>JANEYF010001287.1:0-525990 GCA_029963845.1 Rhamnusium bicolor | reverse complement strand
TAATATATGTATATATATATATATATATATATATATATATATATATATATATATATATATATATATATATATATATATATATATATATATATATATATATATATATATATATATATATATATATATATATATATATATATATAATATAATATAATTTTCACAATTCTCAATATCTGTTTTTTATATTTGCGCTAACTGAACTAATTTTTGCCCCGACTCGACATGGCAGTACCTTGTAAACTTTTCTAATGCTAATTTATTTTGTCACTGCAGGACCTTGTAAGTCTGGCTGAAATTAAAACATAATTTTTCAACATAAACTTTATTTGTTTAAGAAGCTTACATATAAGAGACAAAGTCATCCAATACATGTTAACCAAGATGTAATAATATTGTATATTCAAAATTCAATAGTAATATTGCAATTAGTTGCAGACTTTACCTTTCAATGATAACTATCAAGTCACAACTGTCAAAAGTGTTAAATAAGAGGTATTGCTGCTAAATTTTCACACTTGCCATTTACGAGGTACTGTTTTCTGTAAAATGCATTCAAAATAGCAAGAATTCAGTTATATCGATTCTTCAATAGATGGAGGCAACCATTTTAAATTTAATAATAGCAAAACATATTTTTTGACAAAAGTGTCAGTTACGAGGTCCTGCGTTGACGTCCTCGGTTAAGATTATTTCTTGAAAAATGAAATTAAAATTATATTCCAACCGTTTAAATAATTATTTATTGTAAATGGTAGTATTAAACTTACAATTAATTGTTACAATTATTGAAGGGTGCGTGGATAAAGGTGTTAATTAGCAATTTGTCAGAAAAACGTTTTTACTAACATTTATTCACTAGAAACACGGAATTATGTTGTTTTTAGCTCATTTATCCATTCAGTAATCTATCTAGTCAGAAACGTAACAAAATATTGGTGATATGGATAAGTTGTAACATCGCAACACCTTTATTGAATATAATACCCCAATATTTGAAACAATGTCAGTTAACACCTTTATCCATCCACCCCTTCAATTATTATGGACATTAACATATTATTATCTAGGAATGTTATAAGTATCTAAGGCTGTTATAATTCATAACATCCGTGATTTGTTCAATAGTTTTTCGGTTTCAGAAAATGAAGGCATTATTAATAGATACAGAAATACAGAAGTAATGCACGATGCTTCTTCACATGTAAAGACTTGAGATATATCTTTCCCAGGAATTATCTTCTCTAGTTTGAAAAATAATATTAAGTTCTATTATAGCAAGCAGGAGCAGTAGTGATACATTTCAGTATTTAATTATCATTGTTTGAAGTTCTGTCTGTTTGTATTAATAAATGGCCCTATAGTTTAATTATTTATTATTTCATTATCTGTTGACTGTTGTCGAGATAACAGTATGGTAATAATATTACCGTACAAGCTATTGTTGACATATCAGTATGATAAAAATATTACCGTACAAATACAGTTATGACTTATGACTTATTTACCAGCCTACTGTATATGTATATGTAAACAAAGTTTTAATATTCTGAAACCGATAAAATGTAATAAGTACCATCTAAATTTAATTCTTTTTCATTCTGACAAACAATGACATTTCAGTTGTATGTATTAATTTCATGAATTTATAAACTTCTGGTAACTATGGAAACAAGATCACCGCCAGTGCTTTTCAATATTGATTAAAACTAACAACGCGAAATACAAAAACGAAAACACATAGTTGTCGTTTATTAGAACCAAGCAAAAACGTTTATTTTATGTTGAATGAAATAACCATTGAAAGCAAATACCTATGTGAACATGCAGGCAACACAAAATAATACAAATAAAAACTTACATCTCTATCAGTATATCGAATATCGTCGCTTTGTGATGGAAATGCCTTAACGCTACTCAACACAGTACAACATAGAAGAAGAAGTACAAAAATATATTTGCTCAACATGTCCTGGTCTTTAATATAACTGAAAAAAAACATATTTTGCTTACTGAAAAGAATAAATTTTCAAACATTACAAATTCTATATCAATTTCAAAATTCTTATTGAATATATCGTGTTTTAAAACCAACAAGTACCTATAAAAAAACAAATTGTTGAGAGTAAAGACATTTGATATGCATGGGAAAACTTTTAGATTGTTTTCCTACATTGCGAACTATCTCAGCATCTGTTTTACATACTAGATTCAGAGGACCGATTATTCTGGTTCGGGAAGAATGAAAATCTATTAAAATTTAGTTACCAACGAGACGACGACGAAACACGCAATAAGTTCTAATATTGTCGATGCCCAAAATATGATTCGAATTTCATAATATGAATAATATAATGCTCGCCCAAGAGCGGATCCAGGAAGTACGGAAAAATACCTTATAAAAAATGTCAGAAATGGTGTGTAAAGGTGAGCGTCCACTAGGTCGGCGAAGCGGCGCGGCACGACGCGACGCAAATTCGCTCCCAAATAAAATACAAATAGATGAATGGCGACGCGTCCTATAGGGTCATAGTGCGGAGCGAAGCGGGTCGGAGCAGTTTCATATAGTGGATGAACAATCCCTCGAAAACTCCGCGCCGCTCTACTTCACCGACCTGATATACGCTCATCTTAATAAAGAAATGCAGGTATTTTAAGAACATTCATTTTATTATGATAATTTTAAACTTAAATACAAATAAATTAAACATCGGCAATGCTTACAAATTGAAATGAGATCATGATCACCTTAATCGATATTTTTTGATAGCCCAAAAGGGGGGGAGACAATGGCACCCATTGCCCTTTCTTGGATCCACGCTTGCAGCTTGCCCCTCTTAATAGAAAAGGGGGTAACGTCCGTGATTTGGAAGGTGTGTATTAGATTATAAGAATAACATTTCATATTATTAAAACTTAAATTTTATTTTTTAATGTTTGAAAATGTAAAATATTTGTCGAGATCAACACATAACTATATTACATTATATGAGATAAATAGTAATATAAAGAACTCGCATCTTGCGCCAGTATATGAAATAAAGTTTTTTTCTATTTATTTTAATCCTGCATTATCCGTGATGCAATTGCGAATCCACGGGGTGGGGGCAGTGGTTGCAATAATTGTCCCCCTTGGGCCGTCAACAAAAAAAACATCATATCCATCAATTTAGTGAGATTAAGTTGTGCGCTGGAAGAATTATTTTATTTTTTTAGTCCTTTGATGAATTGTATGAGATAAGTATTGAGTTACTAGTTTCGGGTAGTTAGAATCAGATAAGTTCGAACTTTGTTTTTGTTTATTTTATAGATAGGTCGTTAATCATGATCTCATTTCTACACTGGTTTTATAATTTTTTGAATGTATTTATATATCTATATATTTCTTAATTCAGTGAAAATTCGTTATAATCATAATCTCATATGTATGTACCTTGTAAGCACAAGACAATGTTTAAAAATTATATGTACCTACTTGAGTTATAAAAAAGTGCTCAAAATGCTTGTATTTTTTTATATTACACACGGTATTTCTTATTAGGTATTTTTCAATATTTGTGTCAATTGCCCCCTTTAGGGAACTCCTGAATCAGCCTTGGCCGTAATATCTGTCAAATGTAATTGGCTAAATAACTATACTGATTGTGAACTAAAAAAAAAGTATACTATTCCTCTTAATCTTAAAAATGTATTTATAGTGAAAATTGTAAATGATCAATTTTTTTAACCGAAAAAGTCTCAAAAAATCCTATTTTGAACATACTCACCACATTAAATAAAGTGCTATTTCTAGTGGTACCTAATAATATATTCACCAAATTTAATGTGTTACAGTAATAAAGAAAATTTTACATATTATGTAGATACCTAATTTGATTCATTTTTGAAGTGATATTATTAAGTCATCTCCATAAATAAGGACGAAGATAGATATACGCATGGACAATGTGACGGACAAACATTGAGAAATGTCAAAATTGAGATATATGGACATGTGGACCTGGTTTTTTTTTAATATCAAGTCTAGTATCTATCTCTTATCTTTGATGCAATTCGCACTATTCGAATTTATTTATTTTTACTTTCTAAGGAAATACAGTAATCGTGATTTTTTTCGACCACGAGATTTTGATTGATATATACGTTTTGAAAGAACCACCAGAAGAGACATAATGAATGAAAGAAAAAAGGTATAATTTCAGGAAAAAAAATGAAAAATTTTCATTGCATTTCTAGATGAATCTCGACGAATTATAATAAAAAGACATCTTTATAAAAGAAAATCTGTCGGCATGTTGTAGTATCGCGATAGCAGCCACAGTTGTTGAGATAAAGCTTTTAAATTCGGTACACATGTTCTAAAGACAATGATAAATTCGGTGACGAGAACAATTGGCCAGATGAAAGAAGGTCCACGGGACCCAAACTTTTTTTGTATTTGCCTTTACAAAAAAATATATTCTTGATGAAAGATTATAAATCATGTACTATCAAGCCAATAAAATAAATTATCCAAATACTTAAATAAAGCTGATGTAAACGGAAATTTTTTACACATTTAACCTCTTAAATGGGGTTAGGATAAATTTAACAAAAGAAATTTACTAAAATATATGACATGAATCATTATTGATAATAACGCTGATAATTAATTATTTAAAAATTTTAATGAAACATTTCAAGGTACGCTATTAAAATTTAATTGAGGTAAGTGAAGAATTAAATAGAATGATTTTTTTAGATCAGGTATAAGAAAGTTATGTGCTGGCCACATCAAATATTTTAAATAAAAAAATAGAGCAATACAATCAATAATTATTATTATTATACTTATACAAAAAGTTAATCATAAGAGACTCCACATGAACAAACATTGAAAAACTTATTGAAGATTGTTTTAAGGTACAAAAAATATTTTATATTACCCCATTCGAATGAAACAAATGTTTCAGTAATGTTCACAGATTAATGAAACACTCTCTACTACCGAAATCAGGCAAAGTTCTTTGCTTAAATAGTCACCATCCTCGGGAAACACGGTTACGCCTTCTCAAAACAAAACAGAGTGTTTCAGACATTTAATATAGATATCCCTATTTATTTTTACCCGAATAATTATTCTTTTATTGGCAGTTGAGGTGCCCTTTGCGTCAAAGTCAATGCAGATGTATTTTCTATGCAGATTTGTCAATGATTGTGTCAATCATTTTCAAATACAAATAAAATATTAGTTATTTACTACACCATTCTGTTTATCAAAACCATTTCAGCATAAACATAACATAAATATTTTATGTTTACTTGCACTACACATTTCAAAATATTTTGATACTGGCATGTCAATTTGGATGTTAACATACAATAATTATTTGGACTTCTAATATGGTAAAACAGTAAAATTTTACAAGAAAAATTTTAAGTATGAAAACAAACGATGGATTTTCTTACTGCTATAGTAATAATTAACAGGGGCGGTTCTACAGAATAGCCAGGGAGGGCTCAGACCCCCTGCCTCTTGAGCTGCATTTATAAATTAAATAAATTGCATTAGCAACAATATATTGCCAGTAGCTAGTATATACGGACGAAACGATTTGATGTACAGTGTGCCGCAAGTGTATGGTTCGACTCTTGTGAAATCCAAAGTAAACTGCTAAACAAATAAAATTTGGAAAGTAAGAATGAGGTACCATTGTACATATTATGATGTTATTTTGAAATTTGTATCGCTGTTACCTAGAAATATATGGATTCAAGGTCATTATTTCTTAATGGCAATAAGAGTAATGGTAATGGCGCGGAAGGCTGACGCCTGGCAAGTAGGCCGCAGACGAGCCCTTTTTCTGACCTCCAGCCGTCCGCTCGGCCATGTATTTTTCTTGCTCCCTCTTCAAATTTTTCGATCTTCTAATGCGTGCGAGGGAGCTCATCTCCTCCCTTAGAAGCGCCTTAGTAGCGAAGATACTCAGGTGCCCAAACGGTTACACTGCCCCAAGAAGTGGTAAAATGTTCTTTCATCACTCCCACATCCTGAGCATGTAAGGTCTTCCTCAACACCTATTAGTGATAGATGTCTAAGTCTGCAGTGGCTTGTCAGAACTCCGATTAACAGAATCAGAGTCTTTCGACTCCGGACTCAGTTCCAGTAACCAGGCTGATCTCGATTTGTTCGGCCCCGTCATAAAACTCTAGTTTTCCTATAGGTCCTGTTAATCGTCCAATGCTTCCTCAATGTCTTATGGACCCACTCATTGAGGGGCTGTCCTAACCTGTATTCTTGTGATGCCTAATATAGGCTCAGGTCCGAAGCAGCAGGGCTCCTGGGCTTCAAGTCTAGCTAATTTATTGACCTTCTCGTTGCCTGGATCCCCGGTATGCTACGGAACCCAAACTAGGCTTACTTGTTTATGCCTTGCAAACTCTTCTAGGGCGTCCCCGCACTCCTGAATGTGAGCTGATTTCATCCTGGGGGAACGCACCACTTTTAAAGCGGTCTAGCTGTCGGAGCAGATGTATACCATCTGTTCCATATCGTTTCTTACCCCACTCCTCTGCCTTCCAGATATATCCCCTCCCCCGAGAATGATCTGGTGGTTACATGAGAACTGTCTGCGTAGCACACTAGAGAGTCCGGGGGAAAGTTGAGTATCCCTTCCCTCCACTCCTCTCTATTGGGAAGTGAGAGTATAATTCCATTCCAACCTTAGCTGGTGTGGGTTGGTACCTTTGATGTGAAGATAACACTGACGTAGTTTTCCACGAAACACCAAAACACTATATACTGCACTCGACGCGCGTTTTAATCATCTGCAGATGATGCCAGCTCTGTTGGCGACTCGCGTATCGAGTGCAGTATATGGTGATTTGGTGTTTCGTAGAAAAACTACGTCGGTGTTAACCGTAACAAGTATTTCGCTTCTCTCACCTTTAGGGCAGAGATGGGAATTTCTCTCTTCGCCAGTCCAGCAATTGCTGAGTGACTTTCAGCTCTACCTGTACATCGCCAGCTTCCAGAAGCCCGCATTCTGAGATAGGCTGCCATAGCCTAACTTTTTATCTACGAGGGGAAGCGTTGGCAGAACCTCCAGAACATGTGCTTGTGTCGTTCTCATTGCACCATTGATCTATAAGTAAGTTAGTCTCTGGATTTTTTGCCAGATTTCGGAATGTGATCGCTCTGTCCACACCCGGCCACCAGAACACAGATCCGCATTGAATCCTTGGTCCGATGACCGTCGTGTACAGTCAGTGTAGGATCCGTGGGTTGAGATCCCAGTTCCTACCTACCGCCAGGCGCAATTGGCAGAGTGTTGCAGTCGACTTTTTGACGACGTCGATCTGCGGCTCCCCTGACAGTTAATTATCTAAGGTCACTCCCAGGTATCTAACCTCTTGCGCAAGCGCAAAAATTTACCACACATGACTGGTGCCCTAAAATCCTCTATTTTCCTTCTCTTAGTGGAAGGATCATCTCAGTCGTGGTGGGGTTGACTGAGAGACTTATTTCGCCGCACCATCTTTCTATTTTTCTACATGCTACCTACATTCTGCTGCAAACGATACTTAGAAAGCGACCGGGCACTAGGACCAGCCCCTCGTCCACATATGCCTGCGCATAGAATCCTTCCGAAGTTAGGCGCTCCAAGAGACCATCTGTTATTAGACACCATAGATGCGTGCTCCAAGAGACCATCCGTTATTAGACACCATAGATGCGTACTAACTCGTCTCTTTTCCAGCGCAGATTTCATCCATCTGATCAGCAGTCGAGTAGTACCACTAGTCCGAAGGGCATCGCAGATAATACGCAATAGTTCTTGCCTTATCAAAGGCATCCTCAATATCAAATAGCACTGCCAGGGTACCTCCTTTCTACCTTATGGACGACGGCGAGTAGGGCTTTCTCAGTGGACATCCCTCGCCTAAATGCATACTGATTAGTGTGGAATCGATACCTGACTAGGTCCCCTTCCAACAGATATCTGTCACTATCCTTTCCAGTGCATTTAGTAGGAAAGATGTGAGACTAATCTCACTAAATAATTTGGCGTCTGTGTAGTCCTTTTTCCCCACTTTGAGAATGAAAACCACCTTAGTTGATCTCCAGGTCAGGGAAACATATTCCAGGGTCAGATTGGACGTAAACATTCTTCTAAACCCAAACAGCACAAATACGTCCTATGGATTTCTATAAGATATTCACAATGGATATACTCGACGTCCATTGGACATACACTTGGTCCATTGGATATACAATGGACATCCAATGGACTATACATTTGCCACAAGTTGGGACATCCATAAGTACACGTTTTATGTCCACTGGTGGACCTCCATGGACATCCATTGGCTATCCAATGGACATACTTAACTACATTTAATGGATATCTTCCACAGTATGTATACTAGTTTTATTATATAGTGTGTCCCCGGATAACTGCCCGGAAAGTAAAAACTTTTTATTTTTCGGAAAAAAGTTACTCTTGACAAAAAAATTGTGCTTGCCTAAAAAATAAGATTCGCCTAAATATATTCCAAATACGTGTTTTTTTGTTTTTCTTGTTTTTTAGATTTCTTAACCGCTTTTCAAGTCACCGAAGTAATTCCTTGAAAAATCTTAGAATTTTGTGTTAGGTAAAGAGAGACGAGGCTCTACAGTTTATTGTGTAATCCGACCCATATTTAGGACATCAATAATTCCCTTTCCCATCTTAGGCCTAAACAAAAGACTATATATATATATATATATATATATATATATATATATATATATATATATATATATATATATATATATATATATATATATATATATATATATATATATATATATATATATATATATATATATATATATATATGTAACAAAGAGTTTTCTTTGCTACGGCCTAGATATCTTACCCTTTTGACTGCAACCTCAAAATTATTATCTTTTCTTCCTTAACTAGTCAGTCAAGACTACCTTTCTGCTTTATATATATATATATATATATATATATATATATATATAATAAGTATATAAATTTTTAATTTTTTCAAAAATCGATTTGCCAAAAAATCACCCAAATCACATAGATGGCCCTCAGCCAATAAAAACATTAAGAAAATGCCCGAAACCGAACTTACACGGGCTTTTTTTAGCAAATTAGAAAAATAGTAAAAAACCATATTCAAAACTTCAAACCGCAATTTCTTATCTCAATTCTCCGATTTTTAAAAGCCATAATAGTAAAATTAACTTTATCAAAAAAACTGCTATGCAGCAAAAGCGCGACGGCGAGCGCCGCGGTGCACTTACAAACATCAAAGTAGCCAGAACTTATAAAGACATTCATAAGGAATAAATACAAACCAGTCTGAACGATTTTACTTCTTTCTGAGAAGCCACACCAAATTTTAATTACAGTGGTCGACAGAGTATTGCCTCTGTCGATCATCAGTGGCTAAACCATCGTAAAATAGTAAATGCTAAATTTCTGCATTCCTATCATACGAATTCTAAAAGATGCTAGTTGCACGCATCTACAAAATAATTTTACAAAGTTAATTAAATAAATATCAATTAATATCAAAGTAAAATAGTTTAAGACAAAATAATAATAATAATTTTAGGCAACAATCATTGTTTCCACAGATTTATTCATACGAGACTTAAACTTTGTAAAATTGGAGTTTGGTACATCGTGTAGCAGATCAGCCAACCTGCTGTGTCGGGAGCTTTTTTGCATAACGGAGCTTTCGAGCGGGGTAGATTTTATTTTTACTATGTAGTTTCAAAAACGTGACATCATGTTAACATCGCAATAGATGACAACACGACTACTATAAATATAAAATTTAATTTCAAGGCAGACAATTCTGCCTCTTGCATTCATACAGTCCTGATGTCACTCCGCGAATGACAAAAAATTAACTTAAAACCGGGTGTGAACCCCATTATTAAACAAACTGATCTAGAGCCCTTAGGACAGTTCCTTGTTGGCTATTTCGAAGGTATAGGTCTCACACATGCCCCAGAAGTTGTAAAAAAAGGCATTAAGAAATTTCTCAACGCCCAAGGCTGGGTTATTTTTTGGTATCCAAGAGACGAAGACGACGTCCACCACATACAAAGTAATTTTCAAACATTCACCGCAGAGAACCAGAGGTACTTTTTCGACAGCTCTTATCATCCGTGGATTTTGGCTTGAGAAGTCTTCCGTCATCAGATTTTACTGTAAAAATCTGCACTTGTTTTTTATTTATTAAACTTAAAAAACCCCAAGCAAGCACCTACGGACGTAGGTTGTCTAAGAATAAAAACACATTGTCAGAGATCTCCGAGGACAAGGTAAGGAAACGACTTACATACATACTTACATTTTTCAAAATTATTTTTTTCGCGAAGTTAAGCTTGTTAAGATAGAGTCTCGAACCTCAGTTTTATATTAGAAAATTTAACTTATTTTAAAATTAAAGCTTCACTTGTCTTAAAATTCATTTATTCAACAAAATTTGATTAGTTCCTAGCTCCTCGCTTTCGAACGTCGATGATAGTGTTGCAGTTTTTCGACGTTTGGTTCTTTCATTGCTCGCAGAAAATTCTAAAGCTAGACGACGGGCACAGCTCCTTTCACCTCCAGATGAGGTTCCTCGTTGTAGCTCAGCATCCGGATCAATTTCTTCTTGAGTTTGTTCAAATACAAATTGAACACTTAACCACTCCTTATTTTTCTCCAAAAATCTATTCGTTTTTCTTGCACATTGATCAAGCTTCAAATAAACGGCGCTGCAAAACTTTGAATTGATATTCTTCAATGTTAACATGGCGTCTTCATCACCCGATTTTATAGTGTCCCACCAAAAAAGTTTCCTTCTGGTCACCATTTTCACTCACAAAAATTGGTACCACTACAGAAGAGACTAAAAGTAAATCTTAAGACAAAACTAAAGACCAGAACCGGCATTAGTTATAGGCTAACTTGATTTTCTGTTAAGTCAAATAAAATACCGCAAAAATGGAATAGAAATCAGTAGATTTTACATCTCAAATTATAAAATAAAATGTGCAGTTACGGTTTCAGAATGCATGCGTTCGTTACGGTTGGTGCATATTCATGAACAAGACCTAAGCGAAATCGAAATATCTTAAAAAGGCACTTGAACGCGCCTATAAAATTTTAATATGTCATGAGGGAATGTCCAAGCTATCTTTAATAATAATAATAATAATAATAAACGTCTTTATTATTCTCAATTACTATAACATAATGTAAAAAAAGCAAATGAGTTATTTAGTTCAAGCCGGATCTGGCCTGGACATTTTTATGGCTCAACATAAATTTAAATTATAACATAAATCTTCAATAAAATCAACTGAAAATACATACCTTGAGGAAGTTTTCTGTACAATTAAACTTTTGATTCAAACGATTTACAAGACACAATCACTGGTTGAGAGTTGCCAATATAATGAATGAACACTTGTATCTGTACGAACGTTACAGTCTGTGTTTGGGAGCAGGTAGCTAAACGAAACTACCTTCTACCTGCTCGGAATTTTGGGAAAACATGCATTATATATTTTTCTAAGTACCTGCAAATTCTTCATTTATAAATATCGATTTTTGGCCGCTTTTCGAATTTTTCTGGCCCTCTGTGATACCGCTCGGCGCAATTATCAGAAGATTGCAGTAGACTTTTTGATGACGTCGTCTATCTGCGGCCTCCATGATAGTTTACTATCTAGGGTCACTCCCAGGTATCTAACCTCCTGAAATCCTCTATTTCTTTTCTCTTAGTGAAAAGGATCATCTCAGTCTTTTATGGATTGACTGAGAGACTTGTTTCGCCGCACCATATTTCTATTATTCTACAAGCTACCTGCGTTCTGTTGCAACCGACATTTAGGAAGCGGCCGGTCACTAGGGCCAGACCGTCGTCTGCATATGCCTGCGCATAGAATACTTCCGAAGTTAGGCGCTCCAAGAGACCATCCATTATTAGACACCATAGATGGGGTGATAAGCAGCTACCTTGTGGACAACTGCCCCTCACCCCGACGTCCAACTGACAGTCTCCTAAAGCAGCACTAACTCGTCTCTCTTCCAGCGCAGATATCACCCATCTGACCAGTACTGGAGCAGTACCCCAAGTCCGAAGAGCATCGCAGATAGTAATAGTCCTTGCTTTATCGAAGGCTCCCTCAATATCGAAAAATACTGCTAGGGTGATCTCCTTATGGAGGAGGACCCTTTCTACCTTATGCACGACGCGCGACGGCGTGAAGTACTGTCTCTGTGAAGCTTCCGTGAGATTCAGTACATTTCACATTTTTATACTTTTTAATTGCATATTCTATTTAATACATTGAAAATGTCAAATAGGTAATAACATGTATTATTTTAATAGTAATGTTGTAATCATTTTAATAATTACCTATGTATATGAAAACTTACATTTGTTTTATATATTTTTTAATTCACAATTGAGAAATAATATTCTGATAGTAGAATTTGTGTTAACTACAATTTATCAATTACATTTAAATGTGCTACCCACAATGAGTCATAATTGGTTCTAATTATAACTAAATTGTTATTGAAATAAATGAATAAAATCAAATAACTATTTTCTTTCTTGGTATGTATTAATATTATTTAAGTTCTTTTATACAATTTATTTAGATCAAATCTGATGCTGACAATAGATATTTTAATAATTTAAGTGGAATACAATTTTTCCTGCCTAAATTATGTTTTTATTGCAATTGCACAAAAATTATGTTATTGTTATTAATTTGAATAAATTGTGTTACCATAAATTTGTTTTCATTGCACATAATGTGAATAGCGAGGTGAATAGTATAAAAGCTGATTTATCAGTAATTTTTGTGAGATTAAATACTTTTTGTATTTGTATACTTTAATTGCATATTCCTGTAAAATATTTAATATATTCGAAATGTCATGAATAGATAATAACACGTAATTATTTTTATAGTATTGTTACGCCACTGGACTGTGTAGACTGGTTAGATAAGACTGGAATTGAACGCGAACGGCCGGGAATATTCTGGAATGCCCTAGACCGTGTGAATGGATGTATAAATAAGACACACAGTGGGCCGAGACTCGGTCTTAAGTTAAACGTGAACGAGTAAAAGAGAAATATGAAAGAGACTTTATAAGTGTTCAATTGTGATTATAATTAAGACAGTTATTAATCTATTGTTAATTGTTAATTAGTAAATACTAGTGAGTAAGTGTTACCTGGACTTTCAATCAACGAATCTACGAGTAGAGGGGTTTGTGTGGATAGCAAACACGTAACAATTTGGTGTCAGAAGTGGGATTGGAAGAGAAATTTCTGGAATATTCGATAAGGTTCTACAGTGTTCTTCTCAGAAATTAGTGATAACACGGAGAATTAAGCTACTGGACAATGTTTGGGGGACTATTTCTGGACTGAATAGTGACTTTAAAGTGGATTTTCGAGAAGTTTCTAGAACATTCGATTTAGAAATAGTTGCAAATACGCGAGTGCTGCTAGTAATAACGTATTGTAGACTGAGAAAAAGGACTATTAGTGCAATTTCGGGGAATTCTAGAACATTCTATTTGAAACCTACAGAAGATACGTGAATTGTGTCGACGGGAACGTGTTGTAGACTTAAAAACAAGACTATAAGTGACTTTTAGTGACAATTCTAGAACATTCGATTTGGAAACCACAGAAGATACGTAAACTATGTTAACGGAAACGTGTTATAGACTCAAAACAAGACTTATTAGTGATATTTTGTGAAAATTCTCGAACATTCCATTGCACAATTAGTAGAGATAAGTAAATTTTGTCAACACAAAAGAAGTATAGACTTTAGTGCTGTTTCGAGATTTTTCTGGAACATTCCATTATTAAAATAGACGTGATATCAACATTTTACGGACTTAATAGTGTAATAAACTTTATTTTGAACTGATTTACGTATCGTGAGTTAATGCCAATAACAAGAAGTATGGCGGAGAAACAAACACAGGACTTGCTAGCAGCGTTGTTGGAACGAATGAACGATCAAGTAAGGATACGAAAAGAAGACAAAGAAGAATAAGAAAGAAGACGACAGGAAGAAAAAAAGAACAAGAAAGAAGGCGACAGGAAAAAAAGAAGAACAAGAAAGAATACGACAAGAAGAGAAAGACGAACAGAGAAAAATTATGGAAGCTCAAGAGAGAAAACGCCATGAAGAAAAAGAAGACTTAAGAAAAATGATGGAGGGCTTGGAAATAAGACGATTGGAGGAAAATGTAGATATAAAAAGAAGCCTAGAGGAACAGCAGGCAGCCATTTTCTCTCTCACTGAAAAATTTAAAGTCGATGTTATAGGAAAAGTCAGTGAAGTGGAAGAACAAGTCAGTGAAGTTAAAGAAAAAGTTAGCCAAGTTGAAGGGGAAATAACCGAAGTCAGAGGAGAAGTAGCCCGACTAAAACAAGAATTAAGAGAGAAGGGTGGCCAATTAATACTGTCGTCTGGTGCTAGGTTACAACCATCTTCATTCGACGGTCAAAGTTCATGGTCAACTTATAAGAGACAATTTGAGGCAGCTGCGCGTTCAAATAACTGGAACGATAAGGAAAAGGCAACAGCATTGGTATTAGCACTAAGGGGCCAAGCATTAGACCTGCTCCAAACAATTCCTGCCGCACAGCAACAAAATTTTAATATTTTGGAGGCAGCGTTAGAACTAAGATATGGCGACCAACATCTCGCCCAAGTATATTAGGCTCAGCTCAAATCACGCAGACAACGAGGTGGAGAAAGCCTCCAGGAATTTGACGCTGCGGTAAAAAGATTAGCCCATCTAGCCTATCCTGATGCACCAATGGAATTTCTACAACAGTTAGCAGTTGGTACATTTATTGATGGAGTAAGGGACCAGAAAGTTAGGCGAATTCTTAAGTTGGCCAGGCATAAGCTTAGTAGTGAGGCTTTAGTACATGCACTGGAGATTGAGGCTGCCTATAAGGATACCACACAATCAAATCAGAGAGTACGAGCTGTGAGTGTGGAGAAAGACAAGCCAGACAACACAACACAAAACCTGATATCTGATCTACACAAGATAATGACCCAACTTCTGACAAAATCGACCTCCCAGCAGAGACAAGACCAACAACAAAGTAGTGGGAGGCCGAATGGATGCATCCGTTGTTATAGGTGTGGCAAAGTGGGCCATATCAAGAGAAACTGTCGTCAACGCAGCCCGGAAAGGGTAAATGCTGCTGTGGTTGAGGAGCCACAGAAAAACTAAAGATGGCTGGCAATTTGGGGACTGCGCTGGCCAAGAAATGTTGTGACCCCCGAGAAATAAAAGTTTCCCAACTTCGGAGAGTTCAAAGTAGTCTGTTGTTGGAGGGTTATGTAAATAAGAAGAAATGTGTGTTCACAATCGACACAAGAGCTACGTCATCAATAGTACAGGCAGGATTCATAACGGGTTTCAAAGTAAATAAAGGACAGAATGGATTAGTCATCCGGACAGCTACGGGAGATAGGGTGGCAGATTGGTCGCTTATGTTTTAAACAAGTTATCGTAGCTGACATTACAGATGACTTCATTTTAGGATTAGACGTTATGGAAAAATATGGATTTGTACTTGACGTTCGAGAACGAATTCTCAGGATTGGAAATGAAGAAATTATTCTTTCAACGGCAGATGAAAAATTCCATAATATTAGGCTACTAACTTCGAGGACAGTAAAAATTTCTGCACGAACAGAGAAAGTAATTGAGGCAGTCCTGGAGGAAAATTTTGTGGGATACCGCTTTGGCCTCATTGAGAAGGATGCCTCAATTAAAATGACAGAAAATGTGATTCTGGCAAGAACTTTAACACAGACTACAGACAAGATACTGATTAGAATGGTTAACCTAAATTCACACTCAGTGACGTTCAAAGAAGGCGAAGCAATTGGCACCTACGAACCAGTCACATGGATTGCGAGATGTGAAGAACAGATCATTGGAGCTTCGTCTACAGATATGGACCAAGAAGTTGTAAAGATGTTAAATGCCCAGTTAGAACATTTAACTCCAGATGAACACAGAGAAGCTTTAAAATTTTTGAAGAAAGTAAGTACAGTACTTGCAAAGGACACATAAGCTCTTACAAAGACCAACATAGTGCAACATTGGATAAATACTGGTGAATCAGCTCCTATTCGTCAACCACCTGGGAGGCTCCCATTAGCAAAACAAGAAGAGGCGTCTGCAATGATAGAGAAGATGCTTAAAGACGGAGTTATTGAGGAATCAACCAGTCCTTGGTCGTCGCCAGTAGTTTTGGTTGCTAAGAAAGATGGAACTTTAAGATTCTGTGTCGACTACAGGAAGCTGAATGACGTTACTAGAAAAGACAGCTATCCGTGGAAGTGCCCTTTATCAATTCACTATGATGCCTTTCGTCCTGTGCTATGCGCCAGCGACTTTTGAAAGACTGATGGAACTGGTACTACGAGGACTAACTTGGAAGACATGTCTAGTTTATCTTGATGATGTGATGGTTATGGGACGGGATTTTAAGGAGCATTTGAAGAACCTTCAAGAAGTGTTTGGAAGAATTAAAAATGCACACCTGAAATTGAATCCCAAAAAATGACTAATGTTCCAGAAAGAGGTAAAATTCCTAGGACATGTCGTGCCTTCGGAGGGGATAAGAACAGACTCAGACAAGATTTCCTCAGTACGAGATTGGCCGAGGCCTTCAAATGTTCACGAAGTACGAACCTTCCTTGGTCTATGCACTTATTACAGACGATTTGTGGAACGATTTGCTGATATTGCGAAGCCACTACACCGGCTTACAGAAGAGAAGGTTCAGTACCAATGGACACAAGAGTGCGAAACATTATTCAGAACACTAAAATCAGCACTGTATTCGAGTCCGGTTCTTTCATACCCAGAACGGAAAGGCCTCTACGTATTAGACACAGATGCCAGTAATTCTGGACTTGGATATGTTCTTTCCCAAATTCAAAATGGACAGGAAAAAGTAATTGAGTACTTTAGCAAGACGTTGTCGAAGCCAGAACGTAACTATTGTGTGACACGGAAGGAACTATTGGCCATTGTCAAGTCCATAGACCATTTTACAAGTACCTATATAGACAACATTTTAAAGTTTGGACCGACCATGCTGCATTAAAGTGGTTATTGCAATTGAAGACTCCAGAAGGCCAACTAGCTCGCTGGATAGAAAAACTGCAGCAGTACGATTTTAAAATCGAACATTGTCCTGGGAAATCCCATAGAAATGCAGACGCTCTCTTCAGAAGACCTTGTCGGGAAGGTTGCAGGCACTGCCACCGGGTGGAAAAACAACAAGGGATAATAATTGTAAACACCGTTAAAATTGATGTTCCTGACGATTGGACAAAAGAGACATTAAGAGAAGAGCAGTTAAAAGATCAAGAAACTGGTCCTATTCTGGAATTGAAAGAAAGAGGAGCCCGACCTGGTTGGAAGGACATTTCAGACAAAGCAGTGGGACTGAAGGCTTTGTGGGCACAATGGGATTCCCTTAGAGTAGAGCATGGACTGTTGAAAAGAGCTTGGGAAAGTCCAGACGGGAAGGAAATTTCTTTGAGATTGGTAATTCCCAGGTGTCGCATACCAAAAGTACTCCAGGAAGTGCATAATGGAACATCTGGCGGATATTTTGGCATCAACAAAACTCTCACTAAAGTACGCGAACGATTCTACTGGGTGAACAGCCGCCAAGATATGGAGGCTTGGTGCCGCAAATGTGAAGTTTGTGCGGCAAGTAAGGGGCCACGGACAAGAAGTAAGGGCCAAATGAAACAATATAACGTAGGGGCTCCTTTTAAGCGAATTGCGATCGACGTAGTTGGTCCATTCCCAGTGACAGATGATGGGAACAAATATATCTTAGTTGCCATGGACTATTTCAGTAAGTGACCTGAAGTTTATGCCATACCCATCCAAGAAGCAGCCACTGTCGCTCAAGCTCTGGTAGATAATCTAGTATGTCGATTTGGCGTGCCCCTAGAATTACATTTGGATCAAGGAAGAAACTTTGAATCAGGGGTGTTTCAGAAGATGTGTCGCTTACTGGGAATTCATAAGACAAGAACAACAGCCCTACACCCACAATCAGACGTAATGGTGGAGAGATATAATAAAACCATGAAGGAGCACCTATCCAAAGTAGTTGAGAAACATCAGAGAGCTTGGGACCGTCACTTACCTCTTTTCCTTATGGCCTACAGGGCCTCCATTCATGAAACAACAAAACAGACGCCGGCTCGCGTGATGTTTGGACGTGAGAATAGACTGCCATGTGACTTGGTGTTGGCACACCAGATGAGGAGCGACTTTCCATAAATGACTACGCCGATGAAGTTGGTGAACGGCTAAGGAACATTCATGAGTTGGTACGAGACCGAATTGCCATAGCAAGTGATCGCATGAAGGCTCGTTATGATCTTAAGGTGAATTCAGGAGGGTTCCAGGCTGGAGATTTGGTTTGGCTATATAACCCAGCAAACACAGATAGGTTGGCCATAGGTTGGTTTCAGGTTGGAACTGTTGGATTTGCATTGGCACCGATATCCAGCGCTGATTTAATGTTTTTCTTTAAGGGTAAAATTGACTTGTACTTTTACAGTGTTAATTTTGCATATAAAATGCATTTAAGTACCAACCAATGATCAATGCCAACCACTCAATGAAGCATAAGTAATAAAAATAAAGAAATACATTACATCTGCTAGTGAAAGTATTTTTTAAATTTGGCGCTCTCTATAATTCGTCACTCGATTATGTTCGACTCTTGCTCGGCGACCCCACATTCCATTTGGCCGGCCATTTTAATTTTAATTTTGGTTGATGACCGTGGGCATGAGAGTTGTTTTTATACTCTCAGCCGTGGGTGTTTTATATTTTCTGTGGTGTCAGAGGTTGTCTCTGGTGGTGTAGACAAAAGACAATGGTACGTTTTTGTTATTGGCCAGACTACATTCGATCAGAACATACAGTGCTGATGACATTAAGGGAAAATTTTGATTTAGAATTAAGCAGATGCTTAGTTTGTCCAATCAATGTTAAATCACAGCATATATATGCTGTGGTTAAATATAGATCATGTAAGTATCGCTTATAAAATATTCGAATGTGTTATAAAATTTTCTTAACCTCTAGCAGCACACTAAATTCCATCTCTTTTTTTAGCGTCCTATGAAAGGGCTAAAAGTAAATTGAAAATTTTGGAAGAACAGACCAACGTGTCACAGACATCTGATGATGCAGATGATGTAAGGAACCATACAAAGAATAGAAAAGAAAATGCTTTGAGTGGATCTCAAAGAAGACGAATAGTCAACTCAAGATGTAATGATGACTTTTGTGACTTAAATTCCTCTTCCGATGAGGACAAAATACCTGCCCCACCAATTCTAAAATATGATAATCCCAAACAAGACATTAGGAGAGCTGATATTTTGAAAAAATCAAAGTATTATTTATGCTCAGAAAATGAAAATATATCTGAACCGTTAGTTGCTGCTACTGACACTGTGAATTCCAAGCGGAGAATAAATAAAGTGGAGACTATTAAAAATGTAAACAAATATTTTTGTTCAAAAAGTACTGCTGTAGAAAAAGTAGCACCCGAATTAGCAACTATAAATCATGTGAAAAGTACAATAAATAGCAATTCTAGCCAGATTGTCAAAAAGGTTGAATCCTTAAAAAGTGGAAATACTCATCCCGAAGTAAATACCATCAAAAATAAGTGCACTTGCAAATCTGAAGAAGATAGAGACGTTTAATATATTTTATTAATAATTTATTTATTCCGTATTCTTTTATAGTTATAATTAAAGAAATGTTAAGGAAAGTAGAAAATCTTTGTCAAAAAATGGACTATTTAATTACCATTAATCAAGCCTATGCTAATGTTGATATAGCTTCTGGAAATTTTGAGATAGATGACTTTCCAACTAAAACTGAGGAAGGTTTAAATAAATTTAATGAAGAACTCGAAAATAAAGAAATTTTTTCAAAAATGGTAAGTTACTATTTTAAATTTGCTTTTGAAGTCCTATGAATTAAAGCGTACTTTTTCGTTACATATTTCTTATGGGCAATTAAGTTTTAAATAGGTCAAATTTCAACAAACATGCAAATTATGAGAGCACTATTCATTTTTAATTATAAATTATTGTTTCTGTTAATTATATTAAAAGAATTATCTAGCCATTAACACTAAACATTGTGAAACAAAAGTAGGTAATGAATCTCACTTCATTATTCTCATTAATTTATTATTTCAGTGTGTCACTTTGCAAGTAGTTGGTGGCAAAGATATTAAGGATAGTATTCGGAGACTTTTGGGAAAAATTATAGACCATGAATTATCCTTGATGTGCAACTGGCTTGGTACGAAATAATAAAATTCCATTTGTACGATACAAAAATATCTTGGCCTTAATTTTAGGTAGGTAACCCGTTCTTTAATTTATTCACTCTTAATTTGGTCTTTAACAGAAAACCATTTTTTTGTATATCCTTAAATATTCTTATAAATAATAGATAAATTATTTACTTCAAAACAGATTTTGTGATACAAAAGTTTGAAACAGTTCAGAAAATACCCCATAAATTAACATTACAAAATTACAAAATTTAACATGCATAGTAAATATAGTGGCAAAATAAAATTTCACAGTAAACACAACGCGTGTCGAGTGCAGTATATGGTGTTTTGTGAAAAACTACGTCAGCATTATGATATAGCTTTTTTTTTATTTTAAAATTTTTTTCAGGAAGTGATGAATGTCCCCAAAATATGACTAAAAAATAGAAATTTCTGAAATATGCTTTCTTAATAGAAGCGTAATTTACGTACTTAGCTAAAACACATAGGGCACAGCAAATATATGAAAATTTGTCGCATACATTTTCTGCATGAAAATGAGAATTCCAAGTTATGCTCTGGAACCAAACTAAATTCCTAATAACTTTATAGAATTTGTTATATTGACAGACATTTAATAATAATTCACTTGGAAATATAGTATTATGGTTTGTTCTGAAATGCATATACTGGGTTTTATTGGTGTTTAAAACTAAATTATTATTTGCGTACCATATATCAAGTTGACCAAACTGTATGTTACTGAATGACAAAGTTATTTCTTAATTTTTCGTTTAATTAACACACATCAGCATAACTTATACTCAGTTTATTTTTTTTATGTGTTTATAGTTGCTGTGAGAAAAAACCCACTGGGGAGGAACGCCTCGGAACAAGATGTGGCATCTGTGACCAAACTCTGGTTGCGATCATCTTGTGACCGGAATGGAGGGAGATCAAAACGAAAGAACCAATTAGAAAATTAAACCACAGTCATATTTAGAATGTTGAAATTGTTTGGAAAGCCCAGTTTTTTTTTACCTGGTTGAATTTTTTTAATATTTGGGTCAAGCTTGTTTTTTTATCCATTCTGTATTTAGAATAAAAAATATGATCTCCAGCCAGTCATATTTAGAATGTCGAAACAAAAGCTGTAGTGTTTGGAAGACGAGTTTTTTTTTAACCTGGCTGTATTTTTTTTATATTTGGGTTAAGCCAGTTTTTTTTATCTATTCTGTTTAGAATAAAAATATAGTTTTTTTTTACCTGGCTGTATTTATTTTAAGTTGTTTTGGTTTTGCCAGTTTTTTTTACCTATACAGTGTTAGAATAAAAATATAATTTATATGTAGATATTTTCTATAATAAAACTGAAAAGGAACACGTTTTCGTTTTATTATAAAAATTGTATAATAAATAACTTTTTCTATGACCGCTATTAAAAGTAGTTGCTCGGTTGAAGATATGAGTTGTTCTTAGGTTGAACCGTGTTTGAGATTGTTGAGGTGTCAACGTTTCGGCTCCTTCTATGAAACCATTTTCAAAAGAAAAATGATGCGTTGAGGGTGTCTAGAAGTTATAAGAATGGTCGATCTTGTGCCTAAATCTACCTACTCACCAGGTCTAACCTAGTCTTATACCTCCTAAACATTCTTACTCTGACATTTTTCTCTCGATAATGGCTCCAAAGCAGGAGCCGAAACGTGGAGACCTACCTCAACAGACACATTGGTTCAACCCGAGAGCCTAGTATTATATGTGAATATACAGTAAGTATATTACATCGGCACTATTTAGGTACCCTTCATTCTGCCAACACTAGGCCAATGCCTATTTATTTCTGTATTGCAAACGCGTTATTGTTGTGTTACCGGCATTATGCCAATACCATTGGCCGCTGTCTCATTTCAAAAGCGTACTTGCATTGTTTTCCGCCGTTGGCCCGGCCAAGAGTTAAATTGGCAAATTATTTGTTTTTTGCATTGGGCCAACCTATTGTGGTTTGTTGGGAACCCACAACGAAAGAAACGCAGGTCCTCGAAGTTTCACCCGCCCTGGGAAGGTGCTTACACTGTCGTCACCAGACTAAACGACGTTGTATCTAGAATTCAGCAAAGTCCAAAATCCAAGATGAAGGTGGTGCATATAGAGAGACTAGCCAAGTATGCAGGGAACAATGAATTGCCTGATCGGGACATTCAGGCTTAAGGAGGGGGCAGTGTTACGCCACTGGACTGTGTAGACTGGTTAGATAAGACTGGAATTGAACGCGAACGGCCGGGAATATTCTGGAATGCCCTAGACCGTGTGAATGGATGTATAAATAAGGTACACAGTGGGCCGAGACTCAGTCTTAAGTTAAACGTGAACGAGTAAAAAAGAAATATGAAAGAGACTTTATAAGTGTTCAATTGTGATTATAATTAAGACAGTTATTAATCTATTGTTGTTAATTGTTAATTAGTGAATAAAGTAGTGAGTAAATGTTACCTGGACTTTCAATCAACGAATCTACGAGTATAGGTGTTTGTGTGGATAGCAAACACATAACAGTATTGAATTAGTATATATTTTAAGATAAAAATTTGTTTTATGAGAATGATTGTGTCAAGTTGTAATTATAATGAGTATATGAAAATCTATCTTTGTTTTATAGGTTTTTTAATTCACAACTGAAAAATAATACTCTAGTTGAATTTATTTTAAATCATTTTATTTACAAGTTATCGACATTTAAATATGCGACCCATATAAGTAGCCCATAAAACTGATATTAAACAAATTAATATTTTATGAGGTACATCCTATACAGCATCATATTAAAACAAATTCAGTAGGTACATTAAATGTAATTAATAAACTTGATTTTAAAATTTGCATTTTCATAATAAATCTAACATGTATTATGAAATTAAAATTAATAAAAAATTTAATTTTGTTAATATGTTTATGCTTATCGAAAGCAAAAAGTATCCCATATAACTGAATTAAATCTAATTAATACAAAATTAAATGTATACATTAAATGTAATTAATAACATTGATTTTTAAATTTACATTTACATATTAAATCTAATAATATGTATGTATTATGAAATTAAAATTAATTAAAAATATTATTTTTTGGATATGTGTCCCAGTAAGCATGAGAGGTTACAAACGTTCTGGAGAATTCTAAAATAGATCGGCATAAGAACTATTTATGTAAACGTATATAAATTCTCTTCAAGACGTTATTTTCCGATGGCAGATGGTTAAAAGAGTCTAAAAATTTAGTACAAAGGACGTTACGTAGAGATTCATAAAACTAATATAACTTCCATAAATGAGAGTACTTATGAAAATGTTTATTGAACGCTGGAAGACGATGCAATAGGATGTTTTATTGTTTCTAAAAAATTAAATAATTGATGAGATATTTATAAGTATTATATCACAAAAATCGTACAATTAGCGGTGCAAAAAATAACTAAATTATTTTTATTACTCTGTGAACAAGATATCACGTTATATTAGTTTCATAAACCTCAAAGTAAATGTCTTTTTGTAAACTCTATATTTAGCCTTTTTTTGGCCATCTGACCTCGGAAAATAACGGCTTAAAGAGAATTTATATACATTCCTTAAATAATTCTTATTCATATCTATTTTAGAATTCTCCCCAGAACCGCCGAGGTTGCTTTACACAACTCCGCCATTTTTTTAAGACCAGTTCGAAGACGAACGTACTTACTTTCGCTACCATTGTGATGTTGACAAAAATAAAGTGAATAAAAATGTGAATTTAGGAGATTTTGGTCAACCTAATTATGCCACTTTAAGTTTAAAACCACTAATAAAGTAATCAATTATGTGTTGACAGGTTAAATAACTGAAATTTGTGCATCCAAGAAAAGTTTTTTTTTTGAAACTCATTGTTTTTTTCAGCCTACAATGTCCATATTTTACCATGAACTGGCCTGCATTGACAAATTTTGGTACCAAATCTATTGAAATATCACGATATTAAAAGAAGTGCGAAAACTTGACTCCTACACTTTGTATAAATATTATATATCACGTTGCAAAGTGTATGAGAAAAAAACCATGCCGTCGGCAGCTCCAGGCAGCGAAACTCCCTGCGCTATTATCAGGACAACATAAGGAGCAAAAGGTGTTTTCTATACGGCTTGCAACAGATTATTTCATATACTGTACACCACCATAAAGAACATATAAAATAAGTATTCATCGTGAAGTCTATAAGAGGTAATATTCAATCTTTTAAAAACTGCTTAATTGTAGTGATATAACACCGTTATTTTAGAAATGAACAGTTACTTCTGGAAATCATATCTAAGAGTTATTTTGTGGCTGACATTCATAAATAAGTTAATAATCCTCACATGCTAAATGTGCTGCTTGGGATATGTCACTGTTATTTAAATTGTGACAAAGACCGTGTCGACATAACAAGCAGAAATAGCAGACTGATTTGCTGATTGTATTTAATATTCAGTGGAAGCTTTTTATTCTGTAACCAATTTTAGTTTAAATTTATTATGAAAAAAATGGACACTTTCTCTATATCAAAATCACATGTTAAAAAGAGGAATAACTGGTCCATCAAAATGAAGTGGAAATTACCAAATACTACCAGCATAAAGATAAATAATAGGTGTGTTCCTTTTAACACCGATCTCAGTTAATCTAAGTTGTTCTACGGTTACACTGCATAAATAAAAACAATATCTTTTGATGTAGCCTCCGTAACCGTAAAACTACTTAGATTAGCTTAGATAAGGTAAAAGGAATACACCTATTATTACTACCTGATGGTATCGGTATTTTAAAGGTCAATCGAAAAGCCTTGAAAATCCAAACAAACGTGAACTTGACGGCTAACCTCTAAAAATTAATTTTTAAGCTGGATTCGAATTAATTTCTAAGTATGACCATTGATAATTTGGAAAACGATCAAATAATCTTTGCAACTGGTGGATATGATCATACTATCAAATTATGGCAAACTCATACAGGAATTTGCAACAGAACTATGCAGCATGCTGAATCGGTAAGTTTCATAAAAACTTAACATTAGTTTACTAAACGACATATTTTTAGCAAGTCAATGCATTAGAAATTACACCTGATAAACAACTTCTAGCAGCAGCAAGTTATCAACATATATATATGTACGATTTAGCATCAAATAATCCAAATGCTATTGTTAACTATGAAGGAACATCAAAGAACGTTACTAGTGTTGGGTTTCAAGAAGATGGGAAATGGATGTACTCAGGCGGTGAAGACAATAGAGCTAGAATATGGGATCTGCGATCAAAAAACAATCAATGTCCTAAAATATTTGAAGTACAAGCGGCAATTAATTGTGTTTGTTTACATCCTAACCAAACAGAATTATTTGTAGGAGATCAAAATGGTATTATATATAGATGGGATCTTAGAACAGATAATAATGAGCAGTTGGTACGTAAAATCTTTTGAAATCTCTTTCACGCCTCTATTCTAAAGTAGTAAAAATGCAATTTTTACCATACAAACCTATTTTTAGAATCGTGCAATGATTTCTTCAGTGATCAATGCTCGAATTGAACAGAGATATAGTTAAATCTCTAATAATGATTAAAATTTGGTCTATAGGTCGCGTCCATATAATGTCACAGTTCTCAGACTGAGATAAAAGTAGTGTTGTGAGGGCCGAATATTTCTGAGCGAATAATCCCAAATATTGCATAAGTTACGGTATTATTCGCACCCCCAAGAAGGAACAAAGAAATATTTCCGAAACTTTCAAAGCATTTTTCTTGGGAATATTCTAGGGAACGTTCTCAAGAATGTTTCTTAAAATTTTGTTCAAAGATTATATAATTATATAAAGATTTTAAAGGAATATTTTCTGTGGAATTCAAATATTATTTAGCCAGAAATCATTTGTGGAGCACGAATTTCTTTGGCAACTGTTACGAGGTCAGATAATATGAATTGGTGGAAAGGTATGTGTGTCACGTTGAGGACTTTTACGTATGTTACAAAGGGGTTGGTGTCTCCCTCAAACGTCATGTAACGGATTTAGCCACCCTCCACGGAGCCTCCACCGCATGTTACGCTGGGGTTGACCACCCCATCGCTTCTTACGTTAGTTTAGAATGAACTATTAAAATGGAACTCGCTTGGCAACAGAGAGGTATTTTTAGTATTTTTGGTTGAAAAGCCTCCACCAAATGTCACATATGTGAAGGGGAACAAAATAAGAGAGTGGTAAGATATAACAATTTCATTACACAAATTTATTAAAAAATCTGAGTCATACTTACAAAAAATTCATAACACTTTCAAAACATAATGGGAATAAAACCTACCAGGCCAACTTGCCTGGGAGGGAGATGTGTTTCTTGCTCTACATTGGAAGAACCCCAAAAAACAACTAACTGCCACATACCTCTTTCTTAACATTTCCATTTACCATTTCTATAGTTTTTCATTAGTTAGCATTTAACAGTAGCTATCCAGGTCATTGCTTGGGTTATTGAATAATTAATGCTGATTTTAAAATCATAATTATGAACTATATATTTTACATTATTCTCTCTACAGATATATTATGTTTAAATAAAATTCATATACAGGATGTTTCACCAAGTTTCTAAAATTGCCAATACTGGTATTAAATTAATTAATATTTTGCTACTTGACACATCTCCCCCACCTATGAAAGCTGGCCACTAGCTTATACACGTGATCAAATACAAAGGAAAGGAAACAAAGTTTGTAAAGAATAAAAACCAATATCAAACATATAATAAAAAATGTAAAAATAATGAATTAAAATGTACTTCCTGCAAAAACTGTAAAATGGCAAAATAACTATTTAAAAAACACACAAAGGAATAGCAAGTAAAATCATTACTTTAAAGGTATTTAAACAGAAAAATAAAGTTCTGAATAAGTTCATTGAAAATGTATTATTATTTATAATTTCTTTATTGCAAATCAATAATTAATCAATAAATCATAATAGTATAAGAAGTTAAAAAAAAATCCAAAGCAAAATTCAATCTGAGAAATATCGAAATACTTATTTAAAAAATATATGTGTTTAAAATGTATGTTCAAAATAATTGTTATTCGTAACTTTAATACCATACGACTGGTTGAGTTTGAAATTAACATGAATGCATAAAATATAAAGGTAAAGCCATTGCGGTAAAAAAATTACAAAAACGGGGTATGTTATATTATTTAAAACAAAATTATCGAGTTCAGAAATATTTTTTGGGCACAATAGAAAATGTCTCACACTAGAAAATTCTGACACACTATTGTTATAACACAACTTTTTTCTAGTTTCGTTTGTTTATTCACACTTACACTATTGTCTCTCCATGCTCTAAATTTTTCACTGCCTGTTTCATATTAGTACCATGTTGAAGTGGTGACCAGGGCTAAGAGTCCATGAAGGAGTGTCCAAACCACATGTACCGTGGCCAAGGAATTTCTTCCAACAACTAATTTTATCTCCAGTGTTTGAGTGCCAATTTGATATTCCATTTGGAATATCAAATTGGCATCCCCAGATAGTTTTCCAAAAAATGAAGATAAATAGCTCCAGTCAATGTACCATCAAAGAAATGTGGCCCTATTACATGTTCTCCAATGATTCCTCCCCAAACGTTTATAGACCATCTGTGTTGGTTATCAACTTGCATAAAGTGAGGATTTTCCTAAGCATAATAATGGAAATTGTGCCTATTAACAAATCAATTTTTATGAAAAGTTGCCTCATCAGTGAATAAGACATTATTGAAAAAGTTGACATCAACTTGCATTTTACCTCTGGCCCAATTACAAAATTATAGGCGCTTTTGAAAATCGTCATCAGATAATTTCTGGTGCATTTGAATATGATATGCATGCAACTTATTTGTTTTTAAGATTCGACCCACAGACCGTCTACTTATTCCTACTAATGAGGCCACTTCTCTTTGACTAACATGGTGATTCTCAACCGTTGCCAGCACCACAGAAAATTCATTTTCTTCGTTCACAACACGTTTTATTCTTTCACTTTTTTTATATTCGACATTTCCAGTTTCCAGAAATCTGTCGAGAAGGTTTTGGAAGCTGCTAACATCAGGAAGCCTTCTTTCAGGATAACGTTGGTGATAAATTCTATTGGCAAGTAAACAATTTCTGTCTGACTCGCCTAAAACAAAAGTCATGTCTACAAGTTCCGCTTTATTAAAATTCATATTGTAAAATTCCAAATATTTTAAATTCAATACAAATTGTAACTAACGACCGATAAGTGTGATAAATGCTCCTTTGTACACTACAATTTATACCAAACTGAGGTTTTATTGCTTGTCGAATAATGAAAACAGCAAAAAAATGTACAAAAAAAACATTACAGTAAAGGACTGGTTAAATACTCTTTACTCATTTCAATGGAAATGGTCCCACTAAATGACCTCATTTCAAAATTGCATAAAGACGTGTGTCAATCAAAATGGGCAACACGTCGAACACCTATTATAAATTTTTCTAAGTTTATTCTTGAATTTGACACTTATTTATTTATAAAACGAAAATGGTTGGTTCAATTTAAAAAGTTCTTAATTGAAAAATAAACACTTATTTATTTATAAAACGAAAGTGGTTGCAATTAGCCATAGGGAAGTACTTACAAAAAATGTTCGTTTTTCATTTTTTAGGGTTTTATTTGAAAAAAATTGAGAAAATTCAGTTTAAAAAGTTCTTAATTGAATACTAATTTTTGGCCACTCTGTACATTTTTAGGAAATGAAAATGATTCAAAAACATTAATTAGATGTCTCGTAACTGGTATTCACATAAGTTTTTCTTAAAACCCATAATTGTGACTGTGGTGATTTTTTAAATATCCATCTGCAGATGGCATTATTTCAACAAAAAAATTCATTACATCAAAGTGGTTGGGAGATAGCCAATAATAATATAGGAATGAATAGAGCCTAGAAAGAGGCTTCAAAAAATGTACTGATATACATAGCATTCCATTTAAAAAAAAAAGGCACTTGGTCCTGCAATTTCGTCTTGGCTCGCCCTGGATGTTCGAAAATAATTTCCAGTTATAGACTTTTTTATCTAGTTTACTTGCAATTTTTTAAAAAATTTCTAGCTATCGTAGAACTCGAGATATCGAGGTCCGACGCACTATTGCCCCACCCTGTATATACTACTTCGGCAGAACGATGCCCATAGTATCGTTATTTAGAATGTTCTGGAAAGATAATTGTTTAGTTTATTATTACATAATAGAGAAATGGAAAAAGGTTTTCAGTAAAGCAATTCGCATAATTTGTTATTTTGATGTCTGATTTTCTAACATCAAAAAGTGATTTTAATCAATCGCAATCCAGTGATGTAAAAATATTTATTTATCACTTTATAATGTTTATTTGATTATTTCCTAAACATTATAAATAGTATATTGCATTGTTTAACAAAGAAAACAACAAATAGTATTTGTGGAACACCTAGGTAGAGTGCCTGCTTATATTATATGCATAAATAGTTTGTATACTGGGTTTTTCAGAAGTAGTATGACAAATCTCTACAGTGCATACTATGGGCCAAAATAAGCAAAAAGTTATGACCACACTCTCAAAAATGAACCCATATCAGAGTGTGCAAAGTAGTACCAGAAATAAGACCCCTTTTTGGTACACATTTTGTACCCATTTTCTACACAGTAAAAAGTATTAAATCATTTAACAATCGCCCGTATATGTATATAGTCCACACTGTGGTTTTTGTAATATCACTTTATTAGGAAAGGTATTTACATAGTAAATTTTACTTATTAACATATAATCGAATTTATGAGAATTATAAGAAATTTATGCTACAATGTAGAAAAAAAATTAACATGTAATGTTAATTTAGGATCTACCCAAGAGACCCTACCTGTTTTTCCACATATATTAGTGTACATTTTTAACAATTTGTAAATTGACAATAAATTGATGTGTATAATTTAATTTATGTACACTTATATTGTGTTAAAAATACCACTGTAGACATTTACGATTAGCATTTAGTAATTTTACCATATATATATTTATTTTTACTGTGACTGACATGTCTTTTCATACACTTATTCACACGGGGAAATATGTCTCTGCATGTATAATGACTCTAATACCATCCATGTGATAACCAGCAGCATTATGTAGTTATTTATTATGGGCAGCAAACCAGCGAGTATGTGATGTCACTCCACTAGCCTCTACCTGAGGAACGTTTTCTAGTCTCACTGTGTCGGGAGAAGTTCTATTACAAATAAGTTTCTAAAAAAATTAATATAATTTTTATTTTTTCAGTGATTTTTAATAGCAATAAATCTACCATTTTCAGTTGAAATCCAAATTTTGTGGACAGATCTGTTGTTAAATGTGAAAATACTATTGCTTCTAACTTATAATATATAAACATATCTGCACAGTTTTTATTTTTTTATAAGAAATATAATATAATTTTTATAAGAGGTGAAATTGCTAAAATATTTAACTTTTCAAGAAAAAGTTATTCTGCATAAAAGTTTTTGCTTTCCTAAAAAATACGATTCATGTTGAAAAGCTTTTTGTTTTTTATACAGTGCTCAAAAATGACAAAAACTTGAAATTCTAAGTGTAAATTGGCGTTATCTTTAATTGTTGAAGATGTTCAATAATAAAGTTATTTAAAATTTTATATTCACCCAGAATCCAAAATGTCGATTGAATATTATTATTTTTGTAAATTACAAGTTACAACGCAAGTTTTTGAAACATCCTATAAGGTACCATTTCATTGTTAGGTATTCCATAAATTCCGAATTGTTTATCTGATACTTATTCGCCTATTTCGAATACAATTCTGTACCTGAGAGTCATAACGAAGTTTTTAGTAAAATGCAGCTAGAATATTTTGTTTAGACTTAAACCATATTTTCTGCAAAATTAAACATTTAGCTATCTATGCTCTCCTACTAAGGCTTGATTGGACTCTAACGGACGTAACAAGTTACTTTAAACCAATAATCTAATTTTGAAGAATTTGGACTTAACCTGTTGTGGCCCTCAGATACAGAATGAACTAAATGAAAAAGTGGCAAAAACTCGGAACGGTATTTTCCTAAAAATTCTTTTTATTTCATAAACATTCCAATATTCAATTGAAATTTTGGAAAAGCCAATTTATTCTTAAGCGAATATCAAGTTTTTGTAATTTTTGAGCAACATGTATAAAAACATAAAGAATGTAAATTGTATTTTTTAGGAAAGCAAAAACTTTTATGTAGAGTAACTTTTTCTCCAAAATTGAATATTTTTACAATTTTACCTCTTGTCAACCCCAACCACGGAGATACTATGTAATTTAAAATAAAAATATCTTGACTAATGATTATGACTATTGACCTTACATTACATCCATACCTAGTATTTTGGCGATGAATAGAAAGTTCTACCACTAGAAGGTTTAATGTTAATATCCAAAGCCAAGGGTAATAGTTTACTTAACTAATTATTGAAAACCCAAGGGTTTCTGTTAAAAAATAATATATCTACTTGTTACAGATTCCTGAAAATGATGCAATGATTTTAGACATTTCTATTTCACCAGATGGTTACCTTATGGCTTCCGTAAATAATAAAGGTCGTTGTTATATTTGGAGCCTTATATCTGGTACTTTAGACATCCCTACGAAATTGATACCAAAACACAAATTTGAGGCACATAAACGACATGCCTTAAAATGTAAATTCAGCCATGATTCAGAGTAAGTAAGAATATTTATTTTATGTACAGTATAACAATTTACTTTGTGTTTTTTTTTTTTTTTTTTTTTTTTTTTCGGTTTCCCGATGCCGGTCAGTCCTCCCGTGGCCTCCGACGCCTCACGGGAGTCGCGCCGGCGCATCAACTACAGCCACTCCCCACATCCCGCAGGGTTAGTGACTGTAGATACCAGAATCATGTGCCCTAAGCAGACGGAGAGAACCCAGAATGACCGCCTTCTGCATTTGGCCTGCCAGCCACTCGGCTGATTTTTGGCAGGCCGGTATGATCTTCAGTTCAGAGAGCAGCGTAGGCTTTATCCCTCCGAGTACACCGATAATAAGGACGACCATTTTGACCGAGTAGCCTGGGTACAGCACTTGGAGCTCGTACCGGAGATCGCGATATTTGGTCCGTTTCTCCTCCTCCTTCAAGGTGATGTTTTTCTCCGCAGGTGCCGAGAACTCGATGACATACATCACCTTGAGTTGATGGTCGAGGAGGACTATGTCAGGCTTGTTGGCTTGGATTAGCCTGACAGTCGGGAACGAGTAGTTCCAGTAAATCCGGCATTTCTCGTTCTCGACAACGGACTCAATATCTCCGGGGACGTAAGGCAGCACTGGTGTCTGGTCTACCCCGTACGAGTGCCTTAGATGGTAGTATAGCACTCGTAAAGCCGCGTTATGTCGGTGGATGTAGGCCGAAATCGCATATATAGGGCATGCAGATAGTAAGTGCATGAGCGATTCCGGCGCCTGATGGCAGGTCCTGCAGTTGATATCAGGAACCTCTACACGCCACACGCGGCTACGGTAGACCAAGGTGTTGATAACACCATCTTGACAGGCCATAATGAATCCCTCGGTCTCCGACTTAAGCCCTGCTGACCTTAGAAAGGCGAAGGTCAGCCTGGTCGATAAACCCAGTGTTTCTATGTTCTTATAGAAGACACCATGCTGGGGTTTATCGACGTGCTGCCGAAACAGTTTTTCCTGTTCGGCAGCTCTGATTCGGGCTTTCAGACGGTTTGGCTGAAGTTCGGTGACTGACTCAACATCATCACCTCGCCGGCCTCCTCGCCTGATGTCAAATGCGAGACCGAGTTCATCTGCGGCTCTTTTTGCTGCCTTGAATAATCCTGCTCCCACTCCTACAGTTTCGTGATGTTTTACGAACCGCAAGAGGGGATCTGAGCTCCTGAGTATGTTACATGCCATACTCAGTACTACTCTGCCATGCGTACACTCCAAGCTCAAGAGTCCTCGGCCCCCCCCGTTGACGTGGGAGGTACACACGAGGAACGGACGATCTAGGATGAATACTTCTGTGAATATTCATCATCTTGCGGGTATCCCTATCTAATTGGCGCAGCTCATCTACCCTCCACTTTACTACTCCGAAGGAGTAGAGCAGAATCGGAACGGCAAGCATATTAGTTGCAGACACCTTGTTCTTCCCCGAAAGTTCGGAAGACCAAATCTTTCGGAGGCGGTGTCTGTACTTGCCGCGGAGAGAATCTTTTATTTGTGATACATCCTGGATGTGCCTTTGTTGCACACCCAGATATGTATAGGTCTCTCCGGCATCCAGATGTCTTAGGATGCTTCTGTCTGCGAGCTGCGCATCTTCAGGGAATTCCCCGCATCGTCCTCTCTTGAGGTGGACGACTGCACATTTGTCCAACCCGAACTCCATACCAATTGCCCGCGTATATTCTTCGACCACCCTAAGAGCGTTTTGTAGTTCGCGCTCTCCGGAGGCATAAAGTTTAAGGTCATCCATATAAAATAGATGGGTGACCTTATGCCTCCGGTCGCCGGGTGGCCCACATTGATATCCGCGGGTTTGGCGGAGCCCAACAGACAACGGCAGCAGTGAGATGCAGAAGAGGAGAGGACTCAGGGAGTCACCCTGGAAAACTCCTCTCCTAAATGCCACCTGCCCTGTCGTGACCCGCTGTGCACCTGATGTTATGGTGAAGCGGGTCTTCCAGAGCGGTAGCAGCTGTTCTATGCATCTCACTAGTGGTGCTGGTACCGCAAGACATTCGAGCAAGTACAACAACAGCTCATGCGATGTTGTATCAAATGCCTTGCGGTAATCAATCCAGGCCATCGATAGATTCCGCTTGTATTGCACAGAATCCTGTGTAATACAGCGGTCTATCAGCAGGCTGTCCTTGCAACCTGCCATGCCCTTCTTGGCACCACGCTGTTCGTGTATCTGCTGGAAGACCGGATCAACAGACCTCAGCGTCCTAGCATACAAGATACGTGTAAATATCTTGTAGCAGGAGTTAAGGCAGGTGATCGGCCTATAATTCCTCGGGTCGGAAAGATCCCCCTTTTTGGGGATAAGCACAGTACGTCCCTCGACGAACCAGTCCGGAATCTGCTGCCCCTCGTTCAACCATGAGTTGAAAACTCGCGCCAGACGGCGGTGAGTGGAAGGAAATTTCTTCCACCACCAGTTGTTAATGCCGTCTGGGCCCGGGGCAGCGAAGTTCTTGGTACCAACAAGTGCTTGTTGGACTTCCTCCGTACTGATTGCCGGGCACACTTCTTCTGGCTCTTCAAGATGTCTGTGACACAGAGCCTCGAAGTGTGCAATTGATGGAGTGTCGCTATTGAATGGACGCGGCGTTTCGTAGATTCCCTTCCAGAAGGTTTCGACATCTTCTACAGTCGGCGGATTCTCGACAACACGCTGTGGCTCTTGAAAGAGTCGGGAAGGGTTCGTACGGAACAAATTGTTTTGTTCCATACTCCTCACCCGCCTCTTCAATGTTTTCTTTATCGCCATGAGCGCTCGGATCCTATCTAGACAGTGCTGCTTGATGGTAAGCATCACTGTCAGATTTAGAGTATGGTGTTGACGTCTTAATCCGGCAGCTATGCGCCGGATCCTGGGAGTAAAAACTCTACCAGTCGTCTTATATTCCACCACACTCTGGATCCGAGAAGCGTGTTGTCTGGCCGACTGTATCTTGCCTTCGATTTTTTGTACACGCCGCTTGGCTTTCTCGATCCCGTGATTGGTTGACCTCTCACGGGGGACGAGTTGCTTCGCGGCGTTGTACACGGCACAGTTGATTTGCCAGATGTCTACATCTTCCGGAATTTCCTCATCGATGACCGCGTCCATTCTAGCCAGGTCTTGTGGCTTTAGGTTAGCCCTGATGTTAAGGCTAACCCTCGTCCTTAAGTCTACACCGGTGAACTCTAAAAGATGTTCCCCATCAGCTGGTAATTGCCACGGTGGTACTGCGGCTGGCAGTTCTTCCAGCTGACGGGGTGCCCTTACGTAACCTGTCCTGAGCAGAAAGGATACTTGATCTCTCAGATGTTGTTGAGAGAAGGCGCGATGCTCTGGATGCATTTCGCACCAAAGTGCATGCATTCGCGCCAAGTTTTAATTATTATTATTATTATTATTATTATTAGTTAAGTCGCTGCTGTTTTCATTTTCTAATAGATAGACACTGCATAACTTCCGTGAGTTTCGGATCGGCTTTCCAACCGGCCGGCCTGTCGGAGCTCCCATAGTAAAGGACAGTAACTATGCGTGCGCAGCGAAATATAGATAGTGTTTATTCCCTATTCAGTTGACCTACAAACGTCGCAGTGCGTAGGGATACAAATAAATAGTAACAACTATGTCGGCAATATCACGGAGAACGAAAAAATCAGTATGTGTGGATTTGTGTTGAAGAAGCTATGGATTTTAAGGGACATAAAATTATTGTTATTATGTGTATTTTAAGTACTATTCAGAGTATACCTCCACTGTTAATATGTAGTAAATGGGTGTTACAAACCTCGGCGCAAACAGATGAGGAAATAGTGGTAAATGCTTTCTGAAATAAAGATGCAATTTACTTGTCAGAATAATGTTTTTCAAAAATCAATATCTCCATGGTTAATTCGTTTTCTTCTTTTCAAAGAAGAAATATTTAACAAAATCATTAACGATATTTTAATACCAAAATCCAAATAACTCAAAAACTTTTTGAAATAACATGACACCTTGGTATTTTTGAAATCAGAAAAAAATGAGATAAATCGAATTATTTTAAAAAACAAAGTAAGATGTCATATTTCTTAAACAAAATTGCAATTGTTTTTTTCTTATATATAAAATTTGAATTTTGCAAAAAGAATTGGTTAATGAAGGTCTTTACACCTTCTTTATAACTTTAAAAATAACCAAGTTAGCTTCACATGATTACCCTGTACAGTCATGGACATTAAAAAAAAATAGGACAACTATCTTACTCTACTGTGAATCTATCTGTATTTGAGTCCAAAATAAAACAACATGAGAACAGTTTCATTTTCTAATTTAAAACGGATAAGCTACTGATGGCAGTTTCTTTTTAAACATATCAAAATTAATGTTATACTTAAAATTAATAAACAGTCACTCTTAATACTTGGTTATTGCACCATTTTCATTTATAACTTCTATTAGTCTGTGTGGCATAGAATTAATTAAACTCGTGAAATAAACAGAAATATTTTCCTATGCATTATTTATTACTTCCAGTAAATCTTTTTTTTAGTATATGTTATCAAACATTTCTTTTCACGAGTAGTGACCATACATTTTCCATAGGTCTAGACTACGGCTAGGCTAGTTAAGAACATTAATGTTGTTTTTTTGAAACCAGCTAGCTATTCTTCGAGATGTATGGACAGGACAATTATCTTGTTAAGAAATAAATTCATTATTAGAAAATAATTGTGATACAGAAGGGGGCATATTATCTAAAATGCTAATATACATTTCACTATTAAATTGTTCCTTAATACGCCACAAAATACCGGGTCCATGTACTGATATCTTGGCCCACATATTAACAGAAAATTGACCACATATGTTTATTACTTATTTCTCATGGAAACGAGTATTCGCAAATCTATAAAGATCACATCATTGTGTGCGAAATGTGATTTCAAGAGCAAATCCCAGCTTCTTTGTTTTCTGCTTTTTAGTAAAATTTTCTGCGCTGCTGCATGACAGCGCAGCTCTGATTCTTTTACTCCCCGGCGATCAGTACTTGATCCAGAAAAATTTGTTTCAACCACTTGGACAACTATAAAATGGATGTGTGCTTAATGTAGTCACTCACCAATGGTAAATCCCGGCAGATGGAAGAACCTCCTGACGAATAAATTCGAAAATTACGTTTTTATTAAGTTGATAAACTATACTTTATAATCACTGCAGTGTGCAGATAATACCATAGCAACACATCGAACCTTGTTACCATTTATTTTATAGTATATTAGAAAATAAATATTCTTATCAATCTCAACTGTGCCAGCTGTGAAAGTACCCGAGTAACGGATACAATTTGTAAACTACTACCAAGTATTTCGGTGGCTCACTGCATGTTGTTTATTCCAACGATTTATAAGCTGAAAACTGAATTTTCAGACGCTTTTTTTTTTCTAAAACTGTTGAGTAGGACGCCCTATTATTTGGACAAATAGTAATTTGTAGTGAGGACTGCAAGCTCACGAAGTTTCGTTTATATCAGAAACTTGACCGTCTGACCCTCCCCTTATTAAAAAAGTGAACTCTATGTTAGAACATAAATAATTATCTGGGAATGATTATTAATAAAAAAAAAATTTAATTTGTTCGTTCATTATTGTTATAAAATTCTGATTGTATTTGCGCATTATTTAACTGTATATTATATCTTAAGATTATATGGAGGAATTTCCATCGTAAACATTAAACAATAAATTCCATCATTACGAGGAATAGTAAACTGAACAAGAGCAGGTACTTATGTTTGTTTACTTTCAAGGTAATTCCAACACCAGATTTACGGTACACGTTAATAATTAAAGTTTTATCTGCTACAAATACCTCCTTTGTACTACCAAATCATCTAATAATGTCAAACCAAATGCAAAACCAGTAGCACCTATGTGTGAAATCGACACACAAAGGTGGTATTCATTTCAACAATTTGTCATATAAAATATCTCCTATGTGCATTTTTGCACTTAAGAGATATTACCAAACAACTAAAATGGACCACACACATAGAAGATTTATATTAGGTTAGGTTAGGTTTGTTGTGAGTGGGTCTCAGTAGACCCTCCACTGCGGCCATCAGCAGGCTTATTGTGGCTCACGCCTAATTATATTTCACCCAATAAGTTCAGTCTCTTAATGAAACTGATAACTTTATTGGGTGAGAATGTGTCCAGATCCTCTGGCAGCAGTTGCCCTTTGCCAAATATTGAGAATCGGATCCTCTCCACAGCGGGACAGGTGCATAAGATATGGTTTGCCTTCTCATCATCCTCCAGGCGTAGACGGCACTCGGCGTTTTCCGCTAGGCCGAGTTTATGCAGATGATAGTTTAGTCGGCAGTGCCCGGTATATAGGCCTGTTAGAGTTTTCAGGTTTATCCTGTTTAACTCTAAAAGTTTTTTAGCTCTTGATTTCAAAGGATATTTTATAAACTCCTTCGAATGAACTAATCCTGGTAACTCTTGCCAATACTGGAGAGTTTTCCTTTCAGCCCAGGTTGAGATAGCCATCTTGGCAGTACTTGAGGAAATGCCAAGTATTGGTTCTGGTCCGATGAATCGTGATCCCACTCCTTCTCTGGCTAAGGAGTCCGCTATTTCGTTACCATCCATACCAGAGTGGCCGGGTATCCAGACCAGTCACTTTGTTGTTTTTGCTCAAATGATTTAGAGCTTTCTGACAATTCTATACCGTTTTGGAGTTACACGGTAGGAGCCAAGAGCTTTTATAGCTGCTTGGCTATCTGAGAAAATTTATTGATCTGCGTGTAAGATGCATATATTCCAGCCTTCGTACAAACAGTTCAATGGCATGAACCTCAGCCTGAAAAACAGTTGCATGAGTACCTAGGCTTGAGAATATCCTCACCCTTGGTCTGTAGCTATGTACTCCGGCTCCTGTTCCCTCGGGAGTTTTAGAGCCGTCCGTAAACCAACAACTGTCTGCTTTCAGTAGGTCAGCTTTATTTCGATCCCATTCATCTATTTCTGGAGAAAGGATGTTGAGGGTCAGCTCGTAGTTGGTCATGGTAGGCATATTATCCGAGGGCATTCCCAGGATGCTGTGATTCTCTATGTCATCCAGCAACCTGTTCCGCTCCATGATACTAGTCTGCGGCATATTAATGGCCGCTTGTTGCAGTCTGTAGGTTGCCCACCTGGCCTCTCTCTCCAGATATATATGAAGGGGGGTAAATCCAGGAAGATTTCCATTGCAGCTGACGGTGTGGTGCTAATTGCTCCCGCTACGGTCATGCATGCTAATCTCTGAAGTCCAGAGAATTTGGATTTGGCCGTCTGTTGTGATCCTTTCGGTCACCAAACAATGGATCCGTTATCATTGGTCTGATGACCGTGATATAGATCCAGTAAATTTGTTGGGGACCCATGCCCCAGGATTTGCCACAAATACAACAGCATGTCCATAAGGACAGCTTTGCTTTGTGGATTACCTTTTCCAGATAGGAGTTCCAATTAAGTGATCTATCCAGAGTGATTCCTAGATATTTCGCCTCCTCCACAAATGGAATAGTTTCACCCATTAAGGTGGGAGGTCTGAAGTCCTCCAGCTGCCTTTTCCAGGTGAATGGTACTATTACTGTTTTTTGAGGGTTTACAGACGTCTGTTCCCTGTCACAGCAGTTACTCACTGCAGTGACTCTTGAAGGGTATTTGATATTACTCCTTCAGAGTTTCCTCTGACTAGTATGACTAGATCATCTGCATATGCTAGAACTCAACCTCCCACAGTGTGAGAATAGCCAGTAGGTCGTCCACAAGAAGTGACCACAAAAGGGGGAGAGAACCCCACCCTGCGGGCACCCTCTCGTGGCTCTAAACCTGTTTCTCTCTGTATAGACATTGTTATGGTTCTGTTTGATAGCATAGCACGAATCCAGTCGCCTATAGTAGGCTTAATTCCTCTGGCAGCCACTGCTGCATATAAGGAGTCGGGCAGTGCATTATTAAATGCTCCCTCAATGTCGAGAAAGGCTCCCACTGCAATTTCCTTCATTTGAAGGGATTGGGTGATCTTCTCGACTAGGTTATTGAGTGCTAGTTCTATTGATTTTTCTGTCTGATAGGCGTACTGATGGATATTGAGGGGGTGATGAATCAGGATGTTCCCCCTGATATATCCGTCCAGCACCTTCTCCAGGCCTTTCAACAGAAAATATGTCAGGCTAATTGGTCTAAGCGATTTAGGGCTTGGTTCTTTTCTACCCATTTTTGGTATATATACTACCTTAACCGCCGACCAACTGGATGGGATATAGTTCCATACCAGACTAGCTCTGAATAGTTTAATGAGGAATGGGAGCAATATTTCCAGTCCATTTTGTAGTAGAGCTGGAAAACCTCCGTCCTCTCCTGGCGATTTGAATGGTTGGAATGATCTGATGGCCCACTCAATTGACGGTATTATGATCACCTTTTTAGCCGTCAGCCAATCATTTTTATCAGGTCGTTTTAATCGGCCTTCTGATGGTGACGGCTGTTGGTCATCCGCATTCAAACACCCTGGGAAGTGGTTTTGTGCTAGGAGCTGTAAGGTTTCCTTTCCTGAGTCCGTATATGAGCCATCCGGTCGCCTTAACGAACCGAATTCCCTCGTCGGCTCTCTGGAAAGAATCTTGTGGATTCTAGTACTGTGAGGTAGGTCAGTTATACTCTCACAGAATTTCCTCCAAGATCCCCTTTTTGCTTTCCTTATTTCTTTGTTATAGTCTGTTAGAGCGGATCTATATTGGTCCCAGTCGCCCGAAGCTTTAGCTCGATTAAAGAGGCGTCGAACTTCTTTTCTCATTTTATCCAAATTTTTGTTCCACCAAGACATGCCTCTATTGTCCTTTTTTTCTTCAGTGGACAGTTTTCGTTATATGCTGAGACAATTGCGTTGCGGATCTGTTCCGCCGCAATTTCAGTCTCATCACGATTCCTGATTGTGGTGATAGCGGATTGAAGGTGAGACTGGAGGGAATGTTTGTACTTTTCCCAGTCCGTGCACTTCGGATCCCGATATGATTTATATTATTGGGCGTGTATATTACTAAACATTATTCTGCACATAGGTAGAAATACAGACAGGTGAGGGACTTCAAAATGATTCATGTGATGCCAAAATTACAAAATCAGTGAAGTCTGCACAAGGGAAGTATTGCTAAACCACCGATGAAATATTTTACAAATTGTTTAAAAAATAACCTGGGTAGGCACACAATTTTTTCAACTTTTTTCGCTAACTTCAATTTTAATCTTTTTTCTGCAAAACTTCTTTATTTAGTCTTCACAGTTTTGTCTTAAATTATTACTTAGGTCCCATGCTCCAATACTAAGATATGACATATCGCCACTGATGTTGGAAATAACTTTTGACAGCTGCTTGCTTAGTTGTTAGTGTATTTTATAAAAATTTGAAAATAACCCATTTTCCCTGACCCAAGAAATTCATAAAAATACAAGATGGCTCTTGATATTAATATTACCTTTGTTCGCGGTAAAGGTTGTACTAATTCCGAATATATTTAGAATAATTTAAATTAATTAATTTTTGTTTAATTAAATTAATTAAACACCACGGGTAATACAACCCCTGAAGGCATCTCAGTGTACCTTGTGTGGTAGAAAGCTAGACATTTAGAGACAATGGACACATACCCAATGTCCGAGTATTCTAGGATTAATTTCTGGGTTAGAAGAAATCCTTGCTCCTCGACGGGGGATCGACCCGGGACTCTAGAGTGAGAGGTAAGTGCTCTTACCACTCGACCACGAATCCTGATTTATTTAAGTACGCATGCACAAGTTAATTTCCATACCCCAAACAAATTACGCATGCATCGGACCTCAAAACTTATTCGGGATTAGTACCACGAACAAAGCTATTATGATTCATTTATTATTATAAAAATTTAAATGATTTTGCTTTCAATTAAGTTTTATTTACACACTTAAAATTATTATGAAACAAAAGAAACTTTTTTTTGTTATGAAATAAATGAAAAATAATGGTGTGACTTTATATTTAAGACGTGTGTATTTCACAGTTCCTCATCTTCACTTTCGATCTCTTCCTCTAGCATCAGTTGTGGAGTGTTTTCATAATTTGTATCCTGACAATGACCATAAGTCAATTTCTCACAAGACAAAAAAATATTGCTACCATTTTTTCTTATATGAAACCACCAGTAGGTAGGTTGTTTCACATCAGGCAACAATAATTTTTAATAAAAATAACCAATGTTGTTATAAGAAACATTTTAATAAACATAGTCAAAACATTAGGGGCAATTTTCTTTATAGGTGTGTCAATAATCCTACGATTAAATTAATTTTAAAAACATATAAAATAATTACAGAGCAAATTTGGCAGGATAAAAGCATATGAGTATTCCCTTCCAGTATTTTTATTGAAAATTCTTGTTGCCTGATGTTGTGAAACAACCAGTAAATCACTAAACCGGTAGAGATAAAAAAGAATTTCTGTGAGAAATAGACTGATTTATTCATTCCAACACGAATAACGACTCACCTTTCAACGTTAAAATTTATTTTAGTTTACTGGTTACTACATCTGCAGATCAAACAGCAAAAATATGGAACACAGCAGATTTTTCATTGTTACAAGAACTTAAACAAGAAAACCAAAGATGGGTTTGGGATGCTGCATTTAGTGCTGATGGGCAATATGTTTTTACAGGTAAGTCAGTAAATAGTAGATTATGTCAGCTTTTTACTTAACAATTATAGTAAGTATATATTTTTTTCACAGCATCATCAGATGGATATGCAAAACTATGGAATGTCAAAACTGGAGCTATGGAAAGAGAATATGCTGGCCATCAAAAGGCAGTAACAGCTCTAGCTTTTAGGGATGTTTCATAATATTTTAAAGATATTTATGATAAATGATGGTATAACGTTACATGTGATAAGAAGCAATGAAGACATTGCAGAACACTGCAGTTACAAATAAATTAATATGAATTATCATTGTATGAGATTTTTTTTATTTGGTGATGATACAAAATGTAGGAAGTAATAAATAGAAGCCGAGCTGCTTTTCAGTGACACTTACCAAGGGCCCTGAACAACTCAAAAATGCTTCCTGAGTGCTTTGCAATACCCATTCAAGAAATTTGGGGCTTCAAACATTAAAAATACTACCCCCCTGCCACTCCGAGCACAAGAAATTTTTCCATGCTTTGTGCATCTAATGGGTGGGGGAAATATCAAATATGAAATTTTATAATGAATGAAAATTACATTGTTTTTAAATTGGTATAAATAGAGAACGGAACACAATTGTCACACAAGTTTTTTCACACTGTTCAATTTGACCATAAAATGTTTGCCTCTAGGGTAATAATGCTATAATATAAAAAAAATTTAAATGATCAATGTTAATAATTTGCATTTTACTCATTAAAATTTTTTTGGTTATATTAAAGCTGTAAGTAAAGCTCTAAATAATATGTTTTATGTAAGAACTATTGAATTTGTACTAACCCCAAAATCTATTGTTAAAATTTTAAAATGGGGTGTTATAATCATGATAACCAGTGCCACAAATTCAAAAGGTGCCATAATTAAAATTCCGTTTCATAATTATTGTGATTGTTACTTCTATCTAAAATTTTACCTGTCATAAATAGTATTCTTTCCATTATTAAAGAAGCCACAAATATCCAAATGCACTGTAGAGAAATTATTTTATTTATTAACTAAATAAATTGTAAATCCACAATATCAAAATTCTGTTAATTTTACTGTACATATGCACAATATTGGAGAGATAAATCTCTAAAAATCAGCGTTCCACAGCCAATACTACCAGGGTGTCCGAAAAGTGCGCAACACTTATAAAATAACAAATATTAGCCTTGGAAAATTATAGTAAAGAAAATGTTTTGACCATTTCTATCAAAGGCCGAAAATTGGATCGTTATTTGTACATATTGTTTTTCAAAATTTTATCCCAAAAATTATGTAACACAAAATAAAAACCATTCACTTTAAAATAAAATGTATGAGAAAAAATTTTAATATCGACTTATTCTTGGTTAAACTTTCATCAATTTTTAATTCAGATATACAGGGTGTGCAAAAATTAAGAAACAAATATTTTTGTCTAGATAAACAACTTTAATTTTCATATCCCATAAAAAATTATCAAAAGAAAATGTTTCTTAAAATTAAGTAATACAATAGTACTTCAGTACTACACTAAAGTACCGAATTAGGATGGAGTAGTTTGCCAGGGGTCTTTCTGAGCCAGCAAAGAATCCACTTCCAAAATGCCTTGTATATTTACTTTTCCGTTCATATTTTTTAATACCCTTCATATATTTAAATAAAACTTTAGTCAAAATATGTTCATTTTATATTTAATCATTACATAAATAATACTTATACATTAATACAATATTAAAGTACATATCTACCACAAAAATATTTATATATAGATAAAAAATATATAGAAATAAATTATAAATATCACAAAAAAAAATGGTAACAAAAACTTTGGTCATAACAGGAAAACATTTTTTTTTCTAATTCAGATATTGTTTTATCAACAATGTTTCATAAGCACATGCTTCACAACACTACATAAATTATTTTGACAAATTTGTGTACGTATACATTTAAGTAGTGCAAGTAAAAAGGGGTTAATTTTAAAAAGTGTTATAATTTTTTTTATACACATTTTAATTTGGGTTCTTGAATTTATGTTTTAGATAAACGTTGTAAGGTATCCTCCAATGTTTTATTTGGCATTAATAAAAAAAAAACAATTAAAATAGTGATTTTTTTTCAGCTAACCTAAAATTTTTATCTAGTTAGATTTTATCTCATTACATTGATAAAGCATACCTAATAGTTCTTTCTATTCAGTATTTTGTTAATTTTTAATGTAAAAATAATGTAGGTAACATGCTCAAATTTTGAAGAAAAAAAAAGTTAAAATATGTATTTGTATTTCATTTGGAAAAAACATTAGTACAAATAATTGAACATTTTCTATTGTTTTGATTTTTCATCCATGACACTGCTAATTAAATAAGCAATATTTTAAAACCAAGAATACATATTACATTCTTCTCATTTTTCAAAAATTCCAAAAATAGCTGCTAGAACTATCGAGTATGTTATATCAATGTAATCAGAAAAAAAATCTAACTAGATGAAAATATACAGGGTGTTAAATTTAAAAAAATCACAGGTTGTCTATATTTGAAAATATCACTTTCAATTGCTTTTTATTAGTGCTAAAAAAACTAGTGTTTCCAATAATGTTCATCTAAAACGTGTCTTTCATTTTCTTAAATAAACTTACAAACTCAAATCAAAATGTGTATCAAACAAAATGATAGCACAGGAAGGTCCATTAATTTTCTGTAGTTCTAACTAAAAGCAGAATTCAGTGGCGTAACTAGAAATTTTGGGCCCTTACGCAAAAATCTGTCATGGGCCTCCCTTCTCAATTTTTTTTAATAAAATTAAACAGTTATTGAGTAGTTTAGTTATAAGTTTAATTTGTAATATTGAGCATAAAATTTATTACTGGCAGCAAAAAAGCAACACCACTTTGTCCCTCGTTATCATTACGTCGCAAAATGAACTTGAAGTCTCTGTTTCTGTTTTAATTCACCCACGACAAAAGGGGCGTTTCTACCTCACCCCTATGCCTATGCTTTGGCTACAACATAAAATTTATGACTTATGATTGGCGACAAAAAGCCAGCTCACAAGCGTAATAACAATTTCTATGAATTTTATTTAACAGTATAAACTTATTGCATAACAACGCGATGCTCTGTCGCCAATAATTTTATATTATTTTACAAATTGACGAAGCACGCTGGCCATCAAAAATTCAGTTAACTATAGAGGGGCCCCTGTATTATATCTCCAAGAGTCCCGAGAAGTCAGCGTTATATAAATTTCATAATAAAATAAGTCTTAGGATCAGTGTAATGTAAGTAAGTAAATTTATTTATGTTAAATTATAAAAATGTACACAAATCAAAAGGGCTTTTACATAAATTCACTTTAAAGACACACGGATAATAACATAGAAATATAAAGAAAGAGAATTATGAATATAGAAGAAAAAGTTGCATCTAAGTTAGTAATAGAAATTGGACTAAATAAATAAATAAAAAACAGCTTAATAATATCATATTTTCATATATACAATTTCTTCCAATGTGAAAATTGCATTTTTTAGGAAAAAGTCTCTCATTATGGATCTGAATTTTGTTGGAGATAAAGCTTTCATACTGCTAGGCATCAAATTAAAGAGTTTAATATCAACGTATTTAACACCGGTTTGTCCCCCGGTAAACCTAGTAAATTCGGTCTCGTACTGACGGAGATCAGCATGAGTATTGAAATTATTTAAATTTATTATGTACGTATAAAATACATTGTAATGCACACATACAAGGTAAGGTAAGTATTTTAAGCATTATAAAAAGTTGTCTAGTATCCCGACACCCTATGCCACCCACAATCCTGATAGCCCTCCTTTGAAGACCATGCTTACCAGCCGAGTGCCCCAGATGAGAATGACATAATGCAAAGTAGGCTGTTCTGAGTACATTTGAAGATACTGAATTAGACAGTTGTCTAAGGCAGTATATATATATTTTTAACAGTTGTCCTGCAGTATAATCAGTATGAGCATCCCAATGTAGAGATTGATCAATGAAAACTCCTTAAAATTTAGTGGTATTGGGGTTATTTGGTAACTTTCTCAGGTCACGTGTACTTGAGACCATTTTTATTGTCTTTGTTTCATTAAGTGCTAGAGAATTAGCTGTAAACCATTTTTTTGCATTGGAGAGATGTCGCTTCATCACACTTCGACATTAAGTTATCTAAGCTATAATCTGACATTAGGAGTGTTAAGTCATCAGCATAAAATATGCAAGTGAGATTCTCAAGCGCACTTGGCAGGTCATTGGCATAGAGTAGGAATAGAACAGAGAATTGAACCCTGTAGTACTCCAGATTTAATATAGGGGCATTCAATGCACCGAATTTGCATTCAATGAAAGAGATCCAATGAATCGATAGCACTAAAATGAATCATAAAATTTTAATGATTTATAATTAGCGATCACAAGATTTTCCCAGTATTTCATATAAAATAACAGCTTAAAAGTGTGGTTAATGTTATCAGACAACAGACAAGGTAACAAGTCATGAGCCAAATCTTTAAATGTGAACTTCTAATTATTGTAGACAATTTTGGACATCCAATTTAAAATGAAAATGACAAGATTTTATAAAACATGCACACCACCTATCTTAGTTTAGGATTTTGATAAACATCAATCGTATTTGCCCGCTCAACAAAACATATATTTAGGCAGCTTTTGAACCAGTAGACTATATATGATACACAGTCAAACGCTTTACTGAGGTAACAGAACAAAGAAGCAGAGTAAAGACGTTTTTCAAAACATTCTAATGTACGTTCTGTGAACTTTAAGATAGCATCCGTTGTTGACAAATTTTCACGATTCCAAATTGATATTTGAATAGTATTTTATTTCTTTCTAAATATTCAATTATTTGATTTTTAATGGCTTTATCAAATGTTTTTTAAATAATTGGAAGCAGCAGGGAAATTGGTTTGTAATTGCTCATATCCTATGGATCACCTTTCTTGACAATTGGAACAGAAGCAATTTTGGAAATACATCTGGAAATACACCAGTGCTGAAACTTATATTTATGAGCTTAGTTAGGGGGGTTAGAATGTGGCTTTCTATAGTTTTTATCAAGTCGGTATTCAGGCCATGTCTTTACTATTATTGTTTTTTTAAAGAATTCATTATATCTCTAATTTCATTGTAAGTGATCTCACGAAATCAGAAAGATCATGTGATATTAGTCTGGTCTGTTCAATAAATTGCAGGGGATCAATATCTAATTTAGGGAGCCCAACGATAACATCTCCAGCGACATTAACGAAAAACTTGTTAAATGCAATTGGCTCAATGGATGATTCCGCTACAGGACTTTTTCTCTTAGTTGAAATTATTATTTGCCACATGACATTTACAGGGTTGCTAGATTTTTTTTATATTATCATTTGATTTTATTCTCTCGGTTCTTATAGTACGAGATCCGGCTGCAGAATTAGTGTACTCATCGGTATTTGCTAAAAACCAAATTTTTACGCATATTTATGATTAGGAGAATATATATCTACCACGCTGCCTATCAAAATGTGGCCGCAAGTATTTTTAATTAAATTATTATTATTTGACTTTTCGGAAAAATTTCATTGACTTGTTTTTTTCAATAACATATCGTCCACTTCACGACAATATAAAGACTCTGAAAAATCACGGCTGCCGTTGCCCACTTGGCCGCACCTCTTCGCAGCCAGGTGTACACAGGTATGATTTTGTTACATTTATACGCTCATAACGTACATTTATTATTTATATATCAAATTAAAGCTAATTATTTTCTGTTTATTATGATATACCGTTGCCTAATTAAATTTGGCCGCAAATAAGGGTTGCTGGCTGTTAAAGATGGTAAATATTAAAGGTAGAGTGAAAGAAAGCTAGCGCGTAACATCACCAGTCAGACGAGGATAGCGATTGCCAGCTGTACGACGATTTAAAGCCATTGCGCATGCGTCGGATGCTAGTGTTCTCAACCACCGGTTCAAACAATAGTAGGTACGACTTAATAATTACTCCAAAAGAATTGTCTTTCTTTTCAAAATGACAAATTGAAAAATTACAGAACAAATGATAAATTTAAAAATTACAAAAGAAATGACAAATTTAAAAATTACAAAAAAAAAATTGATATTGATGAAAAATAAAGCCTATAAGTAACCTTACTTATATAAAAGAAAATGTTATTGTCCAAGTATTGTTTGAAAAAAATATTAGATTTTATTCAAGTATTACATCGTTTTTTACATATTAATTAAATATTTAAGCAAATTAAAAATTTTAAAAATGTATCTTACAATTCCGTGACTCTTATTTAAAAATCTGAATCATCGGAGCTTTCACTCACACTATCATCACAGCTATCACTTTCATCGCTACAAATATCAGAATCGTCGTCATTATCGGAAGATTTGTTCGTGGAATCACATAATACATTCTCAACTTGCGTTGGAGTTGAGTCTCCCAGGAACCATGTTGGTTTTAGAAAACCATCTAACAGCAGCCAGCCATTATTTTCCGCGCTGAACTTGATACAATCTGGCTCAGTACTATTTAACCACATCGAATTAACAAAGATTGTTCGCAACAATTTTTGTTTCAAAGATTTCCAGCACGGTGGAATGTGCGTTGAGTCTAAACCTTTAATTCTTTTCATAAATTTTTCATTATTTTTTTTGGAAGCGTACATTTTGTTGTGTATTACGAACTCCAAAACAGCGTGGTTTTTAACTTAGAATGAAAATGTCGCATATATTCAGTTGAGACTTAGATTAGGAAATCTAAGAGTTGAGAACACTATCATCCGACGCATGCGCAATGGCTTTAAATCGTCGTACAGCTGGCAATCGCTATCCTCGTCTGACTGGTGATATTACGCGCTAGCTTTCTTTCACTCTACCTTTAATATTTACCATCTTTAACAGCCAGCAACCCTTATTTGCGGCCAGATTTAATTAGGCAACGGTATATCATAATAAACAGAAAAAAATTAGCTTTAATTTGATATATAAATAATAAATGTACGTTATGAGCGTATAAATGTAACAAAATCATACCTGTGTACACCTGGCTGCGAAGAGGTGCGGCCAAGTGGGCAACGGCAGCCGTGATTTTTCAGAGTCTTTATATATATTGTCGTGAAGTGGACGATATGTTATTGAAAAAACAAGTCAATGAAATTTTTTCCGAAAAAGTCAATTAATAATAATTTAATTAAAAATACTTGCGGCCACATTTTGATAGGCAGCGTGGTAGATATATATTCTCCTAATCATAAATATGCGTAAAAATTTGGTTTTTAGCAAATACTCGATGAGTACACTAATTCTGCAGCCGGATCTTAGACTATTAGTGCATCTTAATTTGAAATCATTTTTTATTTTATTTGCTTTGGTATTATGAATTTTACAAACTTTATTGAGAAATTGCAAATGATCACGCACCTATCTTAGCTCATCTGTAAACCATGTAACTTCAGAAGTATCAGTGTTTTTAAAATGAACTAATTTTCCAGGAAAGGAATCAATGTATGCTTGTAAGAAGTTACAACTACCCAGACAGATAAAAATCCAATTACAGGGTAGGAAGGTTCAAATAATGATTGAAGATTTTGATTGATATATACCTTTTAAACCCCCCTGAATCCATTCTGACTATTTTCTGAATGATGTCTGTCGGTCCGTGTGTGTGTGGATGTGTGTATGTATGTATCCATGATAACTTAAAAAATACTAATGGGAGAATTCCCAAATTTGGCAAATAAGATTCTCAACAACATCTTAGGTGACACATTAAATTTGGTGAATGTGGTACTACCAGAAGAGACATAATGAGTGAAAGAAGAAAGGCACAATTTCGAGAATAAAAATTAAAAAATTTGTATGGCATTTCTAGACTAATCTCGATGAATTATAATGAAAAAACATAATTATTGAAAAAAATCTATCTGCATGTCTGTAGTATCGAGTATGAAAGGAGGTCCACAGGACCCAAACTTTTTTGTATTTATCTTTACAACAAAATATATTCTTGATGAAAGATTATAAATGTCTACTATATCAAGCCAATAAAATATATTTTCCAAGTACTTAAATAAAGCTGATGTAAACTGAAATTTTGTACACATTTGAGCTCATAAAATGGGGTTAGGGTAAATTTGGCTGTTTGACATTTGAAATGTTTAAATTCAGTTACAAAAAAATGTCAATATCAATAAGAAATTATTAAAATATATGACATGAATTATTATTGACAATATCGCATGACGCTTATAATTATTTAAAAATTTTAATGAATTACCTTATTGCTTGCACCTAATTCATTTAAAAAATTTTCCAGTAATTCAATAAAAATATTAAAATCTCCATTTGGAGAATGGTAGATGTTTATAATAACAATACCAAAATTTTCTATTTTTACAGCAACTATTTCACAATGTTTTTTGGCAGAGATATTATTTAATTGAGGTAAAGGTTTATATATATTTTTTTTTAATTCCAATTAAGGTGCCCCCATGAGAAAATTTAGATCTGGAAAATATACTGCCTAAATAGTAGTCCTTAATTTCAAAAAACTCAGATTCATTACTCTTTAACCAATGTTCACTAATACATATGATGTCTAATGGTGTCCTTTTGTTAGTAATAAATGCTTCCAGTTCATTAATTTTATTTTTGACACTCCTTATAGCGATATGCATTAGTCGAAACATAACTTGTTTTGCTTCATTTCTTTGGTGAAACTGTGTTATTTGTGTCTGTGTTTACTCTTGATTTAGATTTGATAAAAAAGATGTTGGATGTATAGGGTCATGATGTATATTTACGTCTGGTTTGATGCCCAGGAAACAGCTACTTCGCTTGAAGTTGAAACGATCAAACACTATTTTCCTTGGCCAAAATTTTGGATTATAGATGGTCCGCAGGTGAGGTTGGACACCTATCATGAAGCACTGGTTGAATATCTAAGTCTAGGCTAATAAACTTTCTTTTACTGATGTCGATGAGGGCCCCCTATTATTGTTAGCATCCACGCATTGCGTACCATTAATTACCGGTAGTTACGCGCCTGACAGAATTTCGCTTTAAGTTGGACAAAAAATTGAATGATGGGAGTAATAGGAATATTTTCATAATCAAGATATTAGTAATACTGTGTACTTCAAAATAGAATTAATAATTCAAGATTTTAATTGAATTATTATATGTACAAGCCCAAACAACTAAATATTTGGACACCCATAAATTTTGTGCAAACAGTACTATAAATTAACTGAGCAAGGTTGTAAACTTATAACAAAAACTTTTATTGACAGATATACATAATAGTAACTATTTTCAACAATAATACCTTTATTTTCTAATTTATTAATTCTCTGCAAAAAAAAAACGCCAAACTACCTACGCGAAAATATATGGCAACTAAATAATCGGACACCACGTAATGTAACTCAGTTAGTAACTTGTTACATTGCCTGTTGCTTTAATTACCGCCTGAATTCTTGCAGGCATTGTCTTAACTAATGCTTGACAATTTTCAGGCATAAACGAATTATTCTCTGCGGATGGTTTCTCAAGTGTTATTTCTCCAGACTGTCTCTATTACATTTAATTTGCTTTTTTTGGTACTTTTAGCAGTATAGCATGATGCACTGTCCTGTTGATAAAAGCAGTCTTTGTTGGAATACAATTTTACTATGGAGGGTAAAATTATTTTTCGAGTATTTGTTGGTATTTATCAGCATTCACTGCACCATCAATAAAATGAAGACTTTCAATTTCACCTGCAGACATGCAACCCCACACCCTAATACCCTCAGGAAATTTCACTATACGTTTAATACAGTCTTTGTGAAGGTTTCAGTTTTGTTTCTGATGCCCCATTTCTGGTGATCGTCCACACATTTGTCAAACTTAGGAAATAGCAAAAATTAATATATCAATTTATAAGAAAATAATATTCCAGAAGATAATAATACAATTCAAATTGTAAGAACACCTTTAATACTGTATTGGATCAGTAATTGATTAATGAATGAATAATCTGGAAAATTATGATTCTAAAATAATTAACCATCTTATGGCGTTTCCCACTGATACACTTTATACGGTATCCCCATTTTTAAATACTTCGGTTGTTTTCAGCAATAATTATAAATGAACTTATTAAAATACATTCCAGAGAGAAATGAAACTGACTGACTGCAAACTGCCGCACAAAACTATTTACATAAATTAGTAGCTATCTCTAATCAGTAGAACAGTCAAAGAGAATATAAGAGTAAGAGTAACCAACTAATATAAACTTCCTAAATAATAGTATTAAACAGTGTTGACAGATAGCAGGTTCATTTCTGATTAGCCAACAAATAGTAAAGTAGAATAAATATAAAAACAGCTTCTTTAAGAAACAATCAAAGCTCGTAATCTTTTTTATATGATGTTAATTACAACAATAATTAAAAAATAAAAAAATTTAAGCATTTTTGTTACATTAAATATTATTGTTAAACTACGAAGGTGTAACATTTTATTTCAAAGTATAAATACTGACAACACTGTTTCACATATCCTAGATGTATATAGTATTAAGTTTCTTGCAATATTTAAAATAAATGCGTCTTTACAACAATTTAGATTCATATTAAACCTTTCTCTGCAGTAATATACAAGTAGTTCGCCCTACTAAATAATAGATGCCCATTCAGAAAACGCGGAAATCAATTCAATGATTTATAATCGACCTAAAAATATACTTTATTATTACACTAAGAAACAGTAGGTAATTAAATTACTTACTTCCATTATTTAAATAGCACATCTAAATGGGTTATTGTTATTAATTGTACCTACTTGAACATATTTAAGTTAAATACCAATTATTTTTTTGAAAATATATCTGACTACCAATTCATACCCCTTCGGTGATATAGAATTGAAGTCACTTATTCATTGATTGTTAAAAATGATTTTAAAATTTAAAATCCGCAGAACCCCTTTCCAGGGCTCAAAAAAAATCCGGAAAAAATTCTGTGAGCTCATATTTATAAATACTATTGAATAAGCAAATAAAAAAAATATGTGGGAAATGCCCATTGCCGCGATAACTAGCAATCAGAACATTTTTTTGTCATACAATAAGTATAGTAATATCACAGAAAACAATTCTATGGTAATGTGTTTAACAAAGCTTATTTTGAAATTAGATTTTTTTCCTCTTTAGTTATCGGATTTAAGCTTTTGGGCCATTCTTATTAAAATTTGTTGATAAAAAAATGCCTAATATGCTTTTCTGAATTTTAGTGATTATTAATTGATCGAAGGCCAAGCTCTTGTAGTATAAAATTTCAAAATCTATAAAATGATACATATTTCTAGGACTCTGAAAGGGATGAGTAGATCCCAGTTAACATACTCTACGAAAGTTAAGCAACGGTAGTCGCAATCGCTAATTTGAATGGGAACCCAAGTGAAACTCAGCGATCGCGCTTGTATTTCAGCGTATACGCAGAAGCTATGCAATCTTAGGAGAGGCTTGTGTAGATGATATACCATCTTTCGGAAGGAATGTAAAGCAGTCGACTCCTTTTCTGCTAAACATTTCGAGTTGTAATTTGGTCACAACTGCGGTCACTACGTTGGCGCGAGCAATTACAACTCGAAATGTTTAGCAGGTTATCTGTTTGATGTTAAGCAAGTAAAAAATCCCTTATCTTCGATAGAGAAGAGGTTCAGTACAATTTCCAGGTTGGGGGTAACTCGTCTCCTGGCGTCGGTGAATGGCCCTGGTAGGCCGATGTTAAACAAATGAATAAAAAAAGGGCTCTGAAATATGTGAAAATATTTTCTGGATATGATAAAAAATAATAGTTATTGAGGTGTTTACAAAATGAAAAAGAACACACTGTAATTAAACTTATTAAACGATGAGGCACCAACAGGGTTAAAATTTTATAGAGTAATATAAAATACATACAGATCTCGTTATCGATAGTTGGATATTTCAGCTATTATTATTAGCAAAATATCCACTAAACTGTAAAAATGATTGCAGTATATCTGGACATTTAAATGGAATGCACTTTCAAGTGGCGCCTCTACTTTTAGAATGCATAACATTCCTTTAATTTTAAAGACTAGGATGGTTGATCTTGTACTTAAATAAATTTACGGAACAGCCCTATAAATTTTGACCTTAATTTTTGACTTTTTTTTTGCAAAAAACTAAAACAAAAAAAAAATAGTGATTGCCTTAGATTCTGTGTCTTTAAGCATTATTTTCAGCAGTTACTAAATATAACCATTGTTGAAACAGCAAAAGTATTTAAGCGTATTAAGTCAAAAATGCTGTTAAATATGCCTAGTTAATAATAACATAAAATTTAGGCTTCTAGATAAATTTTAATTCACATTACAATCTAATTTTCAATATTATTTTTAATATAACGTGAAATCACGTTTTTTATTATTTTTTATTTTTATAGAAATAGATTAAATGTATTTTGATAGTCTTTATAAATTAGAGATGTGGATTTCGTGGAAAAGTAAAATTGGAACACGTTTCCACGGACATATCCGAACTCGTCCTCACTAGTCGGAAAAGACCTAAGCTCAAAAATAAAAATATAATTATTAGAGCTGGGCTGATACTAAGATTTCGGATACCGATACCAATACTCAGATACCAGATGTTCTGAAAATTCAAATTTAACTAATAATGGTGATTTAAGCTTAATTAGCTAAAACCAGTAGAGTTTGTCGATTTTAAAAACCGGGTCAAACACCGGGTTTTTTTTGGATTGTAAAATTCGAAAGCTGATTTTTAATAAAAAAAAAAACAGGTTTTAGATATTAGAATTAATATGTAAATATTAATTAATTATTCAATTAAAAACGTTAATATTTTTACTTGAAATCGCTTAGGGCACAAGCATATTGTACTAAATGTTTATTGTAAAACTAATCATCAAGAGTCAAGCGAATGTTTGATCCGAGAATCTATTGGAATCCTTTTTTTAATGTCCCGCCACAGTTTAGTTACTTTAAGTTGTAAGAGTTGTTAGTTAGTTAGAAAACTGTACTGTCAGACAAGTCAAGTTTTTTAGGTGTGTGTGCATGTGTTGTCCATCTGAAATAAAGGCTAGAATAATTACCAAGAGTTGATTATTCAATATAAAGAAGTAGAGAATAATAAAGAAATCAATTAGTAACAATAGGTTATAGGCCCAGGGAGTGCTCTGACATAATAAAAGATAATTGAAAAGTTAAGAAGAACAAAAATGGCGACTAGTAACAATATACAGCTTCCCCAGTTGGCTTCGAAAACAAGTAATTTTTCAAATTGGCGATTTCGTGTTGAATGTATATTAGATGAAAAAGGTGTTAAGGATCTTATAATGGAAGAAACCGACGTGACGCAGTTAAGTGGACAACCACTGATGGAATTTCAAAGAAGAAATGCAAAGGCAAAGTCGCTAATCGTACAGTGTCTTTCTGATCAATACATTAAGTATGTTAAGGATTGAAAATCATCATATGAAATGATGAAATGTTTGTCAAATGTTTTTCAAAGAAAAAGTACCCTATCAAAGTTATACTACCGTCGAAAGCTACTCACTCTAAAATGTGGAGAGGACATGGAATTGAAGATAAAAAATGAGAAAGATGAAAAAAAGGAAAAGAACTCTGAAGAATGCTCGTTTAGGGCTAATCGAGGAACAAATTTTAAAGGAAAGTGTTATATCTGTAACTCTCAGAACCACTTGGCCTATTCATGCCCCAAAAGGAATGACAGTAGAGGAAATTACAGAGGAGGAGGAAGGGGAAAGTTTAGAGGACAGGTCAGAACCGAAAATTACAGAAATAGCTCAAATGCAAATATAGCAGAAGAAAGTAAGAAAGAAGAAGAAGAAATAGTATTTGTGGCCTTAACGACATCTGTAAATAATGCAGAGAACTGTGCAGAAAAATATGTAAATTTCATCCTAGATTCTGGGGCAACATGTCATTTAATAAGCCCAAAGCTTGAAGAACATGTTACAAATATAAAAATCATAACTCCTGTAAAATTCAAAATTGCTAATGGTGAGACGATGTGTGCTGACAAAAGCGGCAAACTCAAAGTATCCAGTGAAGGAATCAAATTAACTATCGAAGTTTTAATTGTCAAAAATTTGACATTCAATTTGCTGTCAGTTAAAAAGATAAACAATGCAGGTTTTGAAGTATTATTTGCTGAAGGCGTTGCAAAAATAAAAATGAAGAAGAGTGAAATTCGTTGTGAGGCTGTAAATAATCTGTTCGTTGCAAAATTTAATATAATTAAACAGTCTACGCAAATATGCACGACAGCAGGTACGAAGGAAGACTTATGGCATTTACGCTTAGGTCATATAAACAGATGAGGTTTACAACTGCTTGGATTACCATCGTCAAGTGAGAAGTGCAACTCGTGTCACATGGGCAAAGCCACCCGACTACCTTTTAAGAGTGCAGAATTACCATGCACTACAAGAATTGGAGAACTCATATACAGCGATGTGTGGGGTTCTGCAAGAACTCCTACAAAAAATGATGAGAGATACTATGTAACAATAACAGATGATTTTTCCCATTTCAGTGAAGTGCATCTACTGAAAAGTAAATCAGATGCTGAAAACAAACTTATGAACTATGTTGAGAGGCAAGCATCAAATAATATAAAAGTCTCAAGAATAAGAACAGATAATGGCGGAGAATTTTCTTCTCATCTATTTAAAAACTATTGCAGAGAACGTGGCATAAAACAAGAATTTAGTGCACCATACACACCACAACAGTGCGGTGGTGCTGAACGTTTAAACAGGACAATCTTGGATAAAGTTCGAGCTATGTTTATCGATACAAACCTACCAAAGTACCTGTGAGGAGAAGCAGTAAGGTGTGCAGTATACCAAATAAATAGATGCCCTACTCGTACTTTATTTGGAAAAATTCCAGCAGAAATGTATTCAGGAAAAGTTGATTATACTAAATTAAAAGTTTTTGGATCCAAAGTCTGGATGTATTCCTTACCAAAAGGCGATAAGTTGGAACCTAGAGCGAAAGAGACGAGATTGGTTGGATACAGCGGACCTGGTTATCGTTTGTGGAATCCCGAAACAGATGAAATTATAATCTCACGTGATGTGGTATTTGATGAAACGAATTATAAATTTTCCCCAAACGATGTGACTAAAACAACAAACATAATGAGAGACAGTTTTGTTGAAACGGAAATAGAAAGTGAACCGAAAGAGAACTCGATAGAAGTGCGAAACGAAAATATCCAGAGAAATTCGCAGCCTGACATGGAACAAGAAAGTGACAATGAAGATGTATCATTTCAAGTTCCCGAACATGCCTCTAATAAACGCAAAGTCGTTGTACCAAAGAAATTTAATGAATATGAACTATATACTGCCTATTGTTTGCTATCCTGTGAGAACGATCCTTTAACATATAAGGAAGCAATTACATCTGGTCCTGAGTGGAAAAAGGCAATTAAAAATGAACTTGAAGCTCTTGAAAAATATAGAACTTGGACACCAGTGATTTTACCTAAAAACAAGAAAGCAATAGATACAAGATGGGTATTTCGTACAAAACAAGATGGTGTGAAAAAGGCTCGATTAGTAGCTAAAGGCTATCAAGAGGACTCCAGCATAAATGTCTATTCTCCTGTTGCCAAAATGCCAACCATTAGAATGTTTTTATCACATGCGTTACAAAATGATTGGAGCATACGACAGCTAGATGTTCCTACCGCCTTTTTGAATGGCTTTTTAGAAAATACTGATATTTATATCAAGGTGCCAGAAGGTGTATCAGCTGAAAAAGAACATGTTTTGAAACTTAACAAGGCCCTATATGGATTAAGAGAAAGTCCCCGATGTTGGAATGAATGTTTTGACAAATTCACATTAAGATATAACCTAAAAAAGATCCAAGTATGATGTTTGTTTATATACAAGTAGAAAACTATGGCTCGTGTTATTTGTTGATGACATTTTGTTAACCGGATATGACTCTGAAAAAGAACTGTTAATAAACAATTTAAAAAGTGAATTTAATACTGTGGACAGATTTTTTCCGTGATAAAAATTCAATACAATTGTGCCAATTAAAACTTATAACAAAGATATTAGAAAAATATAACATGAGTGACTGTAAAGCGGTATCTACACCTATGGAAGTAGGTTTTCAAGTTGACGATACAAATCCTGTGGATGTGCCCTATCGTGAAATCGTAGGTAGTTTAAATTATCTAGCAATGATTACAAGACCTGACATCTGCTATGCTACCGCATATTTAGGAAGATTTCTGGACAAGCCAACCATTTCAGTCTGGAAAGCAGCCAAGCGAGTTATCCGATACATAAAAGGAACCCAACATCTAAAATTAACGTTTCATAAAAGTAACCGAGAAACAACAATTATTGCTTATGCAGACGCAGATTGGGGATCGGACAAGATCGATCGAAAAAGTACAAGTGGTATGGCAATTTATCACAATGGAAATCTAGTGTCATGGAGTGCCAAAAACCAACAGCCAGTAGCCTTATCAACTGCTGAAGCTGAATACCTAGCAGCAGCTTTCTGTGCAACAGAAATATTATACCTAAAAGGTTTGGCAGAAGATTTCTCCCAAATTAGTGTACAATCAACTCTATTTGTGGATAATCAAAGTGCATTGGCAATGATACGGAATTATGAGAACACAAAACGATCAAAACACATTGACATTAAAGTGGATTTTATAAAAGACATAGTGGCTAAAGAATTACTAAAGGTGGAATATATACCGAGCGAGAAGAATGCATCGGACGTGTTTACAAAACCTTTATGTAGAGACAAATTTACCATTCATAGGGACATGCTAAAAATTATTTAACCAATTTTAAATTTCTTTTTAAATGTTAAAATTGAGGAGGAGTATTGGAATCCTTTTTTGAATGTCCCGCCACAGTTTAGTTACTTTAAGTTGTAAGAGTTGTTAGTTAGTTAGTTAGAAAACTGTACTGTCAGACAAGTCAAGTTTTTCGTTGTGTGTGCATGTGTTGTCCATCTGAAATAAAGGCTAGAATAATTACCAAGAGTTGATTATTCAATATAAAGAAGTAGAGAATAATAAAGAAATCAATTAGTAACAACAGAATCCACAGAATCATTCTACCATGCTTAGAGCTCGGACGGAGGTATCGGTTCCCAGTGATGGCCTGAAACATTCCCAATCAACAGAACAACAGAAATGTATACAACATAAAGTGAATTTTATTTCATTTTAAAATGTTAATACGTAAACTAGTTTTAACAGAAAATGTATGACAAAAAAACAAAAAGTTATATTCTTACACTAGCCAAATTTAAGGGTGTCACACTACATTTTCCTTATAACTCATGAACAGCCAGAGATATCTAAATTCAGTAAAGACATTTTACTGATTCCTTGTTAAGGGTTACTCGGCGGTAGGAGTTTCAACCCCGTACCTAAAGCTCTTCCAATTCCTAAGTTTTTGTTAGAAAAACCCATTCAGTAAATATACTGTAACAAAATATTTCAATTCTACCTTATACAAAACACAAAGCATTGAGTATATTTGTTGACCTAGATATGACAAAAGCACGGCTTCAGTATTTTAAAAAATGGGGTTTCTAGTTAATTTTACTTAAAAAAATGACTACGTGACCAAATATTTCTAAAAAAGTGATTTTTTTATTGACTAAAAACAGATGAAAAGTGAACATTCTTGGATAAATTAAATACAAATAAAGACGGTTCCTGATTTAAAATTTGATGTTGGATTACTGCCTTACTTGCCTTATTCGCTTTAACTAATATATTGTAGTACATACCATTATATATCATATTATATTATTATATTACTATAATGTGCAAAGCACTCCCAACAAATATTTTATTTCTTAGACAGATCCAAAAATTTGGTGAACAACATTATAAGACAACATTTTAAGATATTTTCTGAGTGGGAAGAACTCGGATAAAATATTTAAAATTTGTTGTGAAATGCCACAATTCATCATATATCATTACATATAGTCTATCTACATCTAGATCGAATCAGCGCCGAAAAAAAAAATGTTTGTTTCTGGTACAAATTTCCCTTTATAATAAATTGCACAAGTAGTGCAAGAATATTACATGGTATTGCAGGGTATTACACAAGTACTGCATTGTCCCATTGCATATTGTTGCACAGTAGAGAAGTTTCACTTCCCCTTAATAGAGGTTAATTTCTTGGTGTTAAAACTTATTGCACGAGTGGGAAATTGAAACCTTGTTAGGTGAGGACTACCAGGAATAGGGCTTTAAGTGACTAAAAATGACAATTTTTGAGAAAAAGTGACTTTGAGTGACTATGAAAATAAAGTGATATGTGACCCCACTAGAAGCCCTGTGAGTGTATGTCAATTTTATTTCATTTTAAAATGTTGATATATAAACTAGTTTTATTGGAAAACGTATGACAAGAAATATAGAGTAATTTTATTTTGTTATATTGTGTATGTGTAAATATTTTTTACTGTTTTAATTATTGTTAACACGTTGGCGGATAGCGCCGTCTATGGACGTTTACACCACTGTGCGCGCTGTGGCTCCTCAATTTTACGACGTCTATAGCCGCCCTAACAAATACCCGCGTTTTGTAGCCACAACGTTTCCAAACGTCGTTTTAGCATAAGATTCTGTTTATGTGTCACATCAACTGCACTAACTTAACTCTGTGTGGTTGATAGACGTCGGTAGAGGTCGCGAAACAAACGATAGTTACCGATTTACCAGCAGCAAACACGTGCCCGCTTGTATTGTTTTAGTGCCATTCTAACTGCAATTGCATACACTGTGTCTTGTTTGGTAATATATTTTGTGAAAAATAGTTTAGTTTAAAGTATATCTATTGTGTGTATGGTGAGGCAGGTTTGTGCTTTATTTTTATACATAAATTGAGTATAATAATAGGTATTTTTATTAACAGCGGTGATACGTAATAATGGATAGGCAGGAAGAAGAAAGACTTTTGAAATGGTTTGAGGAAAGCGACGATAATAATATTGCTCTGTCTGAATCAGAGTCTGACCCATACAGTGATGATGGGCAATTCAATGGTGATTCGGATTATGTACCTGATTCGTTTCGGAGCGACTCTGGAAGTGAAAGGCAAAGCGAGGAAAACAATCGAAACGGGACAGAGAGTGAGGGTTCGAATCAAGATCTTGAAGAGAATGAGGAGGAAAATGAATCTTTGGCAGAAAATGTTGCCGCTGAGAGCATTTGGGAAGAGGTACAAACTGAAATTCCTAATTTTGAGTTTGATTCTACTCAAAGTGGTATAAAAATTGTTGGAATAGAAAATATGTCCCCAATAGATGTTTTTCGGCAAATATGGAATAACGATGTAATGAATCTTCTATTGACTAGCATTAATACTTATGGCGCAAAACTTTTAAATACAAACCGGCCTAAAACTCGAAATAGCCGATCTCGAGAATTCAAACCCATCACAGAAAGTGAACTGAACAAATTTCTTGGCTCGTGTATTCTCCAAGGGATGATAAAGGTACCGATTATCAGAAAATTATTCAGTTACAACCCGTTCTACTACCATCCAATTTTTTTACATGTTTTGAGTGGACGTCGATTCGAACAAATACTCAGATGTTTCAATGCAACTCCTGCTGTATTTGATGAGCAAGATCGACTTCACAAAGTTAGAAGTCTGTTGGATCTGGTGAAACAGAATAGTAATTCAGTGTATTCACCTTGTGAAGCTCTATCACTAGATGAGTCAATGTTGTTATTTAGAGGCCGCCTAGTCTTTAGGCAATACATTAGAAATAAGAAGTCGAAGTATGGTATAAAGTTCTATGAACTTACCACCCATGAAGGTTACATTTTGAACTTAGAAATTTACCACGGTCGTGATCGTAACCAACCGAAGCCAGGTAAGACTTCCAAAACTGAAGAACTTGTCTTAAGATTATTGGGACCTTATCTAAATAAAGGTCACCATGTATACATGGACAACTTTTATAATAGCGTTTCTCTGTCATCAAAATTGCTTACTTATAAAACCCACTCTACTGGAACCCTAAGAGTAGACCGACGAGGTAATCCTGCGGTTGTTATCAAAAAAAAACTCCGAAAAGGTGAGCATATTTGGAGAAAAAAACAAAACATTAGCGTATATGTCAGTAAGTGGAAGGATAAACGGAATGTATGTGCGATAACAACTGGGTATAAACCAAAGATGATAACTGTCAGAAATAAGTATGGTGTAGAAAAACAGAAACCCTGCGAAATAGACGGATACAACCGGCATATGTCTGGAATCGATAAAAGTGATCAAATGCTGAGCTACTACAGCTGCCCTCGCAAAACAATCCGATGGTACAAAAAAGTCTTATTTCGTCTTTTGAATATATCATTGTGGAACTCTTACTTTCTGTATACAAGAGGAGTAAAAAAAATTAAATTCATTGAGTTTCGGGAAGCTGTAGTACGATCCCTTATAGAGATAGAAGATATTGTTGATGGCAGAGTTTTTGTGAAACTACAGGCTTCAATAAAAACACCAAAAACAGTAACCAAGCAACAACATTTTCTAGAGGATATTCCCGTACCAGAAAATTATACAAAAGCACATGTCTTCCTTAAATGTAGGGAGTGCACGAGAAATAAAAAGCGAAAAGAAACAAGATACAGATGTGAAACCTGTCCAGACAAGCCTGCACTATGCCCTGCACCATGTTTTAAGTTTTGGCATCAATAATAATTTGTATTTCCAATAACTGAATAAATGTATGTAGTTTTTTTTCCGTTTTTTTCCTATTACAGAAGAACGTCTATAGGCGTCAATGCCACAAATTGTATAGAAAAATGTTAATAATGCGACACGGACGTCTATATCAGTTTGTTTTTTTTCATTCATAATCAGCTTATTTATTACTCCAGGAACCCGTAGATATCAATATATTTTTTTTATCTTCAATATTAATGAAAATATACCTGTGACGCAACAAGCACAACTACTAATCACAGAGTGTCCGTCAACGTGTTAAGGAACTCTCTGTTATTTTGAAATTATATTTTTAAGTTTAACCGTTGGCAGTACCGTTAACTCCCACCCAGATGTGTACAGCTGATCTGAACGAAACAATATCTTCTTGTAATGAAAGCAATATACACATTTGTTTTTGGTGAGCAAGAGATTTTTATTACAACAAATAAATCCACAAAATACCAAAAATTCTCTACAACCGAACTAAACATGGGTCCTTCGAGTCGGATTATAAGAAGCAGTTTTTTTGCGAAATACAGTGCAAATCAGTGGTGAACATATTAAGGTATTGGCAGGCGAAACCGGCCATTTTGGGGAACAAGAGAGATCGCCGGCAGCGTGACACTCGTCGTCCGTGATCAAGGGGGAAGAGTTAGACAGCCGTAAAGTGAACATAGCGCCCGTCTCAGTGAACGCTTGCAAATCGATTTGGGCGATTAGAACAAAAAGTAAACAAACAAGTAAGATCGTTTCCCTTTATTATTCTGTATTATTTCCTTTAGAGCTTTATTTGAGTGAGTAAAAACATTATTTAAATTGTCATATTTTAAAATTTATTTGGAAAATTAAAAATACGAGCATGACCGAGGAGGAAATAAAAAATTTGAACAGAAGGCGAGGATCCATAAAACAACGTTTAACACTTTTTAAAAATTATATGGAAACTCTTAGCAGTAAAATAAATGAGTTGATTTCAATAGGTGATATTGAGAAACAATTAATTATAGAGTTAGAAGTTAGATTAGAAAAAGGTGAGACTCTTTTGCAAGAGTTTTGTGATATTCAACAGATCATTGACGGGTTATATGATGATCTTACGGATCAAGCTAAAGAAAGACAATCTTTTGAGGACAGATTTTATCATGTTTTGGTTATCGGTAAGAAAATTATCAAAGATTATGAGTCAGTACAAAAAGTAGAAAGGTTTGATTAATCAGTGACGACTATATTACCACCCACTGACTCCATGCAGTTACCAAAAAGTGTTAAATTGCCTCAGATACAGCTACCAACATTTTCTGGAGATTATGATAACTGAATGGAATTCAGGGATATGTTTGATTCTCTAATACATTCTAATGAGTTAATTGGTATCATACAGAAGTTTCATTACTTGCGTGCTAGCTTGGCAGGTAGTGCTCTCAATATTATTATTTTACTTGAATTTTCGGCTGTTAATTATAGTGTAGCATGGGAATTGATATGTAATCGTTATAATAATACAAGACTTTTAATGCACAATCATGTTAAGGCATTATTTAGTTTGCCAATGTTACAATATGAGTCTGCTAGTGAGTTACGTAGAATGATCGATACAGTCACAAAACATTTAAGATCTTTAAGTAGTTTGGGTCAAAATATTGAACATTGGGATGTTAATGATTTTTATTATGAGCAGTAAGTTAGATAAAGTAACAGCCCGAGAATGGGAAGAATATAAAGCAAAGCAGGAAGTGCCTACGATGAACGAGTTCAAGGCTTTTATTAAGAACAAATCAGATGTGTTAGAAACATTAGAGACAGGTAAACAAAACACAGGTAAACAAAATACAAATTTAAAATCGAGCAGATCAAGCAATTCTTTTCTATCGTCGAACTTATCCTGTTATTTTTATAAAGCAGGGCATTATATTCATAATTGTGGTAAGTTTCTAAAATTGTCAGTAAATGCTAGAGTTGAAGAAGCAAAAAAAGTTAAAATTGTGTTTAAATTGCCTTAGAGTGAATCATAATACCAAAGATTGCCGATCAGTGTAGTGCCCGAAGTGTAATGGTAGGCACAACAGTCTTTTACATTTTGAGAGAAGAGTCGAGGCTGCAGTTACAAATCAAAATGCACAAGCCTTGGGTTGTAGTGAGTCTGGTGATTCCAAAACTACACTTACATCTTTTACTCTTGGCAATCGTGTTTTACTGTCCACAGCATTGGTGCAAGTGCTTGATTCGTTGGCTAACTTTCATATTTGTCGCGTGCTACTAGATTCAGGATCAGAATTATGTTATATCACAACAGATTTATGTAGGAAATTGAAATTGGAGCAACAAAATGTTAATTTATCAGTAATAGGAATTAATCAGGCAGTTACAAATCTTTCAGTGAGATGCACCGTTGAGCTACTGTCTCGCTCAAACTCCTATCATACTTCAGTTTCTTGTTTTCTTATTCCCAAAATATCTGACAATATTCCTGGCTCATATTGCGATGTGTCCTCTATTCAAATTCCCTAGCACATCAAGTTAGCAGACCCAGATTTTTACAAGCCGCATTCCATTGACATGTTATTAGGAGCAAGTGTCTTTTGGTCTCTTATATGTATAGGACAAATAAATCTAGGCAAGGATCAGCCTGTCCTAGAAAAAACCAGGTTGGGTTGGGTTATTGCCGGCCCAGTAAGTTCTCAAGCAGGTTTGTCTCGAGTCCAATGCAATTTGAGTACAAATGTAGACATTCAGACACAACTAGCAAAATTTTGGGAATTGGAGGAAACTCTCCTGCCAACTCCATTTTCGTGGTTATTGTCCAAGGAAGAGCAATTATGCGAATCTATCTTTGTTAATACTACTTGTCGAGATGAAGACGGTAGATTTATGGTTGATGTTCCATTAAAAGAGCCAACTTCATGCCTCGGAGATTCAAGACAAATGGCGTTGAACAGATTTTATTCATTAGAAAGGAGGCTTTGTAAGAATCCTGTACTTAGGAATATGTACATCAATTTTATGGAAGAATATATATCATTAGGGCACATGTCACAGGTGTCTGAGAACAATGATGACCAAATTTCGTATTTTTTCCCCCACCATGGTGTTCTTAATGAACACAGCACAACTACGCGCCTGCGGGAGGTGTTTAATGGCTCAGCCCCATCTGACTCACGTTGGTCATTTAATAATTTGCAGTTGGTTGGTCCTACAATCCAGGACGACCTGATGTCGATCACGTTAAGATTCCGAACATATCCTATTGCCGTAGGTGCAGATATTTATAAGATGTATCGGCAAATCTGGGTAAACCCATATCAAAGATGTTTACAAAAGATCTTCTGGAGGTCAGGCCCCACGTCGGAGGTCGAAATATATACCCTGAACACAGTAACATATGGGGCATCTTCTGCTCCTTTTTTGGCAGTGCGCTGCTTATATCAGTTACACCTTGACTATGTTAGTAGTCATCCAATTGCCGCAAAGGTTATAGCTCATGATTTTTACGTTGATGACATGCTCTCCGGAGCTGACAGTGTGGAAGAGGGAGTAAGAATGTGTAAAGATGTTGAATCAATTCTTAATACAGCTGGCTTCAAATTGCATAAGTGGACGTCAAACACTCTAGAACTATTAGAAAATCTGAATGTGTCAAAATCGTCAGCTAGTGTGGTTCAGTTTGGTAATTGGGAAGGAACAAAAACTCTAGGGCTGTATTGGTCTTCTGCTGATGATGTCTTAATGTATAATATTAATGTCAAGACAGAAACCAAATCTATAAGTAAAAGATTAATACTGTCAGATGTGGCTCATATATTTGATCCTCTAGGATTGTTAAGTCCATGCATAATCGTGGCAAAGATTTTGTTGCAGAGGTTATGGTCATACAAGTTATCGTGGGATGAATCCCTCCCAGCTGACCTGCACTACCAGTGGCAAGCTTTCAGGTCGCAGCTGTCAGTTTTAAACAATTTAAAAATACCTCGAAACGTGTTGTGTAAACATCCAACGTGCATTGAATTACATGGATTTTCTGATGCCAGTCAAGACACATATTCTGCGGTTGTTTATGTCAGGTCAATCGACAGTACGGACGCATTCAGGTCAGACTACTATCATCACAATCAAAAGTAGCCCCATTGAAATCCATAACTATTCCCAGGTTGGAATTGTGTGGTGCTACTATTTTGTCACAATTGGTAACCAAGGTTAAAGGTTCGTTTAACTTAACATTCAATTCAATTTACTATTGGTCAGATTCCACTATTGTCTTGTGCTGGATAAGATCAGAACCCAGCCACTTCCAACCTTTTCTCTCCAACCGAGTCGCACAAATTCAGTCCATGACAGAACAAGATACATGGCGCCACGTTAGTGGAAATGAAAATCCAGCAGATCTGGCTTCTCAGGGTGTCCCTGCACAACAGTTATTGGATTCCGACATATGGTGGCATGGCCCCAGTTAGTTGTCAGCGCCCAAAGAAACTTGGCCAAATTCATGTCCTATCTTAATGAATGATTCTCTTCTTGAGATGCGCAGGCGGGTTCAGTCCCTGTTGACGAGCCAACCAGCTGAATTTCCGTTTAACCGGTTTTCCAAATTCCCTCACTTAATAAGAACAGTAGCCTATTGTTTAAGGTTTAGTAATAATTGCAAATCTCATCATCCCAAATTAACAGGGGCGTTAACCGTTGGTGAATTGATTAATGCTGAAACATGTTTGCTAAAAATAAGTCAGAGGGAAAATTTCCCAAATGAAATAACTGATCTTACTCATAACAAACAAATATCTAATAAAAGTCGTATCTTAAGCTTAAATTCCTTTTGTGATACAGAGGGAATTTTACGTGTAGGAGAAAGATTGGGTAACTCGCAGTATCCGTATGACAAAAAACACCCAAAAATAGTTTCATCCAACCATCAGTTTACAAAATTAATGTTTTCCTTTGAGCATATTAGATTATGTCATGCTGGTCCACAGCTCATTATCATCCATTAAAGAAAAATACTGGCCGGTAGCAGGTAGAAGAAATTTGTCAAAAAGGGTTTGTCACAATAATTGTATTCCGTGTTACAAAGTAAATCCAAAACCATCAATTCCAATCATGGGAGACTACCCGGCTTGCGTAGCCGTCCGCAATCAATATTTTATGCAACCAGAGTAGACTATGCCGGACCGTTTATTGTAAAAGACGGAAAAGTTAGAGGAAGCAAGAGGTCAAAATGCAATGTTGCAGTTTTTATTTGCTTTTCAACAAAGGCACTCCATTTAGAGCTCGTCACCGAGTTGAGCACTGAAGCTTTTGTAATGGCATTTCGACGGTTTGTTTCTCGTCGTGGAAAACCGAGGTACATGTTGTCTGATAATGGTAAGAATTTTATTGGCGCTGCTGCCGAAGGAGTTAGGACAATTTTTGGTAAACAACCAGCCGTCACTGACTGAAACATTTTCTACAGAGGGTGTAGAATGGAAATTTATCCCAGCTTATTCTCCGCATTTTGGCGGGTTGTGGGAGGCGGGTGTGAAGTCCTTTAAATACCATTTGAGGCGAGTAGTCGGAAATGCCGTATTAACTTTTGAACAATTATATACTTTTCTCACTCAAGTAGAGGCAGTATTAAATTCCAGACCATTGACTCCCATATCTACCGATCCTAACGATCTGGATGTATTAACACTGGGCCATTTTTTGATTGGAAAGAGATTAACGTCTCTACCTGATACAGACGTAAGGTTAGTTCCAGAAAGTCGATTAAAAGAATACCAACGGATCCAACAACTTATGCAACATCTATGGTCCCGGTGGTCAAAGGAATACATAAGCGAGTTGCAGCAACGGGTCAAGTGGAAAAGTCGAACCAAAGATCTAGTTAAACCTCGCGCTCTTGTTGTTGTCAAGGAAGACAACGCACCTCCATTACATTGGAAAATGGGACGTATTGTGGCCGTACACCAAGGCAAGGACGATGCAGCTAGAGTAGCAACAATCAAAATTGAAGGTGGTGTTATCAAACGGTCGTTTACCAAGATATGCATACTGCCCATGGAAGTCGACACGAGTGTGTGTAATAGTGCCGAAAATCAAGCTGAATATGTGTAACAGTGTAGTCCCTAATCCGAACGTTGATTTGCTGGCTTATAACATTTTTTTTTAAAGTTTTCCACCCTTTCAAGGTGGGGGGCAATGTTAAGTAACTGTTATTTTGAAATTATATTTTTAAGTTTAACAGTTGGCAGTACCGTCAACTCCCACCCAGATGTATGGTACAGCTGATCTGAACAGAACAATATCTTGTAATGAAAGCAATATACACATTTGTTTTTGGTGAGTAAAAGATTTTTATTGTAACAAATAAACCCACAAAATACCAAAAATTCTCTACAACCGAACAACTAAACAATTATATTTTGTTTCTTTTTGTAAAAATTGGAAAACACGAATAATGGATTTTTTTGGAATACTGGTATTCAAAAACAGGTTTTTTCAAGTCAGTTTTTGTATAAACCCTAATAGCTAGTATCCTCTTTTAGATTTTTGATCATTTTTACACCTTAATGTGAGAGTAGGTAAACAGTACTAAAGTAATAGGTATAGTGATAGAAATAATTATTTATAAGCAATCACACACAATACACAATCACCCAAACCACCACCAAAATGAAGTAAGCATGCCAGATCAGTGGCATTCGGGAAAATCCCGGGATCCCTGCACCATATTTGACATCCTCCTGTTGCTTCTCACCGGCGCGGCGTATTATTACTTATATACTTTTCAGGTAAAAGTATCTGAATTCTTCATGTATCTGCCAATATCTGTAAATTCAAAGTCTCGGCCGAAAACAGATACTGGATATCGGTATCGGCCCAGCTCTAATAATTATATTGCAGATAGCAATTGACAACCAGTTAGACAAATTTGACACTTAAACCTAAATAAATTTAAAATTGAAATGAAAAAAACTTTTGGACAAACCCACAACTTGAATGCCTAATGTCATATCCTTCCCCGCAAAAATATTTCCACATCGCCGATTTTCTTGTCACGATTTTGATTTTACTTTATTACCCAGTTTCAACAAATAATCAAAAAATATATTGCTGCTTAGTCTTTGGTTTGAAATATTCACAATTGTTGCCAGATTGTCATAAGTGACTAACCTCCCAGAATGTTATTTTTATTAATAATGTTAATGGCTTTTAATGTTAAATATTATATCTTTTACACATTAATTACAATTACTGTTTCAATTATCATATATTTATCCAATAATTCTTTAAGTTTTATCGACAAGAAAGAATATATTTCTTTGAATGTAGCTATAAATTGTACATGTTAGCAACTCTGCTCAAATTTTACAAGTGTTATTTACAAGATTTACTGAGCATTTGCATCCTACTTTTTCACATTGAGAAGTGCCACTTTTCCATACATTTCTGATGGACTTTTCCAAAGGACGTCTTACCCCACATCTCTATTATAAATATATCTATGAAAACATCCCCTTCATTGTGATAATTATGGGAATTAGTAGTCATGATCATTGCTGAAACCGATTTTATAAAGTAAATCTGGCATACCATTGAGAAAATTAACAAATTACCTACTGAGTAAGTACATTAAGAAACATGTGATATTCTTATGGTGAGAAATGTTAAATAATAGATAATTGTAGGCAGTGGCGGCTGGTGAAATTTAGGCTATGTCATATCTTAGTATTGGATAAAGTTACACCGTTTTGAAATTTTATTTTATATTCATTTTTCACTGTGTAAAATTCAAAAAGGTGCAACTGTAAAAAATCAATATTTTTTTATGAAATTTTCTGTTTTCCACCTGATTCTGAAAAAAAAAATTTCGCAAATATTTTACAAATCGTTTAAAAAATAACCTTGGAGGTTCACAATTTTTCCAACTTTTATTCGCAAATTTAAATCACAAAACTTCTTCATTTAGTCTTGATAGTTATGCCTTAAAGTATCGCTTGGGTCCCATGCCCCAATACTACGATATGACGTAGCCTAAATTCCACCAGCCACCACTAAATATAGGTTATATTTTTGGTATCTAGTAGGTGGGTTCGTGTATTACACATGGTGTTGAAGTGGCGTAGGAGTGGATTTTGATCACGTAATCATAGAGTAGAGCAAATGATTATTATACCCGAACAGGAAATACTCCAACTGTCAAAACAGAAATCAAACAATTATTTTATCATCTTTTCAACTTCAACAGTTTAAATAAATAATTGTTGTGTGTTTAAGACTTAGATGCTTTCTGCTTTTCAGTAGTTACAAAATTCATTTTATTGATTTAGAGAATGAACAGAATTTTAACGATAATCCACATTGCTTGAGGATGATTAATCGAATAAAGAGAGCATTTTGGAAAAAAAATCGTCTTACGTTAAATTTCCTTGGTCAAAGTTAATTCAACTGTTAATGCGCATGTCCACTCTTCAAATTCCATCTCACAAGATGGGACTTTTCGAAAGAGTTCTTTTCACACCAATCCGTAATGCGCAAACGACAAAAATATTGTACTATTCACTCCAAACTCAAAACCAAACGATATTGGTGCTCTAAGGGAGAAAATATTTAAACGAGTGAGTAACGCGAACTTACCTAGTAAATAACTGTTTTTCTGCTTTAGTAAATAAAATTGAGGTTATATTACAAATGGATGATGTCAGTCAATAATTTTGAAGTGGATATACCCAGGACACGCAGGATTTATAAATTGAAAATAGAAGTTTGGAAGTGAATAATTTTACTGATCTACAATTGACACAATCAAACAAATTTAAAAGCAAAATCTCCAAAAAGTGTAATTTTGAACCCTTGAGAAAAAATAATAAAATGTATGTATACTTGTTTGGATCTTTGCGCATACCTCACAATTACAAGCTGTATGAAGTAAATAAATTGAACGTTAACTTTACGTTTGAGCAGTAGTGTGTACTAGAGAACAATATTTTTATCTATTCCAGCACCAAGATAGGACATACGCTAAATGTCACCGGCCGCCAGTGAGTACTTGTCAATGGTCAAAGTAATTTTCAAGTTAGTTATATGATTCAGATAGCTACTAATGTCAAAAATATAATTGCAAACATATTACCACACTGCTGAATCAAGTGACAAATAGGCTGGTCAATGAAGCTGAGACATATATAGGTTCATAATCCTGTCTTTGTTCCACCAATAATTAACTTATCGGTCAGATGTCTTAGCCTGCCTAGACATAAGTACCTCTATATTTGCTTATCCTATAAATGCATTGCTGCGGACGCAGGTTTTAACTAATTTGATACACATGCAAAGATCCAAACAACAAAGTATGTTATTTTATCTTTACTTTATACCGAAGTACCAATAAAGTCAATGTTGTGTTTCAAATAATTTTACAATATTCTAAAGATAAGGTAATATGAGGTGCCGTATTTGTCTATATAAAACTAATAATCTTCTTTAGGTTAATATCAAATATTAAAGTAAATGCAATATTTGCTATCACAGTAATCCAATCTTAAGTATGTCAAACATATGTAATTACATCAAGTATTTAATAAATTTCAGTCAGTCGTCTGTTAATTTTCACCATGATTTGCCAAATTTACTGTACTACTTTCACTTTGATTAATAATTTATACCATTTTCTTTTAATTAAACAATTCTTTGATGGTACAATAAAAAAGGTAGTATATTAATATACTTAAAGAAACCGTATACTTAAGTAAACTTATATCTAATAGTCAACATATAGAATTTTTATATTAGAATTACTATATGGTTGAAAATGAAAGCAACAGAGGCCACTTGTGAAATTTAAGATGTCATATTTTCGTATTGGGGCATAGGACCCAAGCGATACTTTAAGTAATAACTATCAAAACTAAATGGTTTTGCAAACAAAAAACTGATTTAAATTTACAAAAAATTGCAAAAATTGTGGGCAATTTATTTTTCAGTTTATAAATTATTTTTTTTCATAATCAAGAGGAAAATTTCTAGACATATTTCAAATTTCATTGAAAAATTAGATTCATTTTTCACTGTGCAAATTTCAGAGGTATAATTTTATAAAAAGACAATATTTTGAGATTTGAATAGTGATGGGACGAAATCGTGATTTTTCAGTATCAACGAGATTCGTGATTTTAAAACGTGACGTTATCACGGTTCAGCAACTATGCGTCCGTTCACCGGCAGCTAGTGAATGTAATATTGTGATTTATTGAGAATAACATTCACGATCATAGTGTCACAAGTAGTGCTGAAACCGGTTTTCTGAATAACCGGTTATTTGGTTTTGAATTATTCGTGGTTTTATACAAAATCGAAAACTGGTTATTCAGTTAACCGATTAATCGAATAACCGGTTATTTCTATAACCGATTATTCGATGAACGGTTTTACGAATAACCGACTATTCGGATAATCAACCAATATGCGTTTCTTTTCTTTCAAATGTTGTTGAAATTTGAAACTACTGGCGGGCAGGTGGCCACCGACGCCTGTTTATAATTTACATGAAACTTGATATATTTTATATTTTGTCATTTTTGTAGTAGTTTTCGAATATTAAACACAATAATACTGCCCAGCCAGCGAAAGAATCTTGCGCGGCAAGAGAAAGAATTGCCGATAACTGATAAGTCGCCAGCTTTCTGCGAAACCATATTCTAGGAATGTCTCCTAATGAATAGGTGCAGATGCAAACGATCGCAAAAATTTGGCATGCACTAATTCATTTATTTCATTTATGCTTAATTGTGACTGGTATGCAGAAATCACATTCTTTCAGTGGGTGTTCTTTCCCCGACCAGACAATACACAACCACAACACTAAAAAGTCTAGCTAGATTTTTGTTATGACACGACTTATGTATGGCGTGCGCCGTGCGCGTGCTCTAAATAAAAGCAGGAAAAACAATTCTTTGCATTCTTTTCTCTGCAGGTTTTAATTTCAACTTCAACGTCTCGTATCTTATTATGCAACTTATATAGAATTAGAAATCGGGAGGTACTGGAACACTCTGAGATGAGAAGAAACATCATAGGATGCCACAAATAAATAATTATAGACAATATACTTTTATTCTTGTGATCACTAGTTAAATATACATGTGCGTCTGGGAAGTAAATACTTCTATTGAGTATTCAACCTTTGTACTAAATGGACGGATTTACGGAATGTTTTATAGTGTTTGATTTTATTTTATAAATTGAGGCCTTCAGCTCAGCTAAATATGCATAATTTATAACTTCTAACAAATATCAAATAATATATCTCCGAAAAACAAAGAAAATCGAAAAGCAGTGTACTGTGGCAATTCTTTGAAGAAATTGATGCAGAATAACAAACAGAGTCTGCAAACAAAAAGTCTCTTATAAAACAAGCACATCGAATTAAAAAAAAATCATTTAAACAATAGACATCCCACTGTCACTCTTACTCCAGATAAAAGGCCACCTCAAATACATATGGTAGGCATAATATTTAGTTATATTTTATTTAACCTTTTATAACTAAGTAGTTTGTTTATCTGTAGATCAACGAACCCCAACCATCTACATCTGGAATGCCCTCTGAGACCATTAGTACTACTACTACTACTACAGAAGATGACAGTACCACTGCTATCAGCACTGAATCACAAACTTCTACTTCAAGTAAAAAGCAGTCTCAGAAAAAGCACCCTCTCAAATTAATAATACAATAATTTACTGAATTAGATGAGGCTATTATGAGTACTTTAGCTATTATTGATAAAAAAATTATCCATACCTACAGCGGTAGAGTGGAGGATAATTAAAGAATTATGTACTATCTTATGACCATTTGAAGATGCAAAAAAACTGAGTGGAGAACATTATTGTACTGTCTCACTCGTAATACCCATGTACAATGGTCTAAATAATGTTTTTAGTAACGTATCGAATAAACCTGTAAAAAACGTATGACTTTTAAATACGAGTGCATGAGAGGCTAGGCAATGTTGGCAAAAGTAACACATTGTTTACAAGTACCTTTCTCAAACCGAGATTGAAAAATATTGGTTTTTTTGATGAATCAAATGTTGAACAGACAAAAAGGAGAATATCAATTATTGCCGAGAACATTATAAGACGAAGTACCCAGGAAGGCCAGACAAAAGCTCCACCTTTAAATGAATGATGAAGAGCAAGGTAACAATGAAGAAATATCAATATGGTTAGCTTAATCTGTGGCCACTTCTCACCCGAAGGGAACATCCACTTCTCAAGCCATTATTAGAAGTACATGGAGAGAGATTTTTTACCTTTAAATGGTGATCCTTTTGTCTGGTGGCAAGAACGTAGACAAATGTTGCCTTACCTTTCAGAAATAACTCAAGAGACTATACACTTTAGCTTCATCGATTCCATGTCACAACTGTTTTCTAAAGCAGGACAAGTGTTAACAGAACATAGGAATAGGTTATGATAAGAAAGTACAAATGTTATTATTTGTTAATGCTAATAACAAATATCTGTGATATAAATCAAATATCTAGTTAACGGTCAAGTATTATAGGAATTGTATACTTTAATACCTACCGAAAAACTTTTATTTTATACTTCTATCTTTATTAATGTTGACTTGTCTTTGTTTACCATATCTGTTATTTACTTACTTAATATTTTTTATAGGCTAGTACATAACAATTTGAAGAAAAATTATTTATTTATGGTTTCAACTGCATGTTGTTCTTTTCTGTTCTAAACAGTCCTTTTATTGCCAAAATGCCAAAATATATTGTTTTTTGTTACATGTCTTTTATTTTTTATTACTAAAATTATAGATCATGCATACATGTAAGGAAATACTTATAAAATCATTAATTTGACATTAAGCACCCCGTTTATTAACTAAGTAAAAGTTTTATCAAAAATAGAAAGACCTCCGAACACAATAGAGGTTATATTATCACATCACAGTCATGGTTTAGTGAATAAAAATCACAAATAAAAGAAAATAAGAATTTCCAAGTCACGTTCAAGAGAAGAAAACATAAAGCACATAGCCGCCTAATCTAGGGCTTACTAGCCATCTACTATCCACTTATTTGTTGTTTATCGATGTTAAGCGAAAAGAACCTTAATGCAGTGCTATTTCTGTATGTACAATAAAAGTAAACAGTGAATCACATCATGCTTTCAGGTTTTAGTAACTTATTCGCTTTTAATTGATACCCTTCCGAGATCGTAATATCTCTGAGCTAAACTGTGATCACATCACGATTTTGGTGCAAATTTTGTATCAGTTGTGATCCGTGATTTTCTGATATCAAGGAAAAAATTACAGGTAGTGGAATATTTCTCATCACTAGATTTAAAACCTATCCAGTTCGGAAAAAATGTTTACAAATACAGTTAAATTTCTTTAACTCACACCTCCTAAATCACCCCGAAACTGTTATAGTTAGAGAAAATTTGAGTTAAAGAAAATACTTCTAAAACGAAGTATAAATCAAGGGCACTGAAACATATTCGGGTTACAGAGAATTTCGAGATATAATAGAAGTTTGATTGTATTTTACAAACTGCCTAAAAAAATATCCTAGGTAGCCCACACTTTTTGCAACTTTTTTTTGCAAATTTCAATGGCAATTTTTTTCTGATAGTTCATGCCTTGAAGTATCACTTGGGTCCCATACTAAAATACTAAATATTACATAACCTAAATTTAACCAGCCGCCACTAGAAAGTAATATACATATGTAAAGTTTCATTATTTTGCAACAAGCATTTGTAAACCCTTTAATCTTTACATAAACTAATAAACTAAATACCAGTCAAATTTTTCACGTTGAAATATTTTCAAATCTGAAAGAACACAGCATTCTTAATTTTATAAAAAGATACTTTATACCATAGGTAAGTCATCTACTTCACCCATTTCTGTAATGGTATCATCATCCATTACGTAACTAATAATGAACCTCAAAGATGTTTGTACATTATCAGGATTCGCTATCAACATTATTTGAGTTATTGCTGATGGTGGTAAAAATGGATTGAAAGCAGGAAGATCTGTCGATGAAGGGGGCAGAAGTTTCAGTTTACAACACTAAAAAATACATGATTATCATAAAACACATTTTTTGTAAAATACTTTAAAAATAAATAAATAAAAATACCTTAGGGACAACAGCCTGGAATAAGTAATTACTCAAAGGCAATTCATTTTTACTAACAGTTGTAATAACAAACACATTAACCCCTTCCTTAGGCTTATCTTTTGCAAGATGCAAAGTTACACCTATGCCATTTTTTTCTTCCAATACTGTCATAGGAGGAAAACTACTAGGTTTAATATTCTCCAATTTAATAATTATATCATTTAACTTTATATCGCATTTGCCAGTCTTTTCAATTGAACTATTTTTTTTTTGGTTTTCAGTTTTTTCTTTGGTTTCAGCAACTAAAGAGTTATTTAGAGATTCTGTGTCAGAAGTTTTTTCAACTTCTGACATTTTTTCAACTTCTAACATTTTTTTCATCACTTATATCAACAAGAAAATCATCACTACTGTCTTGAATAACTTTCGATTCATCTGCCGTTTTGACATTAGCCTCTGATTCAGTTTTCATCTTTAGTAAATAATTCAGATCTAAATTTAATGATTCATTTTCTTTTGAAAATGCAGTTTGATTTTGAGTCACATCTGAGATTTTACTTAGGAGATTCATGGGGATTTTTTCTTGATTGTTTCTAAAAAAAGAACTTATCAGAATTGGATATTGTTTTAACAGTCCAGTATTTTAACTTTAATTCCGAGCTGTTAAAAAGATTGATATTAATTTTGTTTCCTAATGATAGTATTTTAGTCAGTGGTGAATGTTTTCGATAATTGCAACGGTGAAATGGAACTGCAAAAGTTTGGATGTTGCGGGTAATTCTGGATGGGAGATGAAAGCCAATTTGATTTAACAAAGCGGGACAATTGATGACTCCATTAATGATTTTATACAATAATATTATATCTGCATAATTTCTACGTGTACTTAGTTTAGGTAAATGAACTATTTCAAGAATTTCATCAAGAGAATGTTCTCTAAGTAGCAAATTATATTTATGGGCTAAAACAGGCAGTAATTTATATGAACGTTATTATAATATCGAAAGATTAGAAAATTATCTACAAAAAAGGTCCTTATTCATTTTCATTCAAGTTATAAGTTTTTGAGAAAACTTGATGTAAAAGTTATGACTCAAGCAAATACTTTGATTTTACTACCCACTGTATTGTAAAATTATATTTTGAAAATAAATTTGGGTGAGCACATTTTCAGGTAGTATAAAATAGATACTATTATTCGTATATAATTAATAAGTGACCCCAAAATAGAAATAGGCAGCTGTGTATCCTCTTTTATTTCGGAGTATACGATGCCTTGGGTGTATACCTGTTCACCGTATTCTTGCTGGCAAACTATTTGGTTAGTTTTTCGGCCTTTATAGACGTATTTTGCAATGTCGCGTTGAAAATGAACAATTTGTGTAGTTGCCTGTTGATGAGGAAATATTTATTTTTAAAACCAAGCAAAAGAACAGTAGAACAAAAAATGTTCTTTTCTCAAAGTTTTAACAAACGTACAGACAGCATGGATGATATCTTATTTCTACATACATTCGCCGGATGTGATGCAACATATGCTCTTTTTAATAAGGGTAAAACAGCAGCTCTGAAATTATTAGACAAACGATGGAATTTGAAAGATGCAGTTTAAGTGTTCAGTCAAAGTGATGCTCATCGAGAATCAATTTCTTCCAATGGCTATGTATGGTGCTCCAATTAAGGATAATTCCTTGAATAACTATTGTTACTTGTGCTTCTGTAAATTAGTGAGTAAAAATAAATCTGTCAAGTTACATTCATTACTAGCTACAGTGAAAGTGGCTGAACAGCACTGTTTCAGAGTATATTATCAGGTGCAGAAGTGGTTGGGCAATGACTTCAACTCCCAATATTGGGGATGGGTATTAAAAAACAATTATTGTTTGGAGCCAAAAATAAAACATTAGCATCTCCTGCTCCGGATTCTTTTAAATATGATTTTTTACAACTGTGCAAGAAGTTGTGGACAATTGTGTGTCTGCCGAAAGTTGGGACTCTATTGCCCTTCTGTTTGTGGTATTTGTCACAGTCTGTCTTGTTTAAATGTTCATGATGAATGTGTGGAAAATATAAGAGAAGAAAATGTAAAAGAAATAGACGAAAGAGAAGAAAGATACAAAAGAGACAAAGGAGAAAAATAAGAAGTGGAAGAAAGATAAATATTAGTTCTTGATAATGCATGATTATACTTTGAATATTCATAATTTTGACATATTGCCACCACTGAATAAAGCAATCAGACTGATTTCATTAATAAATCACATATTATAATATGTAAAGTGAAGTAAATCTTTATTTTAGCATTTTGCTACAGTTTAAACATACAATATTAAAATATAACCATAAAACCATAAAAACAACATCTAATAAAATTGTTTCACCTGTAATATACATTTTTTCTTAAAATTGTTAATATTTGTACTTTCCTTTATGTCACAAGGAAATTGTATACAAAATAAAATCATTATGAAACAGTTGATTTTGTGTAATACTACTAGCTTTGCTTACATAAAATTTATTTGTATTCTTACTTCTAGTAGCATAGTTATGTATGCGTTGAACAGTTTCCTACTCAACACTCGACTTTGAGCAAAATAGACAATTATGCAATATACAGAGATAGCAGTCTTACCTTTTTTTGCTTGCCCTGATTGGATGCTGGCAATCTGGGACTTCTTCTGAGCTGTTCTGGCCAGAAACTCGGGTTGACTGCCCCTCCAGATATGCACATACACCAAATAAATATACACAAAAAAAATATGATCAATAATTGAGGACTGCAGCGATATAGCAAATATGTCTTTCAACGACGAATTTCAAAGTGTCGTCCTTTTTCCCTCTCTCCAGAAAATGTATAGATTAGCTACTGATCTCTGCACATTTATCACACGAAATTATAATGTAACGGAACAAGATTTTATTATTGCCAATTATTCCACAACAAAAAAAAATTAACATTCTATAACTAAATTAAATTAAATTAAGGACGAAACAGTATATCTCTTACAAATTGACAATATTCCAACAAATGTTGTGGTAGCATATTATTCAACATTTTATAAATAAAAAAAAACAATTTAACATAATTTTTTGTTTAACATTCAATAAATCTAAACTATAACATATCCAAAATCATTGTATAACGATTACAGCCTAATATAATTCTTAGTGCTTTATTTTGTTTAATTTGTAAATCTCTCATATCTTCATTTTTTAATGACATTAATACCGTTGAGCAATACTGAAAATGTGGACTAATAATTGTTTTATAATTATTTAATTTTGTATTTACAGATAGCACTCTTCCTATTCTTGCCAATATTCCGATTTTGCTTGAAACTTTTTCATTAAATAATTTGCATGACTGAAAATGTAACTCTTCATCTATAATAACCACCCAAATATTTTATTTCATGCACTTTTTCTGTGTTGCTATCATTGATCTTTACATTACATGTGTTGATTTCTTGTTCAACAATATTTAATTTATTTTTTTGTTCCCGAAAGCATAAATTTAATTTTATTGACATTTAATTTTAGACTGTTAAACTCCAACCATTCACTGAGTAATTTCAAATCAACATTTAATACATTTACAATTTCATTATAATTTGTACTATCATAGTACAATATTGTATCATCGGCAAATAGTTGTATTTTACAGTGCTTTATTATATTAACTAACTATATCATTAATATAAAATACGAACAACAATAGCCCAATTAGTAAACCTTGTGGAACACTATGTACTGTATTCATTTCATTTGAGACAGTCCTTCCACTTTGTTACTTGTGATCTATCATGCATATAGTTATTAACCCACTGCAACACTACACCACTAAAACAAGCTTTTTCCATTTTCATTAATAATAGCTCCCGATTTATGGTCTCAAATACTCATATGAAATCCAAAAACACTATTCCCACATAAGATTTATCCCCTAGTGCATATCTCCAGTCCAATATAACAGATGGCAATGCAGTTTCGCATGAATTTTTTTCTCTAAATCATGCCTAATATTTCGTGAATATATTGTTTTTATCCAAATATAACACTAATTGTTCTTTCACAACTAGTTCTAACAGCTTTTCATAGGGGGGTAGCATGTTCACTGCTCTATATTCTTCACATTTAATTGTATTTCTCCACAGGTATAACTTGTAACAAAGTGATTTTATTTTGTTAAGTTAAGTTAGGTAGCTAGGTGTTATTTGTCTGTTTGAAAAATATTTTATCCATTATAGTACTGCGCTTGTAAATAATAACAGTTTAATAATTAATTAACGATAGGTAGTATTGAGATGTTTTTATGAACATTCCAAATATGCCAAGGTGCGGGCAGTACGCGAATCGCGAAACGTGAAACGCGCATATTACCCCCGCACTCCTGTGTCCCGCGCTACCATGAAGGAGCCCGAGACTGAAAACAATTAAATTAGTTTCCGTTCAGCTACCCACCGAGGAACCACGCCGGCCAGCACAGTAAGTAAACTCGTGAGTATAAGGATATATTGGTATTTAAATTTCATACGGAAGTATTCTAAGTCGATGAACGGGTGACGTAGTTGTAATAAATCGCGCATGACTACCGTATCTCATGCTACTTCTGCGTTTGGCAGTGTCTGGTAGCATGAGGATTTTTACAATCAAATTAGTCTCCGTCTGACCGCTACCCGAAGCACCACGCCGACTTGGATAGTAAGTAAATTCGTGAGTATAAAGAAATAGGTAATTAAATTTAATGCGAAATTATTCTAAGTCCACAAACGGGTGACGTAGCTGTAATAAACCGCGCATGACTACCGTATCTCATCCTACTTCTGCTTTTTGGCAGTGTTTAGTAGCATGAGGATTTTACAATCAAGTTAGTTCCCGCCTGAGCGCCAACCGAAGCACCACGCCGACTTGGATAGTCAGTAAACTTGTGAGTATAGAGGTACATAGGTATCCAAAGGTAATTGCGAATTTTTCTAAGTCGATAAACGGTGACGTAGTTGCAATATTTCGCGCATGACTACCGCGCTCATCCTACTTCTGCTTTTTGGCAGAGTTTAGTAGCTTGAGGATTTTTCAGAGTATCCGAAAACAGTCCGTTGCTGCCGCCCGTACCGTCCAGACGTGCCGACACCGACCGCTCCAGAGGGAAGCCAGCCCAGGATCCGGAAGTAGGTAGCAAGGTTTGATAAAGGTTTGGTAAATAATCGGTATTACTTGGCTGGTGAGTACTTTCCGGGCTTTATTTTTTAGAGTTAGTGAACCGCGAGCGCTAAACGTATCCGCCTCATATCCTTCCTTAGAACAGGAGAACGGCCAAAGGTTGGGATTAGAACCGCGTTACACCGCGTGTTCTCCAGGCCACCTGAGCACGTAAAAATTCTGCAGGGTGACTTGGAGATACTAGCATTTGATACCGCGTGTCCTCTAGGCCACCTGCGTCCGTTTTTTTTGGCAGGGTGATTTAGAGGGAATTCCGTAACCGCGTGCCTGCCAGGCCACCTGAGCACGTAAAAATTCTGCAGGGTGACTTGGAGGTATCGTCCGTAATCGCGGGTCCGCCGGGCTACCTGAGCACGTAAAAATTCTGCAGGGTAGCTTGGGAGCTTTGACCATACCGTCGTCGTCTTAGATTTGCAACCGTTCGGCTTGCCACACCTTTCCCTCCCTTACCGTAACCGCATTCAACCGCGTGCCCTCCAGGCCGCCTGAGTCCGTTTTCTTTGGCAGGGCGCCTTGGAGGTACTAGCTTTGGCATATCATAAGACCGGAACCATCCATCAGCCAAGCGATAATAAGTAACCGCGTTAGATAGGCATAGTTTGCTTGTATTGGCGCTTGCTTTCCCTCCTGGTATCCGTCCGCCGTCTGCTTATGACCGATTGATTTATCGCTGCTTACCGTTTCACCGCTTCATTCACCGGCGTACCGTATCGCACCGCTTGACCGCTCGCTTACTGCCCCGCTTGTCCGTAGTTAAGACCGTAGTAGTATAAGACCGCTTGTAGAATAAGACCGCTTGTAGGTAAGACCGTTGTAGTATAAGTTATAGTTACTAAGGTGTGTATAAAGTGTAAATAATAATTAGTGTGTAGAATAAATGTACATATATTGAATGAGAGTCTGTTCCTTAACTGTTGTATGTAAGTTCCCTTTTTCCCGACCCCTGGCTTAGCCGTATCTTCACTGCAGTTGCCCGGCCTCTATCGTCCCGCCGATAGAGTAAAGTGGTGTTTCTGCACTCTAAACAGAAACTGGCGCCCGAGATCTCCGTACCGTGAACACAGCCGTAGTGTTGGGCGTCAAAGTGACACTTCTGCTCTTGCGTAGAGCAGCGAAGTACCTCACAAACTGTAAACTTTTTCCAACTCTTGGGGCATATTCCACTTTCTAGTGATGTATTGACTATTTGCAATAGTTGATTTTCTAGACTTCAAAAGAAAGTTTCAAAATTTCAACATTTATTACGTCTGTACTACTCGTTTTATTTACCAAGCCTTTTACAATTTTTCGTAGCTCGCTAAAACTTATTTGCTTGAACTTGAACAATTTTACATTGGCATTATTTATCCAGTTTAATGCTTTTGCATAATCATTCGCTTACTATGAAATACAAATTAAAGTTGTTTTTGTTATCTCTATGCTGTGATTTGACTTAGCATCCCCAAACCATACTTCCGCTACCTTTTCTTTTCCCTTTGTTCCATTTAAAAGGATTTCCACATCTCTCTTGGATTATTTTTATTATTGTCTATTTTACTATTGTAATATTTCTCTTTTTCAATTCGTATGAGGGTCACTACACTATTACGTTTCTTTTGAAATAGCCCAGTCTTCATCTGTATTTGTTAATTTCGCTCTTGTATGTAGCGTATGTCTCTCTTCGGCAGCTGTTTCTATTTCCTTATTCCACCATATCTTTTCTGCCCACCTAGTGTCCTCTATTACAATAAGTTTTGACGCATGTACTTTTAGGTTTTCTTTAATAGCGAGTGCTTCCACCTCTACTAAACCTGTATTCTAGGGCTTTTTGATTAAATCCAGTTGAAACTTTAAATTGTCAAAATTGTTAAAAGATCTTATTTCTTTTAGTTTTCTATTAAATTTTCTGTCTTTCCATCTCATATCTATACTAATAATAATGGAATGGTCTGTTATTTTCGGGGTGTTATGTACTCTTGGTTATTTGTTATTATTAAATCAATCAATGTATTACTTCTCTATCCTTTGATATAATCCTTGCCTTGTAATAATTTTATCTAATTTGAGCGAGTAGTAAGATGTCTATATTAAAATCACCCATCGGGATTAAGGCATCATCAGCAGGGTATTCATCAATTACTTCTACAAATTCAATTAGAAATGCAGTGTGGCTACCATTTGGAGAATGGTAGCAGCCAATAAATGTGTAACTATCTCCCTTCGATGAAATTTTGATTCCAGAATCCATATATATTTATCTGTTATTTCGTTTATCGTTTTCTTATGTTTACACTCTTTTTTTACATGAATAATGACTCCCCCTGTATGCATACTGTTTGTATAAGAACACTCTGTTTATAACCTTTTATGTGAATTTCATGACTTTCTATGGCCTTTGTTATCTGTTCCTGCTACACATACAATTATAAGCTTCCAGTTATTTTTTAGCCATTCTAACTGTTGTTTGTTGTTTAATAATCCTTGTATATTTAAACATATTATATCCACTTTATTTGGTAATTGCTATTGTGTACTTACTTTATGTTTTTTTATTCATAATATATTTAAAAACTTCGCAACCTTTACTCCAAACCTCATGTTTGTAATTTAAATCAAGCTTCTCGTTTCTTATTTATCAGTTTAAACAACATTTCTAGTCCAAATTACAATCTTTAATACCATGTTCTTGTGTGCATCTGGGACATCCTATCTTATTTTTACAATTAGCAGATATATGATTGTAACCAGAGCATTTAAAGCAGCTCGAATAATTGTTAGCCTCAAATACTCTACACCTTTCAAATCCTATGTTGTTTCCCTTGGTTTCAATGAATTTTTTGTAAATAACTTTCTCAACTTCCATTTTTCTTCCCTTTCACTATATATTTTTTTACACTGATTTTGTCCATGCTTTTATTTAAAAATTTATTTTGAGAATATAATTTTTCTATTATTTTGTTCTTATATGTTCTATCTATATCTATAATTTTTAAAATATTAGTCAGATTTTTGTGGAAATACAACCTCGTATTCGTTTACTCCTTGTTGCCTTGAAAGGTTTTTCTGCAGATTGCTCATCATCTAAACAATCATAATCCCTCCTTTTGATGTGTTGTTTATTTTTTTAATCCCTACAGCTAACTGGCCAGGGTCAATGGCATTCTTTACCTCTTTTTTTGTTTGTTCGCTTTGTTGATGTTTTTTTGGTATTATAATGACCTTATGTTTAACACCATGATTTATTATTTTTTTCTTTCTACTCTAATGAATTCATCAGATTTTTCAGCCTTTTTTATATTTCTAGTTACTATACTATTATTGAATAATAAATTATTTTTATTGTTAAAACTATTACTTGTTCTCGGTACAGTATCATTTACATCTAGGTTTATAATATTTTTCATAATATTTCTCTATGTATCTTCTATTGTTTTCAAATTTTTTTCATGCACTGTTACTTCTTCTACCTCTTTTCCAATACTATACTATAACACTTACTATGCATTTATTATACGAGTATATGTTTATATTGTATATTAGGATTCCTATTTAAATAAAGTTATTATTATTATTATATTACTTATTAAGTATAGAATAGAGTAGAAACGAGGTATCTGCTTGAGTAGTAACTTTTACATCAAGTTTTCTCAAAAACTATAACTCATTTGATAAAACGAGTAAGGACCTTTGTAGATAATTTACCAATCTTTTGATCTTATAATAATGTTCATGTTGATAAATTCAAAAGGAACGAAGATATTCGCGAAAAAACCCTTTTTTTAATCCTTTTACACACCATAAAAAATTATGCGTACAATGGATGACTGGGGAGACTTTTGAGACATTGTTTAGAACGACGAAATTAAAGTTAAAAAAATGCAGCTCTCTTGGACTCTTTTCTTTAAACAATACATTTTTTGTTTAAATGCACTGGACTATAATGAAATTCATACTTATTAAAATTTCCTTGCCGTGAAGCCTGTAAATTTTCTTTCAGCAAGTGTTCCCCCAAGACATCCAACTCCTCTAGTGCTTTAAATTTATTCTGTTTTTCTTTGTCATCATCACACACACTTGTTTTATCTAACAATAATAATAATAATAATGTATATTAATTCGATAAATAATATACATTATATAGTTACTTACCACATTTTAATACTGAAATGGGTTGTAAAACATCTCCTGCATCAGGAATATTAGAACTAGTAAAAATATCACAAAGAACATCTATGGAGGATTTGGGATTTTCTCCTCCATTTTTTACCAACGCTACTTTACAAATATTTTCAGTAGATTTAGAGTCGACGTTCTCAAGATTTAATAAGGTATCATGATTTAAGTTACTTGATGCACTTTGAGGCAGAGTTTTCCCCTTGAGAATTATTATGTTGTACTTATTAAAAGCTGAGGCCAACTCATCACTTGTTTCCAAAACATCTCCTATAATAAATGACTAGATGAAGTGTTTTGAAAAATATTTGTATACAGGTGCAAAGGATACCATTACTTACCCAACATCCCTTCACTATGATGTGTTTCCAGGGCTAATTTATTTATTGTAGGTCTTAATCTTTCACAGTTCTGATACAACTCCTTGATAAGATCTAATTCTGCAGAAGATGATATGCTAGGTTTGTACGAATCTAACATTTCATTTAATAACCGTACATTATTTTGAACAGATTCTAATTCCGTTATTCTTTTACTTTTTAATTCCGCTCTTTTATCATCCTAAAAGATTAAAACATGGACATATTTTGAAAATTATTCAACATCACATTTTATACTTATAATAATTATTATTGATCAGATCAAGATATATAATAACTGCCAAAATTTATTAATGCATATGTTTAAACTATTCATATGTAAATTTCTATACAGGGTGTCTCACCAGGAACTGCATCAATCGATATAGGGAAAAGTACACACCAGAAAATTTTGAAAATTTAGGAAATTACTAATGGCAATGTGGTCAATCCAACTAAAATAATTACAAGCAACACTTCCGGTTATACCGAAAGTCGATGCCAACTTGCTTATTTTAAATGAAACGCCCTATATATTTTAGGGTTTTCAAAAAGAGCATAAAATTCTGAGTCGAAAACATGCTATGCCTAAACCCAGCCGTTTCAGAAATATTTGACATGTTAAAAAATTTTGACAGGTGTAATGGTTTACAATAACCTTTATAACTCTTCGTGTAAAAGATACTCATTTGCTTTTTGGCATGCAGATAGACCATAAGGTGAGCAATGCTCTACAGTTTAAAGATATTCAATAATAGTATACCAAGTGTTCCATTTTTGACGTTACATTTTGTAAACTTCAAACCGCGAAAACTTGCTTAAGTCAAATGGAACACCCTGTATTTTTTTTACATCAAGTTGTGTAAAATTAAATTCCTTTTTTTAATATCAGCATTGAGGGTTTACGTTACAACTTTTTGAAATATTTGCGATTTTCTTAGAAATCCAAGAATTTTTAGTAAGAATGTTATCAAATTAGCCATGATTTGAAGCAATCAGTAATGTCGGTCCTTCTCTTATATCAAAAAATGCCACCGCGTTTAAATCACACCCACGAAGACTTTTTGAATTTTTTTATTATTTATGGAGAATATGATAAAGTAATATCAAGACTTGTAGTATGCAAATATTTCAAAAAGTTATCTTTAACCCCCACAATGTTTATATAAAAAAAAAAGGGACATTTATATACCGAGTGACTCAGCATATAGGTCATGTTGTAATTATATATTTTAAATGGACAAAGGGATTTCTTTCAAACTCTAGTGTGATTATATTAGAAGTAATTTACGATTATATGACGTAAAAATCTAACACTGCCGATATCTGGTTTCGCTGGAGTTGGTCATGAAAATCAAATTTTTAAATGGTATATCCTGTAAATTTTTGCACATGTGGATTCTACAGGTTAAAATACATACATCCCAACTATTAATATCATTTCGATTGCCAAATTTTTTCAAGAAACTGAAAGGCCTTTAGTATTTCTGTGATGATATTCCCAAAAATAAAAAAGTTATAGTTTCAGATAGACAAGTTTGTATCGATTCCTATTTATTAACAAAAATACACAATTATTGAACTGTTTTAACATTAATGAATTTGAAAGGAGCTGATTAACTCAATAATATAATGCTATACTCCATTTAACGAACAAATAGAATTATGTCCCGCCCCATAAATTACGCCAATTTCGAATAAAATTTTTCTATTGGTCATATTTTTAAAGCTCATATCACAAGATATTCTTAACTTGATAGGTTCTTGACTGTCAAATACGTTTCGTTTTGGTGTTTTGCTGTTATTCAAATTTACCTAATAAATAGTGCTTTTTAGCACTAAACAAACATTTTTATTTATATTAAGGTACGTAATGAAAACGATTAATATTGATTATATCTCATAACCACACTTTTTTTCACGGATTAATACCAACAAGCTCAAGCGGCTATTTCTCCACCAAAAAAACGGACATCCAGGCATTTTTCGGTTGAAGACAAACAACATATTTTAAACATTTATAAGACTTATACTGAAGACAACCCAGATAAACCTAGGGGAGAAGTCATCGAGTTTGTTGCAAAGGCATCAGGTAACCTTAATTTTTGTATTTTATGAGCATCGAAGTATATTTTTATTATTAATGTATTTTTAGATTGTTTATATTTATTATAGTTTATGATTATATTATTATGCATATTAATTTAGGTGTGTGTGTTGCAAGTGTTTACAACATTCTTCGTGAATATAATGAAACACACCAATGCTTCGAATCAAAGAAAACTGGAGATTACCATGAAGGAATGACTGGTGAGGTTTTCGAAAACTGGTTCACTCACATTTTGGGATGCTTGGATGAACATTCTGTGGTTGTGATGGACAATGTTTCCTATCACCGCCAAAAAATGGAGAAGATCCCGAATGCTGGTACGAAGAAAGCGAACATACAAGCCTGGTTAACAAGTAAGACGATTGTTTATAAAGCAGACATGGTGAAAGTTGAACTCCTGGATCTTGTCAAATAGGCCACCATTATGCCTAAATATGTGGTTGATGAGATGGCAAAACAACAGAATCGTACGGTTTTTGATTGCCCCCATATTATTGTGAATTTAATCCTATTCAATTAATATGGGGGCAAATAAAATGGGGTCACGAGGAACAATAGTATGTTCAAAATGAAAGACCCTCACCCATTATTTGAACAAGCCATTGGAAATGTTTCTGCTGAAAATTGGAAGAATGACATTCATTATGAGCAGTCAAGAGGAAAAAATGTTGCAGCTTGACATTGTAATGGACATCATAGTAGAGTCACTGAACATTTATGTGGGGGATGATTCTTCTTCATCCAAATCTGACTAGGACTACGGCCCAGTTGTATCTAATGGCGTTCGAGTGGATTTTCGAAGATATTGTTACTATGTTTGATAAATATCCATGAAATAATTGGAACACAATTGACAGGCCTTAATTCGAAATTGGACGATGATATACTGCAGGTATTTTAAATTTGATTAGCATTTTATTTATAATATAAAAAACGTTTTTATTTCATAAACCAATCATATTGCTACTGGTGGCTCTATAGACATTGAATACTTAGTAATAGAAGTCGAGTTTTAGTATTTATTTTCATACAGGGTGCAGTATGCACATTTTTTATTGTTTATGTTTACTCCATTTATATTTTCTTATAAGTAAGTTTCGTCTTGGTTCTTCTTACGAGCAGTAATCGAACCTTGTGAATATGGTGTGTATAACATGTATAGCTTTTATTGTTATTTTATTAGATTTTAGGACAGTGTTACTTATTTAATATTTATTTTCATATAGGGTGCCAGTATGCACATTTTTTTATTGTTTATGTTTACTCCATTTATAATTTCCTATAATGTAAACTAATCTCTCGTAAGTTTCTTGGTTCTTCTTACGAGCAATAATCGAATCTTGTTAACCCTCTATGGCACGATTTAATTTTTCTTTTTTTTTTAACATTACAAAAAATGTTTATAAGATATTATATTTAAAGGTGTAAATAAAACATATAAGACATTCTACGACAAACCTTTTATTTAAAATTAAGAAAAAATATGTTCCCAATTGGGTACAGTACGCTTATAAGCTATACTTTAATACATATTTAATTTGTATGAAACTACGAAGCAATTGCTTTTCGCATAAAAACACAGGTGTACTTTACATTTTTGACAGGTATTTCTGCTTTTACCCTTGCATCCCACTTTTTTACGGGCATAACAACAGCAACTTGATCAACTCATATATTAGGGGACCAATATGACCTTGCATTTGGCTGTTTATGATTGACATCCATATGAGGATACCCAAAAATCTAATAATTATATTACTCTTCCTTCGATAAATACAGTGCCTTGTTAGGCCGTATCTGAGTACAGAATAAAACTGTTTGATAAACAATACTATCTAAAAAGATGACATCAAAGAAAAACTTTAAAATTTTATAAGTTGTCAACTGTAGAACTTCTGGAGGAAGTAATTTCCTTGAAACTAGGTACCTTCTGCATTGGTATTCGTAATGGAATTCTTCCATTTGACTTCAGATCCTTTACTTGTCGAGGGCACATTAGGAGGTATGCCAACTAAAGGTACTTCATCATCACTACTATAACAAACCAGTTCTTCATGCTGTGTATTATTTTCCATCAAAATGTTGGAGTCTTCAATATCATCCTCCAAAATGGAATCCTTGCTGTCAGAAGAAAGATCTCTTATGTACGTCGAGTTTTTTCCATAAAAGACTTTGGGTATCAGTGTACTAAATTCCTCTAGGTCAATATCCATAATGAACACCTAAAAATGGTAAACACCTAAAATCTACCCGATATGCATACTGACTGTTCCCCAATAGGGAACATATGTATTTGCCAAAAAAATAATTAGATGCCTTCACAAATACATATTACCAGGCCATTCTACACGACAAACAGATACTGAGAGGTTAAACTAATACTTTTACAAAACAAAACTTACCTATATTGTCGTTTATAAAAATTATCGAAAACACGTCAAAATTGCAGCAGCTGATCATTAGGTTATGTCACAGAATACTTTATTTCAATTCTGTCAGTGCTGCCTTCTGTTGGTCGACAATTGAACATTATAATGGATATAAATGGCACACGAATAGTCCTGGTATAAAAACATAATTATCTTGAATCTAAAAAAATTATTTTTATCCTATAAACCTCCGTATTAAAATAAATCCTACCAATTATACAAAATGCGCCATCGTGGTAGATTTACTTTCCAATAATATTTGTAATTTTTATGGTTACATACCTATTCGTTTTTTTTTTCGTTATAAATAATAAATAATTTTAACCTGTCACCTAACCTAACTAATTATTTTAATTCTCCAAAAAATAAAAAAAAATTTGTAGTGTGTGAAACGGGGTTTTGCAACCGGAAATTCGATAGGCTCCTGACCAATTCTATCTGTTCATTAAACAGACTATAACCCTCATACTGCATGGGTTACTGCACAAAAGATTCCAATATTGCAACATAGTTAGCATGTTTGTCGTATTTGTCACCGATAAAATAGTATTGTTACATGATTGCTATCCACACAAATACCTCAAATCATAGATGCGTTGATTGAAAGTCCTGGTAATAATTACTCTCTACTTTATTAATTAATAATTAACAATAATATCTTAATGAAGGGCTTAACTATAATCACAATTAAACAAGAAATCACTACTTTAATTTCTAACATTTCTTCTTTACTCGCACAATTCCAAATTAATACTGAGCTCCTGGACCCATTGTGTGCCTTATATACTCATCTATGTATAGTCCAGAACTTTCTTGAATATTCTTAACCCATTTTAAACAATTCTAGTTCTGTCTTTATAAACCTAGAGTTTCATGGCCATTTAATTCAAGTTTTAAAGGGTTTTCCATCAAGCGCGTCGCAAAAACTGGACACAGTTTTAGAGTCAAATTCCGGCTTTCAGGTTCTTTCTGATATTGAACAACTGTTACATCACGAAGAAATAGATTTTGCTGTCCCTGGCCCTCACACATCATCCCTACACAAATATTCACTATTCCGATATGCCGCCTTTACATCTGTAGACGTCGTACGCTCATTTTCTCTCTTAAAGTGGATATTTTCCCCTAGAAGACCCATTTTAACTCCAGCCCATATAGGACAGATTATAATATTATACTATTATTATTATAAAAATTATTAAACCATTAAAGTGTTAAGTGTGACGTGACACCTACCAACTTTTCAGCCCCTTTCAAACAGCACAGAACGAGTTCATCTGTAACTTTCTCCAACCGTTCCCAAAGAAGTGCACAGGGCAACATATTGTTTCATTATATCTTAGTGGACAATCTTATGATGATAAGGTTAAATATATATAGACAGTCCGTTCTTATGTAAATATTTATCGCTCCAAATTCATGGATCTGAAATTTTTAAATCGACACGAACAATGCCAATTTACGATATTGTCAATTTCAACTTGGCAAATACATAAAAATGGTCTATTATAACATATTTACAGTTTCTAAACTTATGAAATCCTAAACAGGCGCTGCTCACAATGATATAAAAATGTTGGGGTTCAAATTTTATAACGACAAATTTTAACATGGGATGGAACATCTACAGGGTGAGTCAGTTTTCTGTAGACAAACTTTAACAGGAGATAGAACACATGTTTTTAAAAAGAAAAGTTCCTATAAACATATGTCGTAGAAGGCTTCGTTTCCGAGATAATTAATAATATAATTTTTTTTCTCGAATTTTCATTATAACTTATAAACGAATGCTTAGATTTTTTCCATGTTTCGGGGATAATGCCTATTAATTAAGGGGCATAAAGCAAGCGATAAGAATGTTCAAAAACTTGCACAGTGGCGGAGTGGCGGGGGTGCTCAACCCCTTTCTTAAACAGAACTTCTACACCAATGACTATTTAAAAAAAAAACTGTTATTTTCATTATCTACATACAGTTTAACAAAAATAATGTCCCTTCTTCTGTTTTGAAATTCCTGTGCGTTTCCAAGTTATTTTGATTTTTAGTCTTTGATGTGGTACTAAATTAAGTAATTTATTTATTATCAATTATCGGTTAAATATTTAATTCTTTCAACGAAACCTACCTAAATATGGTTTGTTAAGGATTCTAAAAAGCCAAAATCTCTTATTCTTTATATCTTTCCAATGTAGTCAAAATAAATATTTGTTATATCAAGCCATACTCAAATACAAGACTTTTATAAGTTGAAATCTGTTTAGTACACTAATTTTAACAATCCTTATTTATTATGTGCTGCGTAAATACTAATGTACTGCAACTAAATTACAAAAAAAAAACATTGAATGAACATTGATGTCAATGTTTATGGAGAAAATTTTTGAATTTATAACAATATTTAATTAACAATTGTGGAATTAATAACAATTGTTAGCAATAATGATTTATTAAATAACAATTACAACAATTAATAACAATAACACTAAAATTAGACACTTTGTTCAAAATGTAAACCGATCTTTTCAATACACATTTCACAGCGACGTACAATAGAACGTCTTAAGTTAACTAAATGATGCACCCTTATTTCATTGCAAGCATCTCTGATGCGATTGTGAAGTTCTTCAAGTGTATTAACCGGAGTGGTATACACTTTTTCCTTAATGAATCCCCACACAAAAAAGTCAAGTGGCGTTAAATCGGGAGATCTGGGAGGCCACGCCACTGGACCTCCACGACCTATCCACCTCCCCGGATAGTTATTGTTTAGCCAATTTCTTACAATTCTGCCATAATGGGCCGGGCACCCATCAAGCTGAATCCAAGACTGTCTTATTAAATTCAAAGGAATGGCTTCCCACATATTACTATGCTCTTCTTCTAAAAATTGTAGGAAATTTTCTGAATTTACACATTGTGGCAAGAAATAAGGTCCAAACACATGGTTGCCGTAAATTTCAATCCAGACATTTGTACTAAATTCATGTTGAAAACTTCTTGGTCGAATGGCATGTGGGTTTTCATGTGCCCATACATGCAGATTGTGAAAATTTACTGTACCACGACGAGTAAAACAGGATTCATCAGTCCACAGTATGTTGGATAAGAAATCTCTATTATTTTGAATGGAGTTAAGAACCCACCTACAATAATTAAGTCTTCGTTCGGCGTCACCTGGACATAAACCTTGAACAGGTTGAAAATGATATGGGCGTCTGTGATCCCGTGTTAAAACCCGGCAAATTTTACTTTGGGAAATACCAAGAGCAACAGCAGTACGTCGAGTACTTGTCGTTGGGTTCCTATTAAATTCACGCAATATACCCTCTCCAATTCTATCTCGTCCACGGTTGTTCTGTCGGCCCCCATGTACATTTTTCAAACCCTGGTTAACAAATCGACGGTGGATACTCACAAAAACGGAATGATGAGGTTGTCGTCTATTTGGAAATCTTCTTCGATACTCCCTAGCAGCGTACCTTGAATTCCCATTTGCGAACCAATAAATAAAATGAATGTCGGCTTGTTCGCTATTTGTAAATGTAAACGGCATGTTACACTAATTAAAAGCTGGCAAATCAAATGAAATAACTTTTTAAACTTAAAAACAATAATTAATAACACTGAAAATATTCAAGATGAAGCAAAAGTGTTTGTAGATAAACTTGTAATAAGACAAACTGTCGTTTCAAAATATGACATTTAATACTTACTTGTTTTCTAAGCAGTATAATATTTTGTTGCAATACACAGTTGTATTTGCTAGTTTCAAATGGAAATTATTTAGCAAAAAACAACGAAAATTAAAACGGAAATTGGTACATACACAAGTTTAATAAAACTTAAAGAAACTTCTTAAAACTGGTTGGCAACTGCACAATAATGTATTAATGTAACAGATTTCAACTTATAAAAGTCTTGTATTTGAGTATGGCTTGATATAACAAACATTTATTTTGACTACATTGGAAAGTGATAAAGAATAAGAGATTTCGGCATTTTAGAATCCTTAACAAACCATATTTAGGTAGGTTTCGTTGAAAGAATTAAATATTTAGCCGATAATTGATAATAAATAAATTACTTAATTTAGTACCACATCAAACACTAAAAATCAAAATAACTCGGAAACGCACAGGAATTTCGAAACAGAAGAAGGGACATTATTTTTGTTAAACTGAATGTAGATAATGAAAATAACATTTTTTTAAAAAAATAGTCATTGGTGTAGAAGTTCTGTTTAAGAAAGGGGTTGAGCACCCCCTCCACTCCGCCACTGTGCAAGTTTTTGAACATTCTTATCGCTTGTTTTATGCCCCTTAATTAATAGGCATTATCCCCCAAACATGGAAAAAATCTAAGCATTCGTTTATAAGTTATAATGAAAATTCGAGAAAAAAAAATTATATTCAACACCCTGTATCTCGGAAACGAAGCCTTCTACGACATATGTTTATAAGAACTTTTCTTTTTTAGAAACATGTGTTTTATCTCCTGTTAAAGTTTGTCTACAAAAAACTGACTCACCCTGTATGTATATTTAATCTGTGGTAAGAAAATGTGTATACCTCACAAGTCCACTCCTGTTATTTACGTCCTGTCCAAAATCGCCGCAGTTATTTAATTATTACGTATTCTCTATGTTTGAATTATGTTTAATTTTTATTTATTGAATAATATTTACTTTTTGTTTATTACCCACCTCTAAGTTTTAAATTTCTAATATACTTGTGATGCAATAAAGTTTATTTGTTGTGCGTCTGCTTGTATTAAAACTTAAAACTATACCTAAGAACAAAAAAATTCTTATTACACCATTGCAAATATGCAAACAATTTTACAGGGTAGTTAAAAAATGTGAAATTGGTTCAAGAGAAATTACACTTATTTTTCTTTTTAATGTAAAATATCATTAAGAAATGTTGTTCTTAATCAAAAAACAAACTTAAATGCAGAAGTTTATGGGAAAAGATCAGATTATCATTAAAGATTAAAATGTTGAAGTTAATACCGCATGTTTCTTTTTTTGACTTTGAATATTTGTCTACTCCTTTGCTTTTACCGAAGCATAAATTTTATCTGCCAGTAATTACAAAAACATATAAAGTATGATTAATAAATATAGAAAGTGGATATACACATTTTTGTATTTTTGGTGCAGAAAAAAATGTATTACATAGCAGTATAAAATAGTCATTTCAATTTAAAGTTTTTCATATTTACATCACTAAGCACAAACTAGTGAAATCACAAACAATTTTTAGGAACATTGGGAAGATGGTACTTCTGTTATTCTGTTGTGATTTCTGTTATAGCATTTTTGTTTGTGTATTTGTTTTAAGACATTATAACAAAGCACACAAATATGGAAAAAAATTATGTTAACTGTGTTAATTTTCTAATTTGAAATAGAACTGAATTAAATTTGTTAGACAATTTATCAATGTGTGCATGCCAATTTAATTTTGAATCTATGTAAATACCAAGCAACTTAACTGAATAGTATTCCCCATTTCCTGAAAATATTTGTATCTTTTCCTCATTCATTCTTAACTGACTTGAACTAAATCACTCTGATGTTTGGTGTTGAAGAATTTTTTTTGCCTTAGATCAGTCTTTGTTCTTGCAACATTTAAAAAGGTGGTATCATCAGCAAACAGAATAGTTTTATTTGAAATTATATTCGGTACAAAATCGTTAATAAAAACCAGAAAGAATATCGGTCCCAATATTGAACCTTGTGGTACTCCAGTGTTAATGCAAACGTTGTTTGAATGTTGGTCGGATTGTATGACAACACTTTGATACCTATTATTTAAATATAGCCTTATTAAATTGAGAGAAACACCTCTAATCCCGTAAAATTCTAATTTTGTCAATAAAAAGTTATGGTTAACACAGTCAAAAGCCTTACTTAGATCAATCAAAGTGGCACTTGCTGTATAATTATTATCTATTGCTGTTAAAGGCCATCACAGACGGATTTGCATAAGCGCATATGCATATGCATAGAGTCATTACCCAATCAGAGTACAGGCATAAGGCGGCCATTTTGTTGCATAGCGCCTCGCATAAGCGCACAGAAAAATACCGAAATATTGAAATTTCTATGTTTATGCACTATGCACAACCAATCACAATTTAGTAAATCCATGGATAAAGTAGATTTCTTTTACAGTTTATAGTTGACACTGTTGGTGGTATTTTAAGGTTGTATTTGTTTTTTATTTACCAAAGAAATATATTAATAAACACCTCAAACTCTCAAACATGGATCATAAATACTCTCAATATTTTGAAATAGAAAGTAATTATCGTGAAAACAGTGAGGAAATTCTATATTTCCGCATTGAAGGTCTTCATCATAAATACCAGCGACACAAATAGATTCGAACCACACTTTTGAACCAGCTAAACGTCGTAATATCAAACACATGCGCATTTGATTCGCATCTGATTGGATCACTTGCTATGGTTATACGATGTCTGTTATTGCTTTTATATTTACATCTATGCATATGCTTATGCATATGCCTTATGCGCTTATGCAAATCCGTCTGTGATGGCCTTAAGATGGCTTCTACTATGTTTATAATTGCCTTTGTAGTTGACCTGTTTTATCTGTACCCATACTGCTCATTAACAAATAAACTGACGGTTTCAAATATTTTTGATATTATAGGTAGTATAGATATATTGGCCTATAATTATTTACTTCTTCTGTGTCTCCTTTATTATGTATTGGTATTAATTTAGCCACTTTAAGAATGGAAAAATTTGCTGTTCAATGCATTTATTTATAATGTACGTCAAGATGGAAATGATGTTTTTTCCGATACCTTTTACTTTGGTATTAAAATTATAAATATATCTCCTAAGCCGCAGAATTGGAGGAATATGTGGTTTCAGTGATACTACTTTTGTTTAAAGCCGGCTTCAGAGAACTGCAACGTGTCGCCCACGATAGCTAATCGATCAAAAGTAATCAAGCTTCCTGTACTCCCCTAGCTCCCACCTATTGGTCCAGCGACAGTTAGTGCTTTTTCATGTAAGATTTTTCCAACTACAAGGCAGTGTCGCCAGAGACAACCGTGTCGCTGGAGATTTAAGGTTGTGATGGTGTTTGTTTATTTGTTAAATATAAAATGGACAACAATAATCAAAGACGAAAAGCCACTTTGCAGCATTCTAGCGGTGCAGAATTTACGGTATTTTTAAGCAATTATCAAATACAAAGATGTAACGATGGTAAGTAGAATTATTGTAAAAGTATAGATATTGTTTAATTTTGAAACTTTATAATAAGTAAATTACACACTGTTTTCAAACAATCCGTTTTTATATTTTATTTTTTCTTTTTCTCCACATCCAGTACAATACGAGAAAATTTAAACTTTCCATCACAATTTTTTTTCCTAATTAGAATATTTAAACTGTTTACAATTCAACAATAAATTAGGTTAAATTTTTGCATTGACCTGCATTTTCCGCTGTCATTTGTCATTTCTTACCCGCCACTTTCTTCTGTTGCTCCATAACTGGCGACAGATGCAGGGAATGTGTCGCCGCGACACATTTCAGTTCTCTGAAGCCGGCTTAAGGGATATTAGATTCCTTATTTCTAAAAAGTTGATTTATTATAAAACTGTGGCTATTACCTTGACACACAATCAAAACAAAGTCATCTTTACATAACTATTTTTAATTTTTGCATAGGGATTAATAATGAGAAATGTTTTCCTATAAATCAAAAAAAGTTACACATTCTCAATAAATACATTAAGATATAAATAATACTATTGGTTTACTCAAGGCTGCTATAATTCATATATAAACAGGCATTTCAAATTTTTTTAAACTCTACTCACCTCTTTTACCATACTTTTTATAAGCCAATTTGCAGCTTGGATATCCTCAGGGTCCTTGCTTTGTAACAATTTTTGTAATATTTTTGATTTTTCTTCATCCTGAAAAACTGAACTTGTCAATGGTCTTTTAGGAACATTCACAGGTTCGTAAGATGGCACATTAGGATTTGGAATTTCTCTTATAACACCCTGTTTTCTTAACATATCAAAAGCCTCTTTAATTTTTGTTTCTTTAGAATAATCTAAAGTCCATACATATAACAATTGTAAAACTTTTTGTTTTACTGTTAACGGAGTTTGAGATCCTAAGTACTTTGGTGAAACTAACTTTATCATTTCATTTAAAAATCTAAACTTTCCTACTTCATTCTGAAACTGACTACCACACTTGCTCATACAAGTATCCAGGACATTTAACGTTTGTAAAACTTCTTTTTCGTTACCAGTTGGAAGTCTTGCTGCAATGACTTTTACTCCAATATGAGCCCCATCTCTCTCTTTATTAATTAATGTACAAAAAGCTTCAACAGCCGCAGTATCGAAATTGAGATTTTTTGAATTTGTTGCTTTAACTGTAAATTAGCAGAAACATGAAGTCAAGAAATAGGAGGGTAAATTTGTAAAACATAGGGACGAATAACCAATACACTTACGCAATAACGCTTCTAAACTTGTCTGTGTAACAAGATCCATTTTGTTATTCACTAAGCACCTATTTTTTTAATATAAAACCCATTCATCAGTCATCATTTCAATCTATCACCATCCACGAAATGTCAAATTTTCCTTCAACTTTATCCACCTGCAGCCACAGATGAATCCTGCAACCAGCAAAGCTCGCCTTTAGCTCCACCTACCTAAACACTTTAAGGTGTGTGCTCATTAGTCGTTAGAATGATTTCTTGCCAACCACAGATATTTCGGCCAATCAAATTTAAACTTCTTCACTATGGATTAGTTTGGATTAGAATTTATCACCCATATAGTTATAGAATAACTTACAATCAATTTATTTATATCTTACAGTGCCCTGAGGATGGTAATAAATTATACCGAAACGTCGGCAAGTTAATACATTTGTGTTTTAATTACATTGGACCTAATAACCCAAAAATTTGTACTTAGTATTTAAATTTCGAACTTCCCCTGATCTTCACCAATCTATCGCTACCTAAAGTTACATAAATTGCACGAATTTCTTAATATAATCTAGATCTCCAATGCGGCTATCACACTTGAATTCACCACGCGAGGCGCTAGTGTAGGATAAGGTATTGTCACTGAACGTTAATGTTTATTATGGCTTATTAATACGGGTTTTTAGTGACTTTTATAAAAAAAAATTAGCTGAAGAACATTTAACACAATGATGACAGAAGGGAAAAGTAGTAATTTATTTGCTGAGTAGGAAAATTATTGCACCTATCAGAGGTGTCTTGTCATTAAAGTTAGCATGAGCATGATGAAAACAACGAATGTGCATGACTATTACTTACGATTTTCTGTAGTAGGTTCCTTTCGTAACGCATAATCGTCAGGATTAAAATGTTTCTTACAAACACACGAATGTTTCGGAGTAAACTCATCCATGCGAATCGCTACCAACCACTGTTTTAAGCGAGTTTTGTCTCTAGAAAACATATGTCCACCTTTTGTTTCCTTACAAAATGATACTACACAACACGCATAAATAACAACTTTTTTTATTTGCTGGTGTACGAAATAATTATAATAAAACCCTATAAACTTATTCAGCGCTTAACAATAACTTTTTTACAGCGACCTTACTCTTCAGTGGCGCCAACTGGTGAGCCAAAAAATGGTAGTCGTCATTGGTCAAGAATAGTAAACTAAGATTACTATTCTTGGTCATTGGTATTGCTCGACTTTGAGAAAATGTCCCTGTGTAGGGAGGGGCCGCCATACAATGGGCAGAGTGGTTGTCTCCAAGACAGGGTTGCCAATGGTACGGTAATTATCGTACTTTTACGGTAATTTGATTAAAAATACGATATACGATCTAACTCCATTACCGTACCCCAAATGTACGGTAATTTGAACAATTCTGACAAGTGGAATTACCTATTTTTCTTTCTCAAGAATTATTTATCATCGATATTTGTTCAATCTTTATCAATACAAAATGTCTGATGCGTCGACATCTATATGTCGATGGTCTGATGTACGTTATGCATTTGTGCTTCTAGCGTCATCTAACTGCTGTTAGCTGAACTAGGTAAAGTAAATCTTCACATTCTCCGTGTCTCGCACTACCTGTCTGAGGTTTAGATGTTGGCTGGCTGGGCTTTCTAGGGGGAATACCGAAGAAAGACGAATAAACGAAACGCCGGGCCGGTCCGGGCCAGTCGCCATTATCATTTTAAAAATTATGTTGAGTTCTACTGGTTCTACTAACAGTGACGAAGTTGCTCCAGCAGCTAAAAAAGCTAAAAGGATTTCACATAAAAAACAAGTAGGTGTATTTTCAATTTCTTTATATAGTTTAATATTTAATATTAGGTAGGTATATGTAGGTGTTTCATATTATGTAGGAATTTTCTTTCATTCTAGAAATTTCGAGCAGCTTAGATAGATTTACCGGAGTATAAAGATTGGTTGCGATCAGTTCCAGAAAATCAATTTAAGGCACAGTGTGTATTATGTAAAAAAGAGTTTGTGGCTGAACTCTCCGTCCTTAAGAAACATGGAATATCGGAAAAGCAAAAAACAAATATTAATGCAAAAGAAAAACAAAAAGAGGTATGGTTCTTGAAAAATTTGTGCAAGTTGGAAAGAGCTCAACAGATGAAATCGGTGTTAAAGAGGCTGAAATAAAATTGTGCGGTTTTTTTGCCGAACATAATATTTCATTTAGAACCATGGACCATTTATGTCCTTTACTTATAAAAATGTTACCAGATTCAAAAATTGCCAGAAGCTTATCCATCCGCCGCACTAAAGCAAAAAACATTATCACTAATGTAATTTTGCAGACATAAAAGTTACCTTACAAAAATTCTAAAAACTACCAAATTTAGTCTCTTAGTCGATGAATCCACAGACATGTCTACTACAAAAACTGCATGTATTGTTGTCAGCTATTTTGATGAGGAATTGGGAAAAATTACTACATCCTTGTGGGAATATATCCCAACATTTCAAGAAAGAGTGGACATGGAAAATCAAGGAACGGCAGAACACTTCTATCAATTATTAATTGATACTTTTTTAAGAAATAAAATATCGTTAAGTAATATTATTAGATTTGCATCTGATGGTTGCAATATGATGATGGGCCAACATAATTCCATTGCATCAAAGTTCAGGATTTCATGTCCCGGAATCATAATTTTTAAATGCATTTGCCATTCCTTGCATATCTGCAGCAGCCAAGCATGCAAATGCTTACTTAGAACATGTGAAGATCTAGCGAGAAATATTTATACATTTTTTAAGGTAAGTACCTACTTTTAATCATTTTTTCAATACTAAACATTAACAATTTTTTTGAATTTCGAAATTCTAGTCAAGCAACAAGAGACAATGTGAATTTCGCGAATTTTAATACTTTGCTCAAGTGGAAATTCACAAAATACTCATCCTTCCCAAACCCGGTGGCTGTCGTTACTCGTTAGGCCAAGTAGTATCAAGAAAACTGGAACAATGGCCTGCACTACAACTATTTTTTACGAGAAAATATGTAGAACATCTCGCAGCCGAACAAATTCACAATAGCTTAAATGATCCGTTTATTAAGTTATATTTTTTATTCTTAAATTATGTACTTCCAAAAATTAATGGGCTTAATCAATATTTTCAGTCGGACAAAGTATTAGTTGCAACTTACACAGCGCTGTCACAGAAAAGTATACTGAACTTTTATTATGCTATATGGACCCTAAATACATTAGATCAACTGCTTTGTCATTATTAGATCCAGAATTTCAGTCATATTTTTTATCAAATTCTAATTTATATCTCGGCGTACAAATAATGAATGAAATTAAAGAACCTGAAATTCAAAATAATCGCGATGCCCTTATATATTTTTACGATCGATGCAAGGATTTTTTAAAGGTACTTTGTAAAGAAATTAAAAATAGATACGATTTAGAGGATTCCATTTTGTCACAACTGCGTATTTTTAGTCCAAAAAATGCCCTTTCTTTTGAAAATAGAAATGTCTATCCAACATTATTCCCTATTTTAGACAATTTGGATCGGTCATGACCGCGATAATAGACATTAATTGATGATGAGTGGCGTACTTTACCAAATTATATATTTCCATTGGACGCAGTTGTAGTCAATGCAGAAATAGATATATTTTGGGGAAAACTGTTAACTTTTAAAAGGGAAAGCGACCATTTTGTGTTTAGAGATTTAGCTTTATTTGTTTTAAATATTCTGTTTTAAATATTCTCTCCCTACCCCATTCAAATGCTGCACGTGAGCACGTGTTTAGTAACGCAAATTCAATTAAAACAAAATCTAGAAATAGATTAATTACGAAGACTATGTATGGTGCTTTGTTAAGCAAAGAATGCGTAAGGAAGGCCGGGACATGCGTAACTCTTAAGGTAAATTGTGACATGTTGAGTCGTATGACGACAAGTCAATTATACGATAAGAAAGAAGCAGTACCTGCATCATCAGATGATAGTGATTTTGAAATATTAGAATAATCATAGTTCTTTAGTTTGTTTAAAGGTTACTTTTAATAAAGAAATTGTTAATTTTCTGTTTATTTCTAGCCCCTCCCCGTGCATTTTTCGATGTACGATCCTGGAAGCTAAAATACGGTAATTTGAAACTGACAGTACGGTAATTCCGTTTCAACTAGTTGGCAACACTGCTCCAAGAATAGTTATTCTTGTCTCTGCTATGGGCAATCTAGTTACACATTTCAATTTATAGAGTTGTTGAACAGCCAATTGTGAAATACCGTATTGGTAAAAATTAGTGATTTCGCATTGCCATCCTGGGTTTCGATTTGTCAATTGTTATCTTTGGTTGATTTGTTTGTGATGTAGCTGTGACTGGATTTATTAATTATTGTACTTTTTGCCTGATTTGTAAGTTTTATTAGATTTTTTCTGTATTTATTAGTATTTGAGTTGCATTTTGTGGTTATTGGTTAGTGTAGAACTTCTCTGTGTGCTTAAATTAAAAATTAATTGTTTGGTTCCTGGTTGCGAGTTCCACCAGAAAAAAAAAGAAAAAGGTGTAACGTTCAATGGTAAGTCTGGTAGTAATCAAACACCAATAGGTTTTCTTCAAAAGCTGGATAGTTTTGTAATTTTTTATAATAAAACATTTTTAAATCGAGTTTTTTTTCTCTTCTCAAATGTGAATTTTTTTTCTTCAAATAATGTTTAACTAATTTGTATAACACGACTGTGATAATAATACATCTATATCTGCTAGTTGCCAGTAATTACTAGTAATATCACAAGAGAGTGAGAATAAATTGAAAATAATTCGTTTTTTGAAAACCTGTTGCTTAGCAATAGATATGAGAGCCCATGGGGCTCAAGTGGCTATTGCCGCATGGCAACAAGTTTGAGAAAAGTACGGGAGAATTATTTTCTAATTTTGCATGTTGCATGTAATCTAATTACCTATATCTACAAACAATGCATCTTTTTTTACAATGAATGCTTAATGCATTCGCAATATAATTATAATAAATTATCATACTATAGACAATAACATGTATGTTTAATGCTACAAATTGATTATTTAAATTAATTGCACATGTCTAAATGGAAAATGATGTCTATACTAACAAGTGAAACTTCGATATAACTGGTTAGTGGTCTAGCTGGTAAAGTACCGACTATGTTAAATAAATGTATTAAATTGGAATTGGAAAATTGGACTTTACAATCAAGAGATCGATGGTTCGATCCCTACACACTCCGGATTTTTTTCGTTAAAAAACTTTATTAATAATTGCTGAAAAATATAAATATTGTTACACGATTAAAGGACCCAATATATTCCGAACTCCCCCTACTGGTCACTAGGTGGCAGCAGCACATTTTGATTTTCCCGGGACCGAACTGTCGGTAATGCAGATTCCGTACTTGACGATAATGACATAGTGCGTGACGTAGTGTCTGGCTCAAGTGCTCCAATACCTACGTTCAAGATAGTACCTATTCTAAAATAAATGAATCATAAAGGCACAGGAGAGAACATTTTTTAGAAGACATTAGCTACTTACGATGATGCAATTATTTGATCAGATGTTAATGCCTTCCACTTTTTATTTCACAATTTTTGCTAATTTTATGACAACAGATAATATGATTACCAACTTATGATACATCACTGAAAAGGAAATAAAAAGGCCTTTTTAAAAATGTGAAAATTCAATATGGCGCCCATATAAAAAAATAAAGCTGATAAGGGTTCTGAAGAACTGAAACTTTGGAGAGCAAATATGACTAGAGGATTTTGTTTCTTTAGAAAAGGTATCATAAAAATGGAAAACCATACATTTTTTACATTTTTTCAAAATCTGTAGCAGATGGAACATTTTTGTAAGTGGCTCTGATTTTTATCATAAAATGTCTCAAAACTTTCCCCATTTAACCAAACCTGTATCTCTTATAATAACAGAGCTAGCAATAGTGAGCCTCAAATTTGGGACATTCTGTATAGGTCAGATACAGTTAATATATTCAACATTTTGAATTTTCCCTACATGTCTCCATCCTGTTGAGGTCTAATAACAAACACACTACAGGTTTTTGAATTATAAAAATGTTGGATATCTGTACTGTTTCCCCATAATCTTAGGATAGAGTGGAAATTTGCAAAATACAAGGATTTTAAAACGTCAATATCTAAATAGTTTTTCATAATTCTTATTGTATAGCTGACCATCTTGTTACAGATGTACTGAATTTGAGTACACCAGCATAAATTGTGATCTATGTACACACCCAGAAAATTGGTGTTTTCTTGAAATATTGCGATTTCTCCATTTATCAAGTTAGTTTTTGGTATATCCAATTTTGCCTGGTTTGTTTTAAACAAGATGTAACTTGTTTTTTCTTTGTTTATCTGCATTAACGATCAGATTTGTGTCATTAGCAAAACTTATTAGATCAACATTTTGATTCAAGAAAGCATGAGCCAAATTGTTCACGTAGGTAAGAAACAATAATGGTCCCGTTACAATCCTGTGCGGGATTCCTACATCAATATTATTTACTTTGGGATAATACTTTCTTTTTGAATCCACTTTTTGAGTATACAATATTTTTGAGTTTACTTATTAAAATTGAGCGATCAAGACAATCATATGGATACCGGTTATCTAAAAGGAACCAAGTGACATTTGCATATTTTAGAGAAACTCTGTTTTAATATTGCAAGGTTGTACTGCAAATATAATTATGAAAATTTTGCCTCCCCTTATTTTCATCATAAATAATCACGTCAGAATTGTTGGCAGATAAAACATGAACACAGTAAGTAAAAATAAATTATAATATGCAAAAATACACATAATACTACACTTACTGAAGAAGCAGTCTTGAAATATTTTTTGGTATATTTCTACCAATTTTAGGGTTCTTGTACAATTATTTAAAAAAAGGAAAAAATCTATTTACACACAAACGTAGTTAATAGATATTCAAGTCGTTTGGTACGATTAACTCATTTTTGCCATTTTAGCGCTTGGTTCCTTTTAGATAAGCGTTATCCATATGCTTTCGATAAATCTATGAATATTCCTAGTGTTAAATTTTTATTACGAAAGTGGCAGATTAATTTTGTACCACAAGTAAAGTAGCAGACAAACTTTTTTGAGCATTTCGTCAACCGTATTGCATTAAAAGCTTTAATGATTACAGTCAATACTATTCTCTTCTGCATAGTATATGCTCCTGTCAAGTCGTGTCCCGCATGTACTCTGGCAGCCTGCCATTTTTAAAATTAATAGTACACAAATAGCTGAATAATGTTTAAATAGTTCATCAAATCAGCCTGAAATTTCTGTCGTTAGCTCCCGGTTACTTTTAAACTTCCAGTTTAAAGATTCATAGTATTTGAGGGTTAAATTGCTACTTATGAAAAATATCACAAAAGAAGAGATTTTGTCTTACATTGAACATTTAAATGAAATACAAGAATGGTTAAATATATGAGACCTGGTAACGGTAACCTTAGAACAGCAGATGCCAAGTTGGTTGTTCTGCAGATGCCCCTCCGTGTGGCAAGTTCTGTTCTTTGCCTGGCAAATCGTGTTTATAAGGGTTCCTTAAACGATATTTAAAATTTAAATATTCCGACTTCCTGTTCGTAACCAACAAAAAATTAGATTGTTTAAAAATAAAGTTATATTATTATCAATATTTATTAAAAAATAAAGGTACAAGTATGTGATAGAAGATATATCATTAAGCTAATATAAATCTTGATAGGTACTTACTTTTTGAAAAACAATAAATTTAGAGGTAATATAAAGGAAATATGATACACATTAGTAGAGGCAGTAGTTAAAAAAAACCACAACCAGTCAGTTTTGCAGCCGGTTTCTTAGAGAATTTACCAGTAGTTGTACTTGTCTCTCCTTATGAATATAAAATCTACTTGATTTATAGTTTTTAATTTTTAACTTTCAGTGACAAATATCATATACTTGAATAGTTAATATGAAAAAAGAAAATGATACATGTTTGTCAACAGTTTCTAAATAGATCAAAAGAGAAAAAAAAAACATTTCCAGTTCAGCAAATATGCTTTCGTGGCGTGCTCGAAAAATATATGCGTTGTCGTGGCGCCCAACGTCGTTAAATTTTCACTTGTATGACAAATTGTAGCTTAGGCCAAAATCTGAAAATTATATAAATTGTCAAGTTTTATTCATTCAGTAGATAGGTAAAGATATAATTGATATAAAGTACTATTTTATTAAAATAAATATAACAAGTAATGATAAATTGGAGTATATCGAACACTAATTAGCTAAACTTAAAAGTAATGCTGTTCCTCGCTTAATCCAGAAATCTGCACTTTCTATACCAGATTTTAAATCAACAGCAACTACAAAAGCAGGTCGATTAGCAGCACCAGTTCTGACTGGAAAATAATAGCATGGACATGAGTACACTCCTAAAAAAATTAAAATCAAATAAAAGGAGGAAGTAAAGTATTATGTTAAATCAGTAACAGCCGGTATTATCAACATTTTAAAGGATCCTTTAACTTAAAGGGAGTTTTAGTGACAAGAAAATGTATTAACCAGCAATTCCAGCAAAATATAAATCGAAATATACGAATGCCATACAACCTAATTTTTCATTTAAATTATAGGATTGCTATTTGACATATATTATTTGTTTTGTGGTCACTAAAACTGCCTTTAAGTTAAAAGTCCCTTTAAAATTTTGAAAACTCCCGGTATTACCAACATTTTAAAGGAACTTTTAATTTAAAGGGAGTTTTAGTGACAAGAAAATGTATTATCAGCAAATCCAGCAAAACAAATCAAGAAATAAATATGACAGTCATTAAACCTAATTTTTTTTAAACTATACAATTACTATCTGATATTTATATTTTGTAATACATTTTCTTGTCAGGGGCCCAGGACCATAGCCAAAACAATCAACATGAATGAAAAAGGCAACGAAAAAGGTAAAAATTACGGAGCAGAGGAGGGATACCCTAGTTCCGGTCGAGGAAGGGAGTAGGAGAGTAGGCTCCACCCCTCCGTCAGCCAGCAACTACTCAGTACCTACAGTGGGATGTCAGGCTGTGGAGGTTTCTAGTACTACTGACAACCTTAACGAGAGAAGGTAAGCTCTTGATCTCCAGGGAACTGGAGAACCTATAAAGATTTGGATCAATCCTCCATCAGAAATCTCAATTTCATCGGACTAGGAGCGGGAGCTGTTACAGTCTTTGTCTCTAAGGGCTGGAAAATTGGGAACTTCAGGGAATGAGGTATCCAAAGAATTGGATGGGCTCACCCTTAAAGGAAATGACTGGGGGGTGCTGCAAGATGATGCATTGGTCGTTTACTTAAGAGTGGAATACCTTACGAAACTGCCTTAAATAAAGTGTTGGAGCAATGGCAAACTGAACAGCTGCCAGAGCGAGGGCCGCAAACTTTCTCTAAGCAAACTGTAACCAGTAAGCGTCTGCGCTCCAACGACAGCACACCATGCCAGAGGGCAAAAAGCCCCAGGAAGGTGGTTGTAAAACCCTTTTTAGGGAAGTTATTGAGGGGGTCAGAGTGGGCATAATCCATTCCAATTACCCGATAGCTACCCTAACTAATATACAGATGGGAGCACTACAGCAGGCAATAATGCAAGCCGTAGAGGCAACCCCAGATGAGTCCTCAGGTGAGGTTCCTAGGCTGCACACAACAGCCTATGTGACTTCACATCACCTATGCAGATGGGACGAGCGCCTCTTAAATTCGTGTAGGGGCAGAACCTTCCCAAACATCATGTCTGTGTGGCATTATTCAACCACACTTCGATTACTGTGCTACGTTATTGTACTCATTTGACCAGAATAAAATAGCTTCTCTACAAAAACTACAAAATCGTGGGATGAGAATTATACTTAAATGTAATCGATATACTAGTATCACTTTAATGATTGACATGTTACAATGGACATGTGTATCAAAAAGATTCTATTATATGGCAATGATATTCATTTTCAAGTTATTAAATAATCTCTTGCCTTCTTATTTTAATGAATTCATTGTATATAATTCAGAAGTACATGATCATAATACCAGGACTATTAGTAACTTTCATTTGACTAGATGTAATTACTCTAACACTAGAAAATCTCTATTCTATAAGGGTTTAAATGAGTATAACGTATTACCTACATTTGTAAAAATGTGTAATAATTTAAGCCAATTTAAAAGATCTATTAATAAATATATTAAATCATTGTAGCGACATTCTGAGTTGATGTTTGATGTTTTATAATTAAACTTTATGTACTCTATACTTTACTTGTTATTTGTATGTATATTAGAAATTCTAAATAAAATATATTCTTCTATTCTATTCATATATCCCGGATGATGCCGATAACCGATTATCTTCCGAGGTAGTGCTTAACAAGCTGAGAAAAATGAACCACGGTTTGAACACCCGGGAGTGGACCGTACTATACCGGATGGAATCGGGCCCTGGTCAGACATGGACGTTCTCAGTAGAAGAAGCGTCCATGACTACACTGGAGGGGCTGAACTTCAGACCCTTCTACAGATTTGGACAAATAATTCAATTCCGCCCAAAAGTCAGAGAAGGTAAAGACCCTCTGACAAGAAAGCGGTGGCAGGGAACGCCCTCAGGGATAAGCGAACCACAATCGCTTCTCAAGAGGAGCGAACAGCCCTGACAGAGAACATCTGGGAAAGGAAAATCCCTCTCGAATAAACTCCATCGGAAGAAGAGTGGAACTTCGAAGAAGAGAACAGCCGGGAACCTAACCCAGATAAAACCACCTCCAGGAAGAGTGAGAAATATTCACCTTCCGGAAGGAGGAGAAATGATCCCCCCCTTCTTTAACTTCCTTTTAAACCAACAACCTAACCCTACCTAACTCAACAACCGTTTTTCAATACTTTCACAACATTATTACCCTTATCCCTAATCGTTATCCTCAAATCAACTACTCAATGACATCTTATATTAGGTGCCTGCAGGCGAATCTGCAAAAGCCAGGGCTGCTACATACATCCTCAACAAAAGATTTAAGGAAGAGCAAATCGACATCGGTCTCCTCCAGGAACCCTGCAGCTTGTATCTTGATCAGAAATAACAATAACTATTTTGTACTTACAGGTTACTGTACCCAGGACGTTGTAACCGTCTAGGTATCGATCTTGGAGGAAGGAAGCAAGATGGAAATAATCATCTGCTCGGCCTACTACCTGGGTGATAGAGTTGCATATCAACCTCCTACAGCAAATGGAACAATATCCACCTAGTTATTGGATGTGATGCGAACCATACAATGTAGAGAAGCACGAACATTAGCCAAAGAGGTGAGTCGCTTTTTGAATATTTATTAGGTGAAGGACTAACTGTGAATAACATTGGCTCTGAACCAACCTTTGTCACCAGAAATAGGAACGAGGTATTAGATATTACAATCAGCTCAAACTACTTGAGCAACAAGATATCCGATTGGAAAGTATCTTCTGAACCCTCATGTTCAGATCACAAACACATTCACATTCTAGAAGCTGGTCCAAGACCTATAGTGACATATCAAGATCTAAAGTGCACAGTTTGGGAAGGGTACAAACATTCCCTCCAATCTCACCTTCAATCCACTATCACCACAATCAGGAATCGTGATGAAACTGCAATTGCAGTGGAACAGATCCGAAATGCAATTGTCTCAGCTTACAACGAAAACTGTTCACTGAAGACAAAGAAAGACAATAAAGGCGCATCTTGGTGGAACAAGAATTTGGATAAAATGAGAAATTAAGTTCAACGCCTCTTTAATCGAGCTTCGGGCGACTGGGACCAATATAGATCCGCTCAAACAGACTATAACAAAGAAATAAAGAAAGCAAAAAGAGGATCTTGGAGGAAATTCTGTGAGAGTATACCTGACCTACCTCACAGTACTAGAATCTACAAAATTCTTGCCGGAGGGCCGAAGTGGGAATTCGGCTCGTTAAGGCGACCGGATGGCTCATATATGGCTCTGGAAGGGAAACCCTACAGCTCCTAGCACAAAACCACTTCCCAGAGTGCTTGAATCCGAATGACCAACAGCTGTCACCATCAGAAGGACGATTAAAATGACCTGATAAAAATGACTTGCTGACAGGGTAAAAAGGTGATCACACTACAGGCAATTAAGTAGGCCGTCAAATCCTTCCAACCATTCAAATCACCAGGAGGACGGGGCTTTTCCAGCTCTACCACAAAATGCATTGGAAATATTGCTCCTATTCCTCATTCAATTATTCAGAGCTAGTCTGGTATGGAATTATATACTATCCAGTTGGTCGGCAGTTAAGGTAGTATATATACCAAAAATTGATAGGAAAGAACCTTAGCCCTAAATCGCTTAGACCAATAATTAGTTTAACATCTTTTTTGTTGAAAGGTCTGGAGAAGGTGCTGGCGAGGTAATCATCCAATCCCTTCAAATGAAGGAAATTGTGGTGGAAGCTTTTCTCGACATTGAGGGAGTACTGCCTGAGTCCTTATATGCAGCAGTGGCTGCCAGAGGAATTGAGCTGACTATAGGCAACTGGATCCGTGCTATGCTATCAAACATAATCATAACAACTTCTCGACAGGGAGAAACAGTTAGCTTTAGAGCCACAAGAGAATGCCAGCAGGGTGGGGGTTCTCTCCCCCATTTTGTAGTCACTTCTTGTGGATGACTTGTGGGCAATTCTCACACTATGGGAGGTTGAGGTTCTTGCATATGCAGGATGATCTACTCATACTAGTCAGAGGAAACTCTGAGGGAGTAATATTGAATACTCAAGATCATGAGACACTGGATGCAGTGAGTGTTTAGTGTAACAGGAAATAGATGTCTGTAAACCCTCAAAAAACAGTAATAATACCATTCACCCGGAAAGGAAGCTGTAGGACTTAAGACCGCCTTCCTTAATGGGTGAACCATTCCATTTGTGGAAGAAATGAAATATCTAGGATCACTCTAGACAGATCACTTAATTGGAACTCCCACCTGGAAAAGGTAATCCACAAGGCAAAGCTGTCCTTATGGACATGCCGTCGTATTTGTGGCAAATTCTGGGGTATGGGTCCTCAACAAATTTACTGGATCTATATCATGGTCATCAGACCAATAATAACATACGGATCCATTGTTTGTTGGCCAAAAGTATCACAATGGACGGCCAAAGCCAAACTCAATGGATTGCAGAGATTAGAATGTATAACTGTAACGGGGGGCAATTAGCACCACACCGTCAGCTGCAATGGAAATCCTCTTGGACTTATATATATATATATATATATATATATATATATATATATATATATATATATATATATATATATATATATATATATATATATTGAGAGGCCAGGTGGGCAACCTACAGACTGCAACAAGTGACCATATGCTGCACACTAGTATCATGGAGCGGAACAGGTTGCTGGATGACATAGAGAATCACAGCATCCTGGGAATACCCTCGGATACTATGTCTACCATGACCAACTAAGAGCTGTCCTTCAACATCCTTTTTCTAGAAAGAGATGAGTGGGATCGGAATAAAGCCGACCTACTGAGGGCAGCCAGTTACTGGTTTACAGACGGTTCGAAAACCCCCAAGGGAATAGGAGCCGGAGTACATAGCTACAGACTAAGTGTGAGGATATCCTCAAACCTAGGTACTAATGCAAACATTTTTCAGGCTGAGGTTCATGTCATAGAACTGTGTGTGCGAAGACTTGAATATATGCATCTCACGATTCATAGGAAAGGGTCATATCATTTATATGAATCATACAAATATGACACATCGCTAATTGGTATCCTACACACACACTGTGATTACCATTGGCATACTACACATACACACTGTGATTACCGCTGGCATACATTGGTCTATTTTTATTGATAGTCTATAAGGTTTACTTTTGTTTTGGTTTAGATAATGCGGTCCTAATGTGAAACTTATCACTGATTAGTCTATTTTCAGTGTTTATGAATATTCTGTCAATTTTAATCAATAATTTTTTGCTATCGATTACTACCATAGAATACAAGGTAAATTTTGAAACGAAACTAGGTGGCCACTTTAATGGCTTATAACTCTTAAATAAGCATTTGCATAATATATGTGTCCATATAATATTTAATTGTGACCGACAGAGTAATCCTTCCAAATTTGTAGAGATGAAAATGACACACTGTCTTATGAACCTAGTTATCTATTTGAATTTATCATATAAATTAACCCAATTTTGTTTATTTTGCACTGCACATGCCCTACTTTTATTTCCTTTTTGGTTTTAACCACTAATTTTTGTAACATTTAGTGAGTATGAGAGTCATTCATTGCGGCCATCAGTGTGTTGTTAACTCTAAAGAAGAGCGAAGTTCTTATTTAACAAAATAAAGTAACATTGAAAGGGAGTTTAAATATGTCTCATTAATCTACAAGAATCCCAGCAACTTTTAACACCCTGTATATTTAAAATGACAACAAGCAATCATACAAACCGGTAGCTGTCCGTCGGAAATAAATTCATTATTCGTGTAACACTGTAATAAGAATTTATTACATGCATCAGACTGATGTGTAAGAAAATCTCTTAAGAGATGCTAACTTCATTTTAGTTAAAATGGGCTGATGCAACACGAATGCGGAAACCACCTCTTTTATTAAATCAGAAGTAACAAACTTTATGAAAATACCTTTGGTTTTCTTTTTCAGTTGCTCAACAGGTTTAAAGTGTATTAAAGGCATAGAACACACTAATTGCATTGGTTGTGGTTCAATGAGAACTGCATTCTTCTTGTCCCAACCAGCTCCTTCAAGGAAAGTACTTTTTACATAAACTCCATTTTCTGGTGGTATCTGTATTTGATTTTCGTCTATAGTCAAAACTGTAAATTCCCAACTCAAAGAATCTATAGGAACCTCAAACGCTCGTGCACATGTCTAGTATGAAGATATGTAAGTAGTTATTTAATTTAGTATATTTTTATAGCTGCTTACCTGTAAAACGGCAGTTAAAAAACCTGTCGGAAAAGTATAGGCTGCCAACCAAAAGAATAATGGGGGATGAGTAGTTTCTGACCAGACAGTAAAATGATCTACTCGGGCTGATAAGTCTCTAGCCCATGATCCCAAAAGCTTCAATGATGGGTATGCTATATTAATACAATATAGTTAGAAAGATTACTACATATACTTAGAAAATATTACCATTTAACCAAGCTGATGGAACTCGTCCCTCATAGATACATGTGAAAATTTCTTCTAGTTCTGTAGACATTACTACTAAACCCTTAATACCTTTTTGAAGATCTTCCAAAGACGAGTTTATGGAATTTAACAATAAATTATATCTAAAAATTAAACATTGTTCTTTAATTATTATATTTTTCCCGAACGTTCTGTGTATAAGATAAAAGATGTCAATAAATATTCACTCTTGAATAGCATGAGATACTAGATATTGTTGGCCTTATCCTAAACATTTATGTAAATAATAAACACTATAAACTTCATTAATTTGCATTTCAATTTTTCAGTCATGTGGACCTTGAAAATGTTATTAAATTCGAATAATGTATATGTATTTTAAAGTGTTGTTTAGGTTGTTTCTTAATACTTGTATATTTGCGTACCTAGAGTCCGCCTAAATCTACAGATTAATAGCAAGAGCAGAAAAGATTTGAGGCAAAATCAAGTTGATCTTAAATATCTCAAACTTTTGTCTCTTGAGTTATAGCCAGAAATGTTTTTTTGTATGTTAGGAAAGTGTTTATATCAATAGCGATTGGTGAAATTTAGGTTGTCATATCTTAGGATTAGAGCATGGGACTCAAGCGAGACTTTAAGGCATAACTATCAAAACTAAATGAGGATGTTTTGCAAAAAAATTGCAACTGAAATTTGCGAAAAAAAGTTCAAAAAACTGTGTGCCTCACCAGGTTATTTTTTAAACAATTTGCAAAACATTTTTTTGCAGAATCAGATAGAAAATGTATCGACATTTAAAATTTCATAAAAAAATATTGCTTTTTATAAAGTTACACTGTTTTGAAATTTGAGCAGTGTTATTAAAAACATTTCAGAAACCAAAGTGCGAAAAGTGCTATTTTAATAAACTGTAGAGTCGAAAAACTCGGGAACTAATGCGCAAAGACTACAGTTTTACAGGTATTTATTTTATTTTTGTCCGTTTTACTATTTATGTCTGTATTAATTTTTAATTTCGAAAACATTAAATGTTTATTCCTTTACTCCTTTGAGACCCGAAAATAGAAAAATTATCTGAATTGGCATGCCGTCTGTTTGTCTGTGTTGCTGGTCATTGTTGTGCTATCATTTTTTCAAATATGTCTCAACGTAGAAATCTGAAACTTCACATAGTATAAGTTGGATTTTATATATTCAAAATTGATATTTTAGCAACAGATTTTTATTATGATGATTGTAATTTTTCAATTTGTTTTTAAATTAGATTGACAGTTAACATAAAAATTGTATTTTTAAAGTTAAACCCAGAGAATATAGATATACAGTCCATCAACGAAGCATTAATTATTAAAATTTTATGGTCCATTCATAACCGGATAAAGCATGAAGCCATTGAAGAACCCATTATCTTGATTTAGGCTGCAAGTGAAAATAGGTAGTGTGAATAGATCAATCACTTCTGAAAGAGCAGATCGTCTAAATAGGTATCAAGTAACCTCAGCATTTTGATCGCTACAATTATCTGAAGAAACAGTGAGAAGTATCCCTTGTCTGTGGCAATCCTATTTATTATTACAATTTTATTTGCACAAGTTTTATTATAAAGTAATTTGTATAAATATTCCATATTGTGTCAAAATTACAGAAGTAGAAAATGAAAGAAAGTTATTAATTAGAAAACGAGGCTCAGTAAAAGCCAAATTGACGCATTTCTCAAATTATGTCAACATAGAAGACAAATTTGAGCAGAATTCTGTAAACGAGGTAGATAATACAATTTGAACATTATCTTCAAAAATAAGCTAGTATTTGTAGCGAATTTGACATCGTACAAACAGATTTAGAATGACTTACTCTTATAGAGCGGGAAGAATTTGATCATTCCTATTATGGAATTGTAATTAAAGCAAAAAAATACTATCTGATATAACTAATAAGAACATTCAAAATCAATCACCTCATGACAATAACTTAAAACACAACAATGTTCTAAATTCTATTAAATTACCAACAATTCAGTTGCCAAAATTTGACGGCCCATATGAAAATTGGCTCGATTTCAGAGACACCTCCATTTTAATTCATACGAACAGCTCTATATCAAATATACAAAATTTCACTATCTTAGGGCGTCGTTAGAGGTAGGTGCAGTGCAGGTAATAAGCTCCCTTGAATTTTCGTCTACAAATTACACAGTGGTACGATAATGTTCGATTATATTAGTACATAATCACGTTAAATCGTTGTTTAATATAGAAACAATTCATAAAGAATCATCTGTAAAAATGCGTAAATTAATAAATACGGTTACCAAATATTTACGTGCTCTTAATACTCTCGGCCAGCCTACCGATCATTGGGACACTCCAATTATTTTCATAATTTCTTCAAAACTAGATATTGTAACATCTAGAGAGTGGGAAGAATACAACTCAAATCACGACATTCCATCTCTAGCTAACTTAAATGAATTTTTGAAAAATCGTGCTGATCAAATCAAAACTTTGAAGTCCAATAAACCCGATAAACATTTTCCTAAATTTATGGAAAATTAATTTAAAGTTAAAGGACTAATGACTGCTAATCAAATATCTTAGATACTAAGTTGCCCAATTTGCAAACTACAATAAATATACAAAAACAAATTTTGTTATCTACGACATTGGTTTAAGTTTTAGATAATAACAATGTTGCTCATTTGGTACGCGTACCCATTTTACAACAAACAAAATTCGAATGGATAGTTTCTGGTCCAATTGGCATTGTTCAGAAGTCCAAAGTTCAGTGCAATCTTATGAGAGATCTTGACATTCAACAGCAACTGGCTAATTTTTTTCAATTGGAAAATATTCCTGTTAGTAATCCCTTTTCTAGCAAAGAAAATGCATGCGAGTTAAATTTTGTTAACACAACCAAACATTTAGAAACAGGTCGATTTGATGTAACAATACCATTAAAGATGTCTGTAGAATCTTTAGGGGAATCTTTTGATCAAGCAAAATCGCGGTTTATTTCATTGGACAGAAAATTGTTAAATAATCCGCAACTTAAAAATAGTTATGTAGGTTTCCTTAACGAATACGTAGAACTAAGGGTCACATGTCAGTATGTACAAATGATATGAAGAGGTCATATATTTCCTATTACATGCCCCATCACGGGGGTTCGAAGAGAGCAAAGCTTAACAACAAAATTACGCGTTGTCTTTGACGCCTCGGCACTCACTTCTAATGGATTTTCGTTTAATGATATACAAATGGTAGGGCCAATGGTGCAAAATGATATGCTGGCTATTATTTTAAGATTTAGGCAACATTTATTCGTGGTGTCCGCTGATATCGAAAAAATTAACCTTCAGGTACTCGTAAATGAAGGGCAACGACTTTTACAAAAAATTGTATAGCGTGCAAATCCTGAAAATCCTTTAAAGGAACATACACTTAACACAGTAACATATGGAACTGCCACGGCACCATTTCTAGCAATTCTTTGTTTACTACAATTAGATACAGATTGTAGATCTGAATTTCCAGATATCGCTGAAATAATCAAAAACGATTTTTACATGGACGACCTCTTAATGAGAGGTAACACAATAGAAGTCAAAAAATAATTGTCGCCAATTATCAGATATTTTATCGTTAGGCTGTTTTAAACTAAGAAAATGGCGCTCCAATGAGCCTTGTGTACTAGTTGACATAGCAGATTTCGAATCAAATACAAATAATTTTGAGATAAGCGAGAATAAGCAGAACACAAAAACTTTGGGACTAGTGTGGTGTTCTAAATCAGACAAGTTAATGTTCAATCTTAATATTGATAATAAGACAGAAAGAATAACAAAACGGTCCATATTATCGTGTATTGCAAAAAATCTTTGACCCTTAAGGTTTACTTAGCCCATGTACAATCGTAGCTAAAATTGTATTACAACAATTATAGCGCAAGAAACTGTCGTGGGATCAATCAATACCTCTAAATTTGAACTCATCTTGGAATACATTTTTTTAATGAACTGTATAAAATTAACAATCTTGCTATACCACATCACGTCTTATGTCCTAACTCCAGAATAGTGGAATTACATTGTTTTGCAGATGCGAGCCAGGAAGCATTCGGGGGTTATATTTTTGTAAAGTAATTACAAAATACAATAGATTACAATGGGGACATCCAAGTTCATTTATTATGTGCCAAAGTGAAAGTAGATCCAATTAAGGCTACTACAATTCCAAGACTTGAGCTTTATGCGGCGTTTGTATCAGACCAGCTAGCTATTAAGGTCATTAATTCTCTTAGACTTACTATTCGAGACTGCATATTTTGGTCAGATTCGACTGTTGTTTTTTAGGGTGGATAATAACGTCACCACATTCTTTAAAACAATTTGTTCGCAATCATGTATCTATTATCCATTAGGCGTGAGCCACAATAGGCCTGCTGATGGCCGCAGTGGAGGGTCTACTGAGACCCACTCACAACAAACCTATTATCCAAGAATTAATTTTCCATTTCAAGCAACAGGAATAGATTACGCTGGCCCATATCTGACCAAAGACCGAAAGAGGCGTGGCTGTAAACTTATTAAAAGTTATGTAGCACTGTTCGTATGTTTTTCAACAAAAGCATTGCATTTAGAATTAGTTAGCGACTTATCTACCGAATCATTTATGTTATCATTAAAACGTTTTATAGTACGTCGTGGAAAACCTACGCATATTTATTCTGACAATGAGAAAAATTTTGTTGGGGCAAAAAACGTTTTAGATAATTTAGGCAATTTTCTATCTTCTAACGAAAATAAATTTATAGAATTTTCATCTGTTAAAGGTATTACTTGACATTTCTGTTCAGTACATGCACCTCATTTTGGCGGAATATGTAAGGCTGACGTTAAGTGAACCAAATTTCATTTAAAGATAGTGATGAGAAACGCTCATCTAACTTTCAAAGAATTCAGTACTCTTCTTGTGCAGATAGAATCTGTATTAAATTCCTGTCCACTTGCATCTATGTCAGCTGATCCAAATGATTTAACTTCATTGACTCCGGCTCACTTTCTCATTGGAATATTGACAGTTAAAATAAAAATTGTATTTTTAAAGTTAAACCCAGAGAATAATATTTTCTGGGTTTAACTTTAAAAATAGGGGCCTTTAAATAGCATATTGTTAATAATTAATGCTTCGTTAATAATGGACTGTATATCTATATTACAGATATACAGTCCATTATTAACGAAGCATTAATTATTAACAATATGCTATTTAGGGGCCCCTATTGAATATCAGTGAAATGGTACACCAGGGAGGGCAAGGGTGTCTAAATAAAACTGTATCCAACCAAAAAATTTTTTCAAATAAAAATTGTTCAGAATGAGAAAATGTGCCGAAAATAACTCTTGAAAACTTGTTGTCAGATTAACCGCTAATTAAAAAAAGTAGTCAGTCTCGTTAGTACTTTCTCAACATATTTAATTTGAAATGAGTGACAAATAAATTATTTTATTCCATTTCGTTTGTTTTGTTTATCTCGTGTATATCGTTTATTTTGTTTATGTCGTTTATCTTATTTCCCTATTTATCCTATTTATCTTGTATATTTCATTTAACCTATTTATCTTGTTTATCTTATTCATTTTGTCTATTTTATTCATTTTAATTATTATGTATAAATAAATGAAAATTGCAATTTTAATTAAAATAATTTATTTCGTTCATGTCAAATTTATTATGATGAGAAAGTACTCTCGAGGAGCACCTAGACCGATTATTTCTTTGTGGCATCCTGCAATGTTTCATTGCACCTTCTTTGGGTATTAAGCCACTTCCTATAAATTAATCAAAATATTTATTAAATAAACCTATGTACCTTTGTATTTCCTGTAAAAGAACAACATCTAAAGGAGTCTTATTTCCAGCCATTAGTTTTTCTGTTTGTTCGTAATCCATTGGGGCAGGTAACTTAAGCAAAACATCAGCAGCAAGCTGTGCGACTTTTTCCTCTTTTGATCCTGCAGCACTTGATGTACTCTGTATTTGTAAGGACATAAGTGTTTCGAATAACATACGTGATTCAGAAATTAAAGATGTTATATCAGCATTAGGATGTTGTCCAAAAGCTTCTGGTCTATCAGTATTTGGAAGCAATGTTATATAGTCTAAATATGACTGAATGGAACCATCACGGGGAATGTAGTAAGTTGACAAAGAAGACAATCTAAAATGGATCAAAAATGTACACGGTGTTCAATTTAATGTTATTTTCAGATATTTAAAATTAAATATTAAAATTTTTTAACATGATTATATATGATTTTTTCCGTAGATTACAGATATTTCTATGAAAAAATTGTTGAATTACACATAAATAGTAAACATAACCTCAACATCAGTGTTTTTACATATTCAGATCGAGCTTGAATGTCTCTTTTCAAAAATACTATGTGTTACATATTTCAAATCCGTGATTTTCGAGGTATTCTAAATAATATGTGTCATTTCATTTAATACCTATAAATACATATTAAATATAAAAAAAATGAGGTTATGTTTACGGCGTATTTATACGGATATTTACAGAAAAAATCGTATAAGCTTGTTAAAAAATTTTAATATCTAATTTTAAACAGCTGAAAATAACGATAAATTGTATATAAGCTATGAATATTACAAATTTAAATTTTTTTGGACATTCCATTTATTAACGTTTTGTTCAGTTTTTTTTTATGAAATAATTATGAAAAAGATCTTTTTTTAATATTTATTTATTTATTTATTTTATTGGTCACAAATTCACCGTGGTGATTGGACATGTCAAATACAATAGTACATAAAATATAAAAATGTATGATACAATTCACAGTGTAAAACAAAAAGAACACATAATGTGTATATATACATATATATACACACATATATATATACATATATATATACACATATATACACATATATACACACACACATATACATACATATACACATATATACAAATTCACAGTTAAACTTATATGTTTACATTAATACATTGATACATAGTTAGTAGTATTCACAACCTATTCCATACGTAGACAGCAAGTGGCTAATTAATAACAAAATTGAAATCAGATATGTTATAATATGCATTGTTCAGTAAATGATTTTTTAATATGCTTTTAAAAGTATTCATAGGAGCCTTTTTTATTGTTTGCGGAAGAGAATTAAACAAGGCAATTGCAAAATTATTCCGTTTTGTATAACTTAGCCTTTGTTGTGGTGTCCGTAGTTCATTCCTGGTGCGAGTGTTATATGAATGGTTATAACAATTTGTATTATAATTATTTAAATGTTCCCTTATGTGAACTAGATGGCAATAAATTATTGATGATGGTAGGGTCATTATCCTAAATTCAATAAACCATGGTTTACAGCTATCCATTTGGTTTATTCCCGCTAACACACGGATTGCTCGTTTTTGAATGACAAAAACTTGTTGAACGTTATTAGAAGTTCCCCAGTTAATCAGGCCGTATGTCATAATACTATGAAATACTGCATGATATGTCATAATGGCCGCTTTTAAATTAAGTTTATTTTTTATCTGTCTTATGGCAAAAACTTGTTTTGAGAGTCTAGCTGACAGTTTTGTAATGTGATCATACCACGTTAAGCCATTATCCATAGTAAGACCCAAGAATTTGACATTTTCTATGACAGCTGGTTTTGTAGAGATTAATAGCGATTCTGTTTTATTTTTGTTCAAACATAGCTTATTGGCATTAAGCCAATCAGATGATATGTCAATAATTTCATCAATGAGATCTGTTCTTTTTTTCAACAGCATCCAACTTTATATGTTTTGCAAAGGTTGTGTCATCTGCAAATAAGATATTATACAATAAAGAGACTTTTGGTAAATCATTTACGTATATTAGAAATAGCAATGGGCCTAGAGTACTACCCTGCGGAACGCCATGCTCAATGGGTAATAAGACGCTTAATTTATTTTTGCAGCTGGTACATTGCTTTCTATCTGATAGATATGATCTCATTAATTTCAATGATATACCCCGAAGCCATAAAAAGCTAATTTATCTAGCAAAATTTCTTTTGAGACACAGTCAAAGGCTTTGCTTAAATCTAGAAAAGTAACAAGAGTTGCCGTTTTGTTCTCAAGTCCCTCACCAATATAATTGACCAAATCAAATATGGCATCTGTGGATACCTATTTTTGATCTTGAAATTATTTGATCCCGCCATTATGACTACATGATCCTGAGCAGAATAAGCTTGAGTTAATGATTCCAGGTTTTCAGTCACTTGTTCAAACGTAGCCCCAGGTTTGATAATAGTTTCAACATGGTATTCGTTTCCATCCAGTTTGTTTCTTACTACCCTGCCCATATTACGTCCAGTCTCATCGCACAGTATTAAGAGTTTTTTACGACAAATTGACACTGTTTGTTTAACAACACCATGGTTGATGATTTCAGACCTAGTTAAATTAAGAGTTGTGGAAGAAATTCCCTCTCTTCTATATTTCTTTCCAAAATGCGGTTCTTGTCCTTTAAAATTCTTGGGGTTCTGTTTTAGTTTATACAAATCATCTAGAGTTCTTTTATTTTTTATCTTAAGGTCATCCATTTGGGAGTTACTGTGTTTTGTGACCTTTGTCAACTCTGTCAGACCAACTTGTTCATCTAAAATTAACATATTGTTTTCATTATTATTATATTCTTCTTTTAAATTTTTCAATTGTGCTAAAATGTTATTATTTTCCAATGTGAGATTTTCTGTCTTCGTCTGCAAGTTTTTGTTTTTCTGTTTTAGTTCATCAATTTCGTTTTCGCATGTAGATAATTTATCAATTTCTTTATAAAGATCTTCCTCCATTTCATTATATTTCTTAATCATTTGTTCCAATTTTATTTTTAGATTAATTATTTCAACTTTTTGTTCATCTATTTCTGTTACGTAGTTGTGTTCAGCTTCAAATACTTCAGTTTCAAATTTTTTGGGATCTTCTTTTTATGTTTTGTATGTATATATCCTTTTCTTCTACTTCCGATATAAGTTCGTTTGTTTTCTTTTGTAATTCTACAATCAGTTCTTGATCATTGTCAATTTTTTCTGCACATGATTTCGAACAGTAAATTTTATGTTTCTCAAGTACAAGTAATATACAGTCTATACAAATTCGCTTCTCATTACAGGGATCTTGGAAACGGTAAGAGATACAGCATCAGTTAAATTGGGGCAAACTTGCAGAATTAGGCAATTAGGAATATGCCGTTGAGAAATCGAAAATATATCACTTGCTGTTCTTGAGATTTTTGAAAAATGTGAAATTTTTAATTTTCGTTATTTGAAGAGATATTAAAAAACTAAAAACACGTTTTCATTGGCGTTTTTTACTCTTTACAATTTAGAGTAAAGTTTTTTATAGGACTTCATCGTCTTATCACGACCATCATAAAGTACGTTATTTTATATACAGATATTTTTTTATTGCATTTTTTTGTAGCATTTGAACCTCAGACCTCCATTTAATTTATATAGTGTCATTGTTAATAATTATTAATTATGAAAAATAATAAAGTAACGCTAATTTGGGAAAATAAATGTGATTATTACAGCTATGAAGCGTTCAGCAACATAAAAGTTATATACATCAAGTTAGAGGTTCAAATGCTACAAAAAAATGCAATAAAAATACAGGTCCGTATTTAAAATAACATACTTGAAAATGGTCGCGAAAAGAGGAAACGTCTTATAAAAAAAATTACGCTAAATTGTAAAGGATAAAAAACATCAATGAAAACACGTTTTAAGAGATATTTTCGATTTTTCAATGGCATAATCCTGAACACCAAATTCTGCATCTTTGCACCAATTTAACCGATGCTGTATCTCTTACCATTTCTGAGATCCTTGTAGGGAGAGGCGAATTTGTTACAGCCTGTATATAATTAATTAACATTAATATTAATGTTAATGTAAAATTATTTTATATTTTTATTAATAAAAATATTGTAACTAAACTTTTATTAAATTATCAGTATTATTTGTAACAATAAGAAGGATGAATACAGTGCATTCAGCATTCACTTTACGCATACAAGTGTAGTCCTTTACTAGTGTCAAGCAAGTGTTTAAATACTGCTAACTTCTACGTTACTTAATGGTTCCCAACATTCTTTCTTTGGGTCAAGCCATATGTTTGAAATTATAGAAATATCGGTAAAGAAATAAAATAGAATAGAATTTATTGGTGTGTGTGAATAAATAATCGCACGAGTCAAATATATAGAATATTTGAACATAAATTTTAAAAATAGTTATTAGGCTAACACTGAGAGTTGATGCTTTTCCCATGCCTGACATGGAATGGTTATTTTCCACAGTAAATTGATTGGTGATTACTGACACCCTATACTTAGAGTGAAAGTGTTATAATATTATGTGAGGATACCTGAAGTAGGCCACATTTAGAGCATCTTCACAAAAGTACTGATTAATGTATGTTCCAAGAAGACGTCTATCCCAATCATCAGTTACATGACCTCCGTAGCTAACTCCAGCTATTAAATACTTAAGGGCATCCCACGGTGTATCCTGATATTCATTTAAGTAAATTGTAAGTAAGTTTTCTGACACCTGAAATCGGATATCCATAACAAACATTAGGTAATTGCTAAATAGATAGGCAAGAAAATTATCATTTTAGAATATATACAGGGTGTCCCGAATGTATAGGCCAAACTTCACCAAGTGATAGAACTTTTCAAAATAAGAAAAAAGTTCCTATAAATATGGGTCGAGAAATGCCTTAGTTTCCCAGGTACAATTTGCTCAAGTTAAAATCCTGAAAATGATTTTTTATGAATATTTTCGAAACGTCTAAAAATAAACAAATGATAATTTACACAGGTATTTAAATTTTTATTCATTATAAGGCAAAATAACAACTACGAACTAAAATCATTTGGCAGCGGGTAAAACTGGGGGGGGGATTAGGTATTGTCTGGTAGGGGAAAGAATACCCGTGGAAAGAATGTAATTTTTGCAATCCATTCACAATTCAGCATAAATGAAATAAATGATTTATTGCATAGCGAATTTTTATGATAGTTTTTTGCATCTGCACCTACTCATTGGGAGAGATATTATATTCCTAGTATATGGTTTCGTAAAAAAACTGGCGACTTATCAGCGATACTTTCCTTTGCCGCGCGGGCCTTCTTTCGTTGGCAGGACAGTAAATTTTTGCCCCAACTTTTTTTGTGTCACTTTTCCATTAATTTATGAGCAGTACGTGAAAATTTTTGAAAGTTTTTTTTATATATTAAAAGATCTCGCATTTTTTTTATGAATTAATGAATGATTTAATTGATTAAAACAAGGTAACTTACAAATTATAAGGTTCAATGTACATTATTTCCAACTTCAACACATTTTTAGCACCTGTGCAAAACAAAGTGTGTGGCATTACAAATGAAATCAGGATTAGCGCGCGAATCTTCACATGCTTCTTGAATTCTTTCAGTTAACTCTTCTCTGGTGTTTACAGGGGTCACATAGACTTTGTCTATTAAACAGCCCCAGACAAAAAAAATCAACCAGTCAATTCCATACTCAAAAAAGGATAATTTTAGAGAAAAAACAACTTTTTTTGAAAAAACTAAATTTAATGGAAAAGTGACACACCAAAGAGTTTGGGCAAAATTTTATTTAGGTTGTACCCAATCATGAATGATTTTTGTTCATAGTTATTATTTTGCCTTGTTATGCATAAAAAGTTTAATAATCTGTGTAAATTATCATTTTATTAACTTTAGACATTTCGAACAAATTCATAAAAAAAACATTTTTTGAACTTAAATAATCTGTATCTTGGAAACTAAGCACTCCCCGACCCATGCCTATGCAGATTGCGAAACCCTGTATATTCAATGCCCCACTGATTTAGGTCATGTGGTAGCAGATGTTGGGTGAAAATAGCCACCAAGTCAAGGAAACCCTTTATATGTGAGTAAAAATGCCAGGCCTTTGACAATTGGTCTGTACGGTTTACAATGTGCAGTAGAATATTTTTCATCAATACACGTAATGAAATAGACTTTGTGGCGCTCGTACGCCAAAACTATTTGCTTTACAAAATAATGATAAAGACATGAATTATAGCAAATTTCTTCTAGATTAACTTATTACATAACTATTTTTATCATAGAATTAACAAAAAAGGTGAAGCCGAAAAACTCGTTATAGCGCAATTTTTCCAATATGGCGGCGCAAGCGACAAAGATACGAGGTGACAAAGAAAACATTTGAAAAGAGCACCTCAAAATTTGTAAAAATGCCAATCAGAACTCCCTGAAAATTGTCCAGGTAACTGTCTTTTTGACCACGTAACACCTGGATTAATATGTATTCTTTATTTTTAATTTTTTTTTCTGCAACCATCTAGAAATTTAAATGTTTGTGGTCAATTTTTTGAGAGGAAAATACATATTTACTAGTCTTTACCAATCCCCGATGTCACTTTTGGTTGATAACAGTAGAGTAGATCCATAATTAAGCACTCCGGACAACAACCTCTGACATTTATCAGTTGAATTTTATGAATTTTGTTTGCAAAAAATTTTAAGTGGCAAGAACAGTTGTAGAAAAATTATTGTATGCAACACACCCAGATAGTGTATTTACTGCCAGCTCATCCAGTAAAGAATCACTTTCCAGTCTTGTTACGTATATAACTATTACACAACACAGGCTTTTACAGCATAAGAAAGTAAATGGCACACATTGTAAATAAATACCCAATTTCTAGGTATTCTAGAAATGTATTGGAAGGATTTAAATAGTATGATAAAACACTCGAAGTGAGGAAAAAACTGTTAACTATTTCACTTTAACCCACACCTTAACCTCCATTTGTAGCAACCTAACGAAAATGGAGATTTTATTTTACGTAAATTAAAATAAATTATGAATTATACCTACCAGAAAATCGGAATCATTAAAGCTATATACTACATTCCAGCCAAGTTGCTGAAACTTCTTTCTTTCCAAAAGAATGGAGTGGAAGAAACATAAACCAAACAACAGTTTTTTATATTTTTCTGGATACTGGCAAGACACAAACTGATCCTCTGTAATGAGTTGGTACAATCGTTTCAAATTTGCCTTTAAACCCTGTGATTTTATTATATATTAGTTTTTTATTATTTTTCAACAAAATATAATACTTTTGGGGGCTCTGTTGTCATTTTAATACCAGCTTGAAGAATTGAGATGGGAAATTCAGGAGCAGGACTTGAACTTAACCATATCCTAAATTTACTATGAACTTCACCACTTTGTAATAGCTCTATTATTTTATCCAATTTGGGCATCCAGCTTAACGACAAATGACAATTTGCCAGAAACACCCAGTGTCCCTCCTTTGCCCCAGTTTGTATCAATCTAAAAATTAAATTTAGTTTTAAGTAAAATGAAATGAATGAAAAAAAAACTCATTTATGTTGCCAGTTAATATTTTTTTGATGATGTGGCTCTATCTGAGGAAAGTATAATTTTTTATTTCTAATAACATTAGAATGGACTTGTGCAGTCAATTCTAAGTTACGGCTTAATTTTCTGGGGTAACTCAGCACACATTCATAGATAGATAGATCACTTAATTAGTTCAAAACAGCCCCTCCTTGAGCTTCTTGCCCTAGGTGTTAGATATACGAAGAGGTCAGATTCTAACAGCGAATTGTATTTAAATGATTACTAAAATTAAAAAATTTTCGCCATACATATTATACAAGTATTTAGATATTAAAATGTTATTATTTTTTGTATGTACTATATACATACAAAATTCACTATACGTTATATTGTATATAACGCTTGCGCTGGTTAATATTATGTTATCATATAACAATCCATAAAATAGGTAAATATTACTATAAACGTTGTCTTGACAATATTGCATTTTGCATTAATGTATGAAAAGGTCTCGGATTGCATGCTTTGTTTGAACGCATTCGAATGAATACGTGTAGATGCATGCTCGTCATTTGTCTTCGTTTGCTTTCACTTGCGGCCAATGCTAACTCCGACAACAATCAAAAATAATAGGCATGTTCACAAAAAAATTGATATGCATTAATATTAGTTAAAATGATACATTAGATTGACAATGCTCTCCACAAGATTTGTAAGACATCCCCACAATCTTGTTATCATGAATCCCCTCCTGAGAACGAGAACAAACCATAGACCCAGATGTGATCAAGTGGACTGAAGTACTTGATCACAGATTTAAAAAAATATTTTCTAAATTTAACAATATCAAATTAGCTTTTAAAAACAAAGTAACAGTTAACCTTTTTTCAAAATTCAAAGATAAGGATGATATTTTGGTGATGTCCAATGTGGTGTATTGCATACCATGTGATGACTAACAATAAATATATTGGCCAAACTAGAAGGAAAGTTAAAGACCGTATAACTTCCCACAAAAGTGACATCAGACTTAACAAACAGTCTTGCACTTTAGCCAATCATGCATTATTACATAATCACAATGTCAATTATAATAATGTTCAAATATTAGATTTTGAAATGAACTATCACAAACGGAGTTTTTTGGAAATGTGTCAAATTTTCAAAGAACCAAATACCATTAATGCCAGAAAGGATATTGATAACTTAAGTATAATTTATACTTACTACAATTCAACCGTAATGTCCACAATGATGAAAACACCCTGTATAGTATGGAATAATAATTAATGTCCCTAAATATAAGACATCGAGGTGTTGGTATCTACTGTCATTGTTCTTTTGGTTTCACTCTCAAGTTTTTATATCCAAATTCTTTTTGTTTTTTACTTCATAAAAATACACGTCTATTATAATTCTAAGAATTTAAATTAATATGGATCCATAGTCATCCATTTATAATGTTGTTAATTTTATATAGTAGTGGTAGTAAATTACCAATAATTAATTATTAGTGTTTTTTTCTACAATTCGTCAAGAATTTGTAGTTTTCAATGAATACAACTTTAACTTTAACCTCACTTTCGTAAGTACTTTTCACTTTTTCCATAACTTAGTTTAATTAATTATAATTTATTGCAGTTCCTGATGAAGAAACAATAAAAAGTTTCGAAAGCTTGAACAGAAAAAAGAGTTTTTCTTTTATTACCTGTCACATGACTGCAATCTCCGTTTAAAAATTAAAAATGTTTTTTTTTTTCTTTAATGCTAAAAATTATAAAATAACCACATAGATATTGGTTGACATAATGCATAGTCATATCCATATCTTTCAATGTAGGGGGATAGATACTTATATCTGCTGTAATAGACAATAAAGTAGTACAATAAAAATTTACTTAGTTGCTATGGGTGCCTGCCCCTGTCCTAAACTGATGGACTGAAAATTTGAGGTCATATCTGAAACCTCTGCCAACTGTATCAGAGCTCCAGTTGGATCAACTCCTGGGGAGAGTACAAATATTAGAGGTGTTTGTGGAACAGACTCTTCCAATACAGCTTTAATATCCAATACCGGTGGTTCAACAAACTGAGGACCCAGCTGATTCACAATAAAATTTGTAATAGAAAAAGAAACACGGTCTTGTCTAAGTGACCTCACAAACAGCATTTTTTGAAATTCATTACAAACTCCTTCCCATTCACCTAAAAATTATATTTGTTACATCGTAAAATAATATAACATAAGAGGTACCAATAAGAGGCAAACTTTCTGGTTCTGTGTTAATGTACCAATTGTACCAATCTCTAGCATACTGCTCAAAACTATCTATTACACCATGAAATCCCGGAAGTTTGTCTAATTCAGTTACGTTATCCCATGCTAACTCATTCAGCCAGGCTAATAAGAAAATATTACTACTGAAATTATCGAATTAGATATTAGAGATAAACATTAGACAGATGAATACTGGGTGTATAAAAAAAGTGATTTCACAAACAAGGATTGCTAAAATAATATAAAACAAAAATTATATAATCATCAAAAAAAAATATTTTATCTAACCCCGCTTCTGAAATGTCAAGTTTTAAATGCATTTTTGACGTTACGAAACGTCACATTTTTCATAACTCAGTCCTATTACATAACTGAGTGATGTAATGAATTTTTACGTAACTGATTATTATCATTTTTCTATTTTAAAGCGGGATTAGATAAAATTTTGTACTTAACACGTTATGAAAAGTAATTTTATTTGACATATAATTTGCAAATATTACATTCGTTAAATAAAATTAGTCTTTTCATAACTGGTTACGTAAATAACTATTAATTATCTATTTTCAGTATTCTAAAACTGCTATTTTTCATTTTTAGCATTTTTAACCCATTTTTAGCCAGTAAAAAATTCAGGTAAAAGAAAATTGAACTCTAATATATACCACTACATTAATCTTCGCCTGACTTTCAACTTGATATCAAATATGTGTATATAAAAATAATGCTTGATTGCATTTATCAAGCAGGATAAGTCATTCAAAATGCTAAAAATAAAATTAGCTAGTAAATAAATAAAAATAACCTGAACATGGATTGTCTATTTGATTTTCTCTGTCTAAAACAACTCCACCTTTAAGCAAAAAGTTATATTCTCCTGCTATAATTTTTCCTTGAGCAGTTAATATCTTAATACACATATGGAATGAAAAGAGTAACTTATGATGTTCAAAAAGTGCTCGACAGGTATTTCTGTAAAAATATGAAAAATTAAACGTTATATTAAGCAACAATATAGATAAGTATATAACTTACTTATAAACTGAATAAGTGTGATATTCATTCAGTGCTGCTATTCTTTCATTTAAGTGTACTGCTTTAGGACTTCTATTGATTGAATTAATAAATAGCAAAATATAAGAATCTAGGGCGAACTGGTACATGGGATCTATTCGACCCATATCATTTAAAACAAAAAATAATATAGCAGCCCTCTTTGCACAAGGTCGATAACCCTTAAAACATTGGAAAGTAATTTATTTTTCATTATTATTATTTTTTTACCTCTCTAGCAGTATCAATTTGTACTTCTGTCTTTTCAGATACTTCTAAACTTTTCTTAACGGCTTCTGAAATGGCTTTAGATGTTTGTAATGTATTGAAAAGTTCAGCATCTTCCAAAAGAGATCCGCGAGTTTCATTTAATAGTCTAAGTAATTCACTTTCCAGTTCAAGTAAAGTTCTTTTTCCTTTAACATGTAACAATAATTATAATACTACACTTAAAAATTAAATTAAAACTAGTAAACCTTTAGCTATTGTTGTTACTAATAGATCTTTCTGTTCTTCTAATTGTGGCTTTTCTTTCCGAACTACAATACCAAGCAACTGAGCTTCCAGACCTTGTTCCTTTACAGCAAAATTGACTAAAGTAGTTTTGGTTGAAATTTCAGGAGGATAATGAGGATTAGTCAATTTTGTAGTAATAAAAAATTTAAAGTTGTCATTATAAGTCACCATTTTATCATCTAATTTTATAAGATTCATTCCACCTTGTTTTACTATTGCCTTTCCTAATACAGGATTTAGTGACGGATCTATGGTTTCTAGAATATTCTGTAGTAAAACTGGTAATCCCATCAAAACAGCTTTCTCAACGACACCCATATAGCCTTTCATTCCTAAATCTATAACCTACACAAAAATAGGATAGTTACTTCAATATCCGTTAAAAGGCAGAAAATATTCACTTCTAGATGATTTTTTGCCTCCATAGCTTTAATCCACTTTTGTGCTTGACACTGTGGGTCAATAACTAATGGCCATCTCGATCCATGTGTTACAATTATTCCATTTTCAGTGCTGAAACTATCAGCCGGAAGACCCTGTATATTCCATTCTCTTATAGTTGTAGGATCACTCAAGAAGTTAATTACATTAAAGTCTCGTGAGTAAACAACCTCTAAGTTGACTGCCTAGTATATTACACATAATGTATCCAATAATTTTCAATAGTAACATATCATAAACATACCTCTGCCTGCCATATGGACATCATGTCTTCTCTATAATTTGTGACAAAAGGACCAAGATAAGATACAAAAGCAGTAGCAAGAAGACAATCACCAGGTAAGAAATCAAATCTTCGATCAAGATCTGTAACAGTGTCTTCCCACCTTTGCCTTTCACCAGACAAACAGTCAACCAAAGTAGCAGCCCTTTCTAATTTAAGCTTTAGCAATTCCGCCTATCAAAACAGAGACTTTATTAATTAAAATGCAAAAGAAAAATGGACTTAATGGTTAGTGTATCTAGCTAGCAAACTGATTATATGTAGCAGTGCAGAAATAAGCCAGACGCCACACACATACAATAATTTTTCAATAAAAATGATCCCCAAGAAGTGATCGGACTTATTGTAGCACCGCATCCCCTAACACAAAGATTTTATTAATTTAATTACTCAATAACTTGAAAGCAGGTTAACAATAAACATTAATTCTCAAATTTTTTTTTTATATAAAAATGGTAAATATTTGTAGGAAATAGATACATATTTTCATGAAAATAAAAATTAATAAACATTTTCATAGGTACTTAGTAGCAGCTTAAAAATGATTATAAAAGCTCATAAGGTCGTTAATTCGACAAAAAAAATAATAATAATAATTCCTTGCAATACAAATAGTAATGTTCTTATTGATCCGGGAATAAAAATTAATATGTTGATAATGGCTGGTGTTTACTTTGATATTAATAAATAGATAGATAGATAGATATTTATTCATGAAAACCATACAGAATATGAAACGTCCCACAAGAAAATTTAACAAATCATAAAGAGTAGCAATGGCTAGAAATACACTTAAATTATATTACAGGACAGATAAAACTTATATAACATACATTAATTATTTACAATTTTGATTATAAAATTCTTGTAAATAATAGGGAGTACCAGGGCTAACCACCCTGGTACTCTTACAGCTCGGGTTCCATATAACCTAAGATGGGCCCTTCACAATCGACCTCAATCGGATGGAGGTCAAGGACAGATGGGAGGGGCCTTACCGGACGGTCCTAACAATGATGAAACTGCAATGGTACATGGACGCTTTAAGTGGACGAGGGAACTTCGGGATGACTTGCTGACCTGCCGCGAGAGTAGCGAACCTGAGCGAAGGGGATACATGGCGCGATTGCATGCACTTTGGTGCGAAATGCATCCAGAGCATCGCGCCTTCTCTCAACAACATCTGAGAGATCAAGTATCCTTTCTGCTCAGGACAGGTTACATAAGGGCACCCCGTCAGCTGGAAGAACTGCCAGCCGCAGTACCACCGCGGCAATTACCAGCTGATGGGGAACATCCTTTAGAGTTCACCGGTGTAGACTTAAGGACGAGGGTTAGCCTTAACACCAGGGCTAACCTAAAGCCACAAGACCTGGCTAGAATGGACGCGGTCATCGATGAGGAAATTCCAGAAGATGTAGACATCTGGCAAATCAACTGTGCCGTGTACAACGCCGCGAAGCAACTCGTCCCCCGTGAGAGGTCAACCAATCACGGGGTCGAGAAAGCCAAGCGGCGTGTACAAAAAATCGAATTCAAGATACAGTCGGCCAGACAACACGCTTCTCGGATCCAGAGTGTGGTGGAATATAAGACGTCTGGTAGAGTTTTTACTCCCAGAATCCGGCGCATAGCAGCCGGATTAAGACGTCAACACCATACTCTAAATCTGACAGTGATGCTTACCATCAAGCAGCACTGTCTAGATAGGATCCGAGCGCTCATGGCGATAAAGAAAACATTAAAGAGGCGAGTGAGGAATATGGAACAAAACAATTTGTTCCGTACGAATCCTTCCCGCCTCTTTCAAGAGCCACAGCGTGTTGTCGACAATCCGCCGACTGTAGAAGGTGTCGAAACCTTCTGGAAGGGAATCTACGAAACGCCGCGTCCATTCAATAGCGACACTCCATCAATTGCACACTTCGAGGCTCTGTGCCACAGACATCGTCAAGAGCCAGAAGAAGTGTGCCCGGCAATCAGTACGGAGGAAGTTCAACAAGCACTTGTTGGTACCAAGAACTTCGCTGACCCGGGCTCAGACGGTATTAACAACTGGTGGTGGAAGAAATTTCCTTCCACTCACCGCCGTCTGGCGCGAGTTTTCAACTCATGGTTGAACGAGGGGCAGCAGATTCCGGACTGGTTCGTCGAGGAACGTACTGTGCTTATCCCCAAAAAGGGGGATCTTTCCGACCCGAGGAATTATAGGCCGATCACTTGCCTCAACTCCTGCTACAAGATATTTACACGTATCTTGTATGCTAGGACACTGAGGTCTGTTGATCCGGTCTTCCAGCAGATACACGAACAGCGTGGTGCCAAGAAGGGCATGGCAGGTTGCAAGGACAGCCTGCTGATAGACCGCTGTATTACACAGGATTCTGTGCAATACAAGCGGAATCTATCGATGGCCTGGATTGATTACCGCAAGGCATTTGATACAACATCGCACGAGCTATTGTTGTACTTGCTCGAATGTCCTGCGGTACCAGCACCACTAGTGAGATGCATAGAACATCTGCTGCCGCTCTGGAAGACCCGCTTCACCATAACATCAGGTGCGCAGCGGGTCACGACAGAGCAGGTGGCATTTAGAAGAGGAGTTTTCCAGGGGTGACTCCCTGAGTCCTCTCCTCTTCTGCATCTCACTACTGCCGTTGTCTGTTGGGCTCCGCCAAACCCGCGGATATCAATGTGGGCCACCCAACGACCGGAGGCATAAGGTCACCCATCTATTTTATATGGATGACCTTAAACTTTATGCCTCCGGAGAGCGTGAACTACAGAACGCTCTTAGGGTGGTCGAGGAATATACGCGGGCAATTGGTATAGAGTTCGGGTTGGACAAATGTGCAGTCGTCCACCTCAAGAGAGGACGATGCGGGGAATTCCCTGAAGATGCGCAGCTCGCAGACGGAAGCATCCTAAGACATCTGGATGCCGGAGAGACCTATACATATCTGGGTGTGCAACAAAGGCACATCCAGGATGTATCACAAATAAAAAGATTCTCTCCGCGGCAAGTACAGACACCGCCTCCGAAAGATTTGGTCTTCCGAACTTTCGGGGAAGAACAAGGTGTCTGCAACTAATATGCTTGCCGTTCCGATTCTGCTCTACTCCTTCGGAGTAGTAAAGTGGGGGGTAGATGAGCTGCGTCAATTAGACAGAGATACCCGCAAGATGATGAATATTCACAGAAGTATTCATCCTAGATCGTCCGTTCCTCGTGTGTACCTCCCACGTCAACGGGGGGGGGGGCCGAGGACTCTTGAGCCTGGAGTGTACGCATGGCAGAGTAGCTCTGAGTATGGCATGTAACATACTCAGGAGCTCAGATCTCCTCTTGCGGTTCGTAAAACATCACGAAACTGTAGGAGTGGGAGCAGGATTGTTCAAGGCAGCAAAAAGAGCCGCAGATGAACTCGGTCTCGCATTTGACATCAGGCGAGGAGGCCGGCGAGGTGCTGATGTTGAATCAGTCACCGAACTTCAGCCAAATCGTCTGAAAGCCCGAATTAGAGCTGCCGAACAGGAAAATCTGTTTCGGCAGCACGTCGATAAACCCCAACATGGTGTCTTCTAGAAGAACATCGAAACACTGGGTTTATCGACCAGGCTGACCTTCGCCTTTCTAAGGTCAGCAGGGCTTAAGGCGGAGACCGAGGGATTCATTATGGCCTGCCAAGATGGTGTTATCAACACCTTGGTCTACCGTAGCCGCGTGTGGCGTGTAGAGGTTCCTGATATCAACTGCAGGACCTGCCATCAGGCGCCGGATCGCTCATGCACTTACTTTCTGCATGCCCCATATATGCGATTTCGGCCTACATCCACCGACATAACGCGGCTTTACGAGTGCTATACTACCATCTAAGGCACTCGTACGGGGTAGACCAGACACCAGTACTGCCTTACGTCCCCGGAGATATTGAGTCTGTTGTCGAGAACGAGAAATGCCGGATTTACTGGAACTACTCGTTCCCGACTGTCAGGCTAATCCAAGCCAACAAGCCTGACATAGTCCTCTTCGACCATCAACTCAAAGTGATGTATGTTATCGAGTTCTCGGCACCTGCGGAGAAAACATCACCTTGAAGGAGGAGGAGAAACGGACCAAATATCGCGATCTCCGGTACGAGCTCCAAGTTCTGTACCCAGGCTACTCGGTCAAAAGGGTCGTCCTTATTATCGGTGTACTCGGAGGGATAAAGCCTACGCTGCTCTCGGAACTGAAGATCATACCGGCCTGCCAAAAACCAGCCGAGTGGCTGGCAGGTCAAATGCAGAAGGCGGTCATTCTGGGTTCTCTCCGTCTGTTTAGGGCACACGATTCTACAGTCACTAACCCTGCGGGATGTGGGGAGTGGCTGTAGTTGATGCGCCGGCGCGACTCCCGTGAGGCGTCGGAGGCCACGGGAGGACTGACCGGCATCGGGAAACCGAAAAAAAAAATAATAATAATAATGTGTATTTTTTTTCCAACAATTTTTATAAATTACAATTAGTAAAAGAGAGGCGACGTTCAACTAGGTTGCTCTTCCACATAACCCCCAGTATAACAAAATAGCATACAAATATAGTTTCTTAACATTTTACATAATATGTACAGTAAATAGTACGAATCTGATAACTAAATAATAATAATAATATTAATAAAAAAAATATGTGCATAGCGAATATAATACAAATACTAACTTCGGTTTTCTAAAAGTAACGATTTAACATGTTTTTTGAAAGATGTAATGCCAGGAAGAGATTTTACTTGACTAGATAATTTATTGTAAATTTTTATGGCATTGTAAGTCTTTCATATTGAGCTGATCTATGCTTGGGAACTGTATACAGATCACATGAGCGTGTGTTACAATTATGAGTGTCTGTATCCATCACTAATTTTTTTACTAAATATAGTGGTTCGCCATTTTTATTTAAATTGTACAGAAAAGGCGGGCCAAATGCAGCTGGTATCTTTCATTTAAATTCAACCAGTTAGTTTCACGAAATTTGTGAGATATATGATCAAATTTACGAATATTAAGAGTAAATCTAAGGCATGCATTTTGAACCTTTTGTAGACTTTCCTGATCTTTTCTTAACAAAGCTGACCAAAAAACATTATTACAATATGACAGCGAAGACAAGACCAAAGTATCACAGAGTTTAAGGGCCAGTTGTACAAATGTGGTTCACCCAAAGCTCAGGTGAACTTAGTTTAAAATCCAAAGATACCATTGTTGAAACAATCGTAACCTTGGAGTTAAAACCAAGTTCACTGAAACTTTGGCTGAACTGCATTGGTACAACTGGCCCTTAGTTTTAAATCTGTTGTTAAGATATCTTTATGCATATATAACAGCTTTAATTTGCCATATGATTTTTGAATGAGATTACTGGCATGTTTATTGAACCTTAAGTCCACATCTAAATAAACGCCAAGATTTTTACAATGATTACTAAATTTTAAGGTTTGATTATTAACAACAATTTTAAAGGCAGGATTAAGTGATAACTCGGTCTTATTTTTTCCAAATAGTAACACTTCGGTCTTGGTTTCATTTAAAATTAAACCGTGAGCTTTAGAAACATTTCAAATTTGTTCCAACTCTAAGTTTATTGTGGTAACAGCTTCATTAAAGTGATCTGGGAAAAAAGATAAATAAATTTGGGTATCGTCCGCATACTGATGTATATTGCAGCTTGTAGGATAACTCCTAAAATCGGCGGTATATATGGAGAAGAGTAAAGGCCCAAGAATGCTACCTTTGGGGAACACCTTTTTAAGGTAGATTTGAAATTTGACAGCTTTTCATTAACAGTAACTCTTTGACAACGATCAGATAGATAGTTTTCAAAAAATAAAATAGCAGAATTACTTAAACCAAAATATTGGCCTTATAAATATCATCAGTTACGTTCAATTACGCAGTTGTAGTACTGTGGTTGGCGCGAAAACCCGATTGAATCATTGGTAAAATTTTCTCTTTAGATAAAAAACCATTTAATTGATTTGCAACTATCTTTTCTAAAATTTTGGATATGGTGGGTAAAATACTTATAGGTCTAAAATGTGAAAATTCTGTAGGGCTACTATTTTTAGGAATTGGAATTACATGTGCCTTTTTCCAAATACTAGGAAAAACATTTTGTATAAGACATGTATTAATTATATATGTTAGATATTCGCTTAAATGTGGCAAAATTAATGACAGCATTTTTAAATCAATACCATCAGCACCTTTAGCATTTGTTTTAATACCTTCACTTCCACTTCCTCATTAGACACTTCCGTGAAATTAAATTCAGTATTGATATCTGGATTTTGATCGTTATATTTTTCTAACATTTGTATACTGTTGTTTGTTTGTAGGTGTTGAATTAGTTACGCTGTCAACAAAGAAATCATTGAGATAATTAACGTCAATAACATCAGAAAGTAAATTTTTGTCCTTGGAGTTAATGTTTAAATATTTTAAGGTTTTCCAAAATTCTTTTGGGTTTGTTTTAAATAAGCTTTTTTTTCTAACTTAACAGATGTGTTGACTAGATTTTTTATTTGTTTATAATAATTTAAAGACACATCTGTATTTACTTTCTTATAATGGGCATATGCCTTATCTCTCAATTTCATCATGAATTTTAAATTTTCAGTTAGCCACGGGGCCGGCGGTTTTGATATTCTTACAGTTTTATAAGGTGCGTGAATATTAAATAAATCAGTTTTACTTTGGTTCCAAAATTCAATTATTCCATTAATGGAATCGAAATAATAAATCCTAGGCCAATCGATGCGAAACATACAGTAATGCATTCATGGAGAGAAAGTCACGCAACTGATTTTTAAATTTGTTTACAGTTATGATTTCCTTTATAATGTTGGGAAGTTTATAAAAAATGTTACTACAGAGATAAAATGGTCCTTTTTTTGTAAGAACTCAGATTAAAATTATTTATTTGAATGAGATTTGCATTTCTAATGTTACAATCATGTAGAATTTCGCACTGGGGAAATTTATTTTGGTTTCACCTAACGAATAATGTATATATATCGCTATTACAGTGATAGGTAAAAAAAACCAAACACCATCACGCAAAATATTTCTGCATATCGATACTGACCAACAAAAAAAATTGTTATGACGGTTGATGGCTAGCGAGTTATAATAATGTAGTGATGAAAAACACAGTTAGCGCCTTACAAATCTGCAATTACTGATAAATAATGGTTTTGTTTATATTACTTTTACAAGTGACATTCAACTCATTATTGAACACTGTTGGGTTATAATTGTGTTTGCTTGTTTTCCGATCGTATTATGTTAAAATAAAAGTTACTAATTCAAAATGCCCCTGAGTTCTAAGGATGTCGCTATCAACAAAGGTATGCTGTATGTGATATGCTGTCAGAATTCTTTGTGTGATTGTTATCACTGTTTACCATCAAACGTCCCGGTAAAGGAAGCTGGAGGACTTAAGACCTCCCTCCTTAATGGGTGAAACTATTCCATTTGCGAAGGTGGTGAAATATCTAGGAATCACTTTAGATAGATCACTTAATTGGAACTCCCTTCTGGAAAAAGTAATCCACAAAGCAAAGCTGTCCTTATGGACATTATATTTGTGGTAAATCCTGGGACATGGGTCCCAACAAATTTACTTGATCTACATCACGGTCATCAGACCAATGATAACATACGGATCCATTGTTTGGTGGCGAAAGGATCACAACGGACGGCCAAAGCCAAACTCTTTGGACTGCAGAGATTAGCATGCATGACCGTAATGGCAGCAATTAACACCATACCGTCAGCTGCAATGGAAATCCTCCTGGATTTACCCCCTCTTCATATGGCATAGAGAGATGAGATAGAGAATCACAGCATCCTGGGAATGCCCTTGGATACTATGCCTACCATGACCAACTACGAGCTGACCTTCAACATCCTTTCTCTGGAAAGAGATGAGTGGGATCGGAATAAAGCCGACCTACAGACAGTTGCTGGTTTACAGACGGCTCCAAAACTCCCCAGGGGACAGGAGCCGGAGTACATAGCTACAGACCAAGGGTGAGGATATCTTCAAGCCTAGGTACTCATGCAACTGTTTTTCAGGCTGAGGTTCATGCCATTGAACTGTGTGTGCGAAGGCTGGAATATATGCATCTTACAGGCAGATCGATAACAATTTTCTCAGATAGTCAAGCAGCTATAAAAGCTCTTGGCTCCTACCGGTGTAACTCCAAAACGGTATGGAATTGTCAGATGGCTCTAAATCATTTGAGCAAAAACAATAAAGTGACTCTGGTATGGAAGGTAACGAAATAGTCGACTACTTGGCCAGAGAAGGAGCGGGATCACGAATCATCGGACCAGAACCGATATTTAGCATATTTTTAAGTACTGCTCAGATGGCTATCTCAACCTGGGCTGAATGGAAAACTCTCCAGTATTGGCAAGTTACCAGGATTAGTTCAATCGAAGGCGTTTATAAAATACCCTTTGAAATCAAGAGCTAAGGAAATTTTAGAGCTAAACAGAATAAACCTGAAAACTCTAACAGGCCTATATACTGGGCACTGCCGACTAAACTACCATCTGCATAAACTCGGCCTAGTGGAAAACGCCGAGTGCCGTCTATGCCTGGAAGATGATGAGAAGGCAGACCACATCCTATGTACCTGTCCCGCTGTGGAGAGGATCCGATTCTCAATATTTTGCACAGGGAAACTACTGCCAGAGGATCTGAACACATTCTCACCCAATAAAGTTATCAGTTTCGTTAAGAGACTGAACTTATTGGGTAAAATATAACTAGGTGTGATCCCTGCTGAAGGCCGCAGTGGAGGGTCCACAGGGACCCACTCACAAGAAACCTAACCTAACCTAACCATCAAACGTTTTCATCTAATTGGTTCCTTATGATCTCCCGATGATTGAGAAACGACTTAGAGAACGCATGGAGAATAGTATGCCCAATACAATGTAGAATATTTTTAATTAGTAATTCCGAAAACTCCTGGGTTTTTTTACCAATTAATATAGATACTATTGCATATGAGCTAATATCTTAGAAATAACATAAATCAGAACAAAAAATCGATGGCATTTAGAATTGATAAAAAATAAATACTTGATAAAAATTACTCTACCATTAAGAATAATAATAATAATAAGGTAGCATATCTTTAAAAAATATATATATTTATGACAATACCCAACAGACACAAACTGGAAAATTTTATAGTTTTTTTCCATTCAAGATAGACAATAATATATACTAGGTACCTCTATTACTTCCTTTTCATTTTTTATTTTCCAAACTATACATAGAAAATAATACAAAAATCAAACATGTAAAATTAACAGGCAACTGTTTATCTTTTTTCTAAAGCATCGCTCTACCAATGATATATAAACTACAAAGACATGAAATGACTAAAGCCAGAAAAGGTCAAAAATATGGACGGTCACTGCCAGAGGGCAACACTGAATGATCGTTCTTGCTTCACATATAAGTACTCATTAAAAATATTCATTATATTTATAAGCAAAATTTTAATGAATTATTATGTAACATATTTTTAAAAGATAATAATTATGAGGAAAGGATAAACATTCGGTGTCACCATCTATCAGTCACTTTCCATATTTCAAGCTTTTCCTTGCTTCAATAACAGCATTTTTCTACATCTTTATATGTATACAGGATGTCCGGAAATTCCGTTATCAAATTTCAAGGGGAAATTGTACATGGCAAAATATGAAGAAAACTTCCTATGAATATGTATACAAATATTCTTCCTACGGGAGCTAAAGCTCTTTGAAGATATCCAATCACTCATTTTTTATTTAATATCTTGGTAACCCTTCAATCTGCAGAGATGAGATCTATCTATCTATTAGGCCGCAAACAAGTCAAAAACATACCATGCATAACCAACTGCCTATTATAATATGAGCACTGCATATATAATCAGTTAGGGGAATGTAGATTCAATTCATGCTAAGGGAAACCAGAAATCACAAAAGGTAGCACGAAGAAACTTTAAGAGCACAAGATAATTCAACAAAACTCCCTCCAATATGAAGGTGCCCAGGAGTCGCAAAGGCTGGCTGGTAATACAATTTTCTGATATATTCCATGAAATAATCATTTCTAACTTAGCATTTACTATTAGATTCCTTTTCATTTCATAACCTGTTTTATTTTAGTTAATTGACAGAAGTTTAGTTAATTTAATTACTTACAGAGTTCCCCCATGTGCCACCTAAATAATCTCCCACCAATTGACCATGCAATTTTTTTAACTACTTACTACTTTACTATTTAACTGTTTTGTTAATTTCATAGTTCAGTATGAATTAGCCAAAAATTGATAATATTTAACAAATATAATTTTTATCACGTATTCAAAAACCGATGCTAATTACTTGGGGATAAGAACTTCCTCACCGTAGTAAAACTCGATGTGTGCTGGAGTTTGTAATAAAAGTAATTTTTGACGTTTCAAAAAAGTGACATTGGTGGAATGTCACTAACATATTTTTAGACATTTCAAATTTTAAAAAATGTCGATAAAATTCAAATTTTATGGTGTTACCAAAATATTTACAAAATTTTAATTTATAGCTTTATTTAAACATTTGAACACAATATTATAATGGGTTTGTATAACAGATCTGATTTATAATCTTTCATCAGGAATAAATTTTTTTGGAAAGTTAGAAATAGAAATGTTGGGGCCCAGTAGACCCCGTTTCAGGGTTCCTATTTTGCTCATCAACGACCTCAATCTCTTCCTTGACCTCTAGAATGTGTGTACCAAGTTTGTAAGCTTTATCTCAAAAACTGTAGCTGCTATCGCGAACCCCACACACACACGCCCACGCGCACCCGCAAACGCACACGCACACACACACAATGCAACAAAAAAATTTTTTTTCGAATACATAGCTTCCTCACTTTTTTTTTTTAATAATAATAATAATAATGATTTATTGTCCAAAGAGACTATACAGGATAGCATGAGACACGTCAAAACACTATAAGATCGAGTGTACAAAATAATTTGCTGACTCCAATCCTCCAGTGAACACAAATTCAAATAAATAAAAATACACATAAAGATTCGATTTAGCAACAAGTCATATGATATAAAAGATAAATAATTATAAAAACAAACATATAAAAATTGATATTAAAAAACATACAAAATAATTTATATGTATATTACTATTACCATTATAAGAAACATTTTAAATCATTGTTCAGAAACTCTTCTAGACTATAATAGCACTTATTCAACAAAATTAGTTTAAGCTCGTTTTTAAAATTATAAGCATTCATTTGCTTCAACTGTGCAGGTAACTTGTTATAAAGCTTTATACCCATATATTGTGGACTTAGTTCATATGTTGACAAGTAGTGCAAAGGTATTAAAAGATAATCTTTGTTTCGTGTGTTATAAAGATGGTTACAGTTATTATTAAAAAATAAGTTTGTTTGTGTGAACATAAATCAAAATTTTTAAGATGTATATACAACATAAAGTTAGCAGTTTAAGGGATTTAAATAATGATCTACATGATATATACTTTGGAATACCTATTATATTTCGAATAGCCCTCTTTTGTAACATAAAAATTCTTTCTGCTTTGTTTGTTGCACCCCAGAACAATATACCATAGGAAATTCTGGAGTAAAATTGGGCGTAATAATAGGTTATAATTGTTTGTTGGCTGGTAACATTTCTTAGACGATATATTGCGTAACATACTGTTGATAATTTGTTTGCTAAAGAGTTTATATGTGTTTCCCAATTAAGAGCATTGTCTAGATAAATGCCAAGGAATTTTGTCGTGTCAACTTGTTCTATGGATTTACCATTTATTCTTATCAAGATGCTTTCCGTTATAATAGACCTTCTAGGTGTAAAGTTTATGAAAACCGTTTTAGAATTATTTAGAAATAGTCCATTACTATTGAACCACGTAGAAAAGTTTCATATATCATTACTAATATCGTAGACAGCTTCATTTTCCGAATTAGAAGTGCATAAATATGACGTATCATCTGCGAACATAAAAACATTTTGTCCATGAGAAATAAAATTTGGTAGATCATTTACATATAATAAAAAAAGTAATGGGCCCAATAGAGACCCTTGTGGCACACCATAACGGATCCGTTTACTTGTGGATCTAATATGGTTTATTTCGACTATCTGACTTCTTCCTGAAATATAAGATTTTAACCAGTCATATATTTTACCTCTTAAACCATATTCAAGTAGTTTAACTAGTAGAATATCATGATTTATTAGGTCGAAGGCCTTACTTAGATCCATAAATAAACCTATACATTTTTTATGCTCATTCATACCTTGATAAAGTTCAGTTAAGAAGTTTAAAACTGCAGTTTCTGTGGATTTTCCTTTCCGAAAACCATGTTGACAATTAGACAATAGGTTATGTTTTGTGATGAAAGAAACAATTCTGTTAAGAATGACTTTCTATAATTTTGGAGATGGTAGATAATAATGCAATGGGTCGATAATTTTCTACTAATGTAGGGTCGTCTTTTTGTGTAGTAGAATAATTTTTGCAGTTTTTAATTCAGTGGGAAAAATACCTTCGGAAATAGAATAATTTATAAGATAGACTAGAGGACCAATAATAAAATCTATAATCCTTTTTATCAAATTAGCGCTAATATTATCAAAACCTGATGAATTTGAGGGGTGAGGAAGTAAAAAATAATAATTTGTTTTTACTAACTTTTCGATTTAGTTCTTCTTTTTGAGCTAATTTTTCCTCATATTCTTTCTGAAGTTTTTGCAGCATCATATTAAGTTCAGCTAATTTTGCTTGTGCTTCTGCTAACATAAGTTGTTTTTCTTTTAAGGATGCAAGCGCTTCATCAAGTTTTGCTTGCTTTGGGCCTACATATCTTATAAAATTATTTAGGATTTTATAAAACTATTATTTTATTTTTTTATTACCTCCAAACTTTAGCATATTTTTCAATAGCAATTACCCACTGGCACAAAGATTTTGCGGCCAATGAGACCATACCAACTTTATCTGGTACAAATTCTTCGCTCATTGTATAAGCTGCTATTTTTTTCATTGTTTTGTCTGAGACATGATTTCTGTCAAATTCTTTCAAATCTTTAAGAAAATTTATCTCTCCTAGCAGCCTCTTAGCCGACTCCCAAGATGGGTCAATCTAAGACAATTTAAAGTTTAATAAAATTGTAAATTGTTTTACGAGAAACTGATCTTACTCCCTTTAATATATTAACTGCTTCCATAACCATTTTAACTTTTTGTGGTGGGGTACCATAAGATTTCATTTCACTAATATCCTTTTTACTAAGCGAATCCAGGGCTCTGATAGCTTCCTCTAAAGCAGGCATCGCTTCATCTAAATCAGCCTGAGCTACATCAGCCATTCTTTTACACTGTACTTCTTCTTCGCCTATTTTGATGCTGGTTTTCGTTACATCTTTCTATAATATAAAAAAATACATATACAGTACACCTTAAAAAAAGTTGATTCTTTACTTTTTATGTTGTTGAACCAATACTGTAGAGGGAATAATACTTTGAAATCAGATTTTTTCATTATCCGTAGTTTAACAATATTACTGTTATAAAAATTAACAGAAAAAGGAGTTAAATTTTCTTATAATCATAAGTTCATAATCGAGAATGTCATTTGCTTAATTGAACCAATTTTATAAATTAAGATAGGTTTCTAGAAGAATTTTAATAAACAGCAGGAAAATTTGGTTACGGATCATTATAACAAATCGGGTTCAGTTGAACTTCAGCTGAGCCACATTTGTACAGCTGACCCTCATATTTGTACTATTTGAGTTTTATCTCTTCCACCAATAAAAAAAAAATTTGGGTTTGGATAATTTTGACGTAACATTGTGATTTTGGAATATATTATAACCCACTCAAACTAAATAAAAAATGGCTGATTAGGAGAAATCATTTATTTTTAAAATTTTGGGATTATACTCATTAAATGGATAGAATATGAAAGAAAAAAAGACTCCTCCCTCACCTTTAACCCTCAAAAACTACCTCTGTCGGCCCGCTGAAGTTAGTTTAAAGAGTCAAAATTGCCCTTATGAAATTTGCTACAAATAAAGTCGTATTTGCATTAGCAATAGGAGAAATGAAATTTGAGTAATGGGCAGCCTAATGGGAAGGGCAACTTCAGTGCCCAGTGCAAAATGTTCCGACGCGCTCCATTATCGAAAGAATAGTTGGTTCTACCATAGTCAGCTAAATCCAGTTAGCTGGGTAATACTAGTCTGTTGAATCACCATGGTTCAGCTATTGTCAGCACTGTAGGATTATTTTAGCAATTGAGTCTTTTTTTTATTATTTTAACTTACCTGACATGTCAACATAGTTGCCACAATTTATTACGAAGATATCAAATGTTTTCTGCATATTTGACAACTTACTGACGTTTACAAATTCAAGTTTGTTGTTTTGAAATTAATAATAGGCACGCCATTCTAGGGTTCATCATGGCAACCAAATGGAAGTTGTAGAATCCTGTAACACATTTTCTCAATTCGGCAGACTAGTATTACCTAATTCTTCAATTAAGAGTGTGACCATACGGCATGCGGCGGCCATGTTTATCCTTTTGTGCAATGGTTACGTATAGGCTGTTAACATAAAAATGTACACAACTGTTTAAAACAGTTTTATTCAAAGAAAATCGATAAAAGGTTATTTAGGCATTATGCTCGTATTGGGATTTGCTGCCCAAAGATGGTTTTTTGGGATTTTCAACATGTTTCTTCCCGCAAATAGCTAGCCTAAATCTGATGAATCTTTTAATAATAATCTCATTCAATTTGTGACATTTATTTATATGGGAAGAATCCAAATGTTTAATAAATATTTCATAAAAACTAGTTTCTAATTTAGTGTTTGCAGAACATAAATAATCATAATTTTCTCTAAATAGTGCTTCCATTTTCATAAACAGTTCAAATGTTTCTGCATTTGCGTAAAATAAGGCACCGTCAAACGGGGTGAAATTTTGAATTTATAAATATCATAATGTTCCTTATAAATAAAAAATCTGGAAATATATATTATAGCCTCACTATTCAGCTATATAATTTTTCGAAAAATTTAGCTCACAACTTTCATAGGTATTTCATTTGTAGCAATTCAAGTTAACTAATTTAGAACACATTTTTTTTATCGTATATTTTGTTTTATGTTTTGTTAACTTAAATGTAAGTAAAATTTTTCTCCACACAAATATCAATTATTTGTAGGATTTCCTTCGTACTTTGACAGACTATTTCTTTCTCCTCTGAGGATCCCATGGGAAAACGTTAATTTTAAAACCTTTTTTGTCATTGTTTTTACATTCATAACACCAACCCGGCATTTTTACTTAACATCATGCACTAGCTAATATCATACAACTAAAACTATGTAATTCTACAGTTATCTATTAAAATCTACAACCGAACGATTTTTAAACACTAATTGTTAATATTAACAATATCCCATACCTTCAAACTACTTACTCAAAATAAGCAGAATGGCCAGACTTGGACTTGAGGGACTCTTAATATTATCCAGCAACCTGGATTTAGCTGAGTATGATTTTACTATAATGTATATTATTTTAGAATCATTTTAGAGAAAAGGGACACGCGACACATTTCTCTTTGTGAACTGAAATCAACCTTCGCCCTTCTGTTACGCATTTCTCGAATAGTCATATGGTTCATGGGCATAAGACCTTATTTGTAACAAAGTTCAAAAGGAATATTTTTAGTTTCTTTTTGATTTGTGTGATTCGTGTATAAATGCGAAAAACTACTGCCAGTGCCAGAAATGAACATTATTTGAATACTTCATCACATTTCTGACTTTTGCCAAACCTTATACAAATTATTTTTATCAGAAAAATAAGTTTTAATAAATGTGGAAATGGCAATAACTATTATTATGTGATATGGCAGCATTATACTAAAATTTATAACACAGCTAACTTATAGCCTATGGCCTGTTCATTCTCTTTAGAGAGTAACCAAAGAAACAGAAGGATTATTTATATATTTACTTGTTGTTCATCTGCCTCTTTTCTCTGGGCAACTATTATGACTAAATATTCATCACATTGTTGTTGAAATTCGGCCACTTTAACTTGAGCTTCTTCTAACTCAATAGACATTGTTGTTACTTTTTCTTTGCAATCATCAATCTTCCATAAACCGTTTCTTAATTTATTAGCTTGTGATGCAATTTCGTCTCTTTTGCTTGCCAGCATTCTAAATTATAAATATTTTAATTATAAAATCACTAACAAGAATTTATAAATTACTTCTTATATCCTGCCACCAATTCTAAATAATTTGTAGGGGTAACATAATTATGTCTCTTCATTTCCATCAACATTTTCCTAGAACATTTTGCTACTGAATTATGTACAGTTGCAAATATTAGGGAGACCCCTTCACGAAGTCTATCTTGAGTTGATACTACTGCTGATTCACGTCTTCGTTTCTATAAACAACTTAAACTTAGTATTTAAGGCTTGTGCAATTCACCCTGATTTTCTTCTGAGGAAAAAACTCGATAACCAGAAAACTATTTGTAATGTACAGTATACAAAAATTTTCTGAAAATGCTAAAGAAGGACACCAGCACATTTAAATTTTGATTAATTTGATATTTTGGTCATAAAAAATTTTTTTTGCTAAAATTGCATTTATTTGAAAGGCTTTTATATTAATTATTTTAGCGGAAAATATGTGAAAAAATATAAAACAAAATCACTAGCTACCACCGATAAAGTATGTACTATCATGTAATTCAAAGAAAACGTTTTCATGATGATTCCTCAAATAGAAGACAATGTAATTTTTTTCATCTCATCGCCATTGTTGTAACTTAACAGCACTCCAGTCACCCACGATACACCTAGCCCAATTTTTGTCCATAAATCTTGTAAATATAAATTCATGGAATATCGACAGAACTTCCTACATTTTACAACTTCATCGTTATGTAGACAGATTATTTTAAAATCAAAATTACATTTCATAAGAACGTAATTTTCAATATACTCATTTCCAGCCAAATACAAAATTACGTTCTTATGAAATGTAATTTAAAATAATCTGTCCACATGGCAATGAAGTTGTAAAATGTAGGAATGTCTATCGTTATTGCATAAATTTATATTTACAAAATTTATGATTAGGTGTATGGTGGGTTACCTGGTGACTCCAGAGCGCTTTTAAACTGACCACAATACATGTTTGTCTTTACAGTTGCATATAAACTGGCGAAATTTAGTTTTAGCATCGTCTTCCAGATGGCAGTATAAATTTTACTAAATTACATGAGGAACCGTTTCAATCCCAATTCAGGGGTGCACAAAAATTTTTCACGGGCACAGCCAACTAATGATGGTTAACATTTTGAGGCTCACCAGTTGGCGCCACTGGACGAGTAAGGTCGTATCAAAAGTTATTGTTAGGCGCGGGAAAAGATTATAGTGTTTTATTATAATTATTTCGTACACCAGCAAATAAAATCCTTGTTAATTATGCCTCAGTGTTGTGCAGTTCCATTTTGTTCGGAAACAAAAGGCGGACATATGCTTCCGAGAGACAAAACTCGCCTAAAACAGTGATAGTGATAGAGAGAACTTGACTCCTACGAAACATTCGTGTGTTTGTAAGAAACATTTTAATCCTGACGATTATCGTGAGTAATATTCATGTACATTCGTCTTCATCATACTCGTTCTTTATATAACCTAACTTTAATGACATAAGACTTCTGATAAGTATAAAAATTTCCCTACTGAGCTAGTAAATTACTACTTTCCCCTTCTGCCTTCATTGTGTTAAATGTTTTTCAGCTAATTTTTATAAAAATTACTCAAAACTAGCGTTAAAAAGTGATAGTAAACATTAACGTTCAATTACATTGACCTTTTCCTTCACTAGCACCTCTCGTGGTGAATTCAAGCGCGTTAACCCTCATTGAGTAAATATTATTTATTAATTTTGTTTTCCATTCCCACGTGTAAAAAAGATAATGTGGTGTGGGGTCGGAATTTTCCAAATTTTTAAAATGACTAATACCATACCTAACTAATTTGTAGTAAGTACACATAATAAAGTAGAATTCGGGTTAATGAATTATTTGTACTGAGATTTGCAAAATGACCGGTAATACATTATAAGATCAACTGCAATATTTATTCAAATACAACTTTTGACTTTCCTTAGCAAGAGATTGTTTAAATAGCCTTATTAAATAATTTACAGAGCTGTGGTTCAGCACCCATAATATACAAGATACTTAAAAATAGTCACAAATAAACAATTATTATAATGTGAGGTGGTGAGTGGGCAAAAACAAGCACTGATTATTATATTATTTAATAATGGTGGCCATACCACCCATACAACATTCGTGTTTTTCTATGAGACTGTCAATTTTGCCCAGCCAGTTGAGCAAACACCAGTGGCACAACTAGCTCAAATTTAAAGGTGGAGAGCTGTGTGGACCACAAATATTTCTGTTGGGCTAATAAACATATGTAAAAATGAATATAAATTAAAAGCCATGTTCCCATTTTTTTAAATTGAAAACTAGAAATAACAATAAAAGACGTGTCTTTTCCTTATTTTTTTCATTTAAATTGAAAAAAAATTAAGTTAAACTTTTGTGAAGTCGCTAAGTGTAAATTCCAATAAAGCAATAAATGTAATTATTTTTAGGGTATTTCATAATAGGCCAGTGAATAGGGAAAAAATTTAACATTAATTCTAACATTTTTGAAACTTTGTCATCTGTTGAAGTACCAACCAAAAGAAAACTATAAAATTTTGCAACTCGATTCAAGGTCGGCAACATTGTTAAAATCGCGAAAAATTAAATTAAGCAGTATCTCGACGAACAAAAATGTAACACCGCTGCAAATTTGATAGAATTTGTATTACAATAATCAAAATATAAAGCTACATTTGCAGCACCTTATGACCCGAGCATAATAATTAATTAGCAATAATTAACATTTTTGCATCAAATATTTCAAACATATTATTAACATTCTTGCAAAACTACAGTGTTCCTGCTAAAATCGCCTTACAGGACTATGAACATTTAATAACGTTTATAGAGTTCGATGTAAAATTTGCAGTGATATTAATTTTATTTTGATAGTAAAAATTTTGCAACAAATTATTTGTTGCAAATTTTATCAATCTGCCGACGTCTGGGATTGCTGCAAAATGGAGAGCGCATTTCAGTTACGAATGCGATCATTTGCAATCCACCTGTGCATATGTTATTATTTTTTGGAATCTATTTTAGGTAAATGATACTCTACAAGTTGTAAATTGTAAAAAATGTACCACGCCGCGATCGGATAGAGTTGCAAACTTACACTTACATGTAAGGCGATTTTAGCAAGTACACTGTAGTTTTGCAAGCATGTTAATATTATGTTTCCAAAATTTGGTGCAAAAAATGTTACTTATTGATAATTAATTATTTTGCCCGGGTCATCAGGCAAATTTACCTTTATATTTTGAATACTGTAATACAAATTATATCAAATTTGCAGCGGTGGTACATTTTTGTTTGTCGAGATATTGCTTAATTTAATTTTTCGCGATTTTAACAATGTTGCCGTCCTTGAATCGAGTTGCAAAATTTTATAGTTTTCTTTTGATTGGCACTTCAACAGATGACAAAGTTTCAAAAATGTTAGAATTAATGTTAAATTTTTTAGTTTTCACGTCTCTATTCACTGGCCTATAAGGTTTGTTCATGTCGATTCTAGCAGTTTCAGCTAAGAAAAGAGATAGACGGAAAGAGATTTAACATAAGTTGAAAAGAGAAATTTGTTTGAATCGGCTAAAATCAACACTGATAAACAGAGCTATAATTTACAGTTGTATGGTATTGTACGAAATTGATATTAGACCGTAACCTTATTTTTCGTTTGGTTCTTATTGTAAAATATAGCAGATAAATTATCTGACCTACCTTTTACTGTTAGAGAGCGACACCTTTCAGGCTTAGTTGAACAAAGGAAAACACAAAACACTTACTTGGAATAAACTGTATATTGAACAAAATACTATAGAAAATTCAAAAGTGGTGTGTAATATTCGATACTTACCAAGCACTGGGCCAACCCAAAGACTGGGCCAAGGGAGGGGCAACACGCGTGAACAGGAAACACAGAGGGCGTGCACGCCCGAACTTGTAGTGTCAGAAAACAACCGAAGTGGGAGATTCAAAACTAAAGAATCGCTAACACTTCCCCATCAGTTGGTTGTATATTAGGGACTAGTTTAAAGTATATAATCCAGCCAGTTTTGAGCAATGCTCATGTTTAACCCTGGGCAATTCCTTTATCAAGAAATCCGCAGTCTGATCATCTGTTGAGACATGAATTAAGCAAAGCTCCTTACGTTTAAGTACATCCCTAACGAAGTGATGCCGAATGTCGATGTGTTTGCTTCTGGCATAAACGGTTGGGTTTTTCGACAATTTTATGGCACTTCTGTTGTCACAGAAGACGGTTAGGTTGGTCGCATCCTCAAAACCCAACTCGGTGAGGAACCGTTTGTAAAGAATGGCCTCCTTGACGCTCTCGGGAAGCGCCATATATTCAACTTCCATCGTCGAGAGGGCCACGATTCGCTGTTTCCGAGAGTACCAGGATATAGGCCTGCCATTGAGCATATATAGACCTTCTGTCTTCAGGACTGCTTCCCCAGTCGGCATCTGCATACCCCTTCATTGGACCTGGGTCCAAGCCATAGGTCAGTCCTACATCGGTGGACCTCTTCAGGTAACGCAGCACTCTTTTAGCGGCCTTCCAGTGAGCGGTGCCGGAACAATTTTTAAACTGCCCTCAGGAAGCTTATGGCATATGAGATGTCGAGACGTGTAGTCGTAGCCAGATAGGTTACCGCTCCGACCAACTCGCGATACGGAAGAATCAGGTCTTCATGGGACTGGACCTTTCTTCGTTAGCTTCGTACCTGGATCAACGGGGGTGGCGACTGGATTGCACTCTGTCATGCCGAAACGTGAGAGTAAATCACGAACATATCCCTGCTGACGCATCTTTACCTGTCCATTTGTCAGTTCGAACTCTATCCCGAGACAGTGTTTAACACTCTCAAGATCCTTGATTTCGAATTGAGCAGCAAGTCCCTTGACGAGTTCTACTATCTTCTTCTTGTCATGGGAGGCAATTAGGATATCGTTGACGTATATTGCAATAAGAGTTACATCTTCATTCGACCCGATGTCGAATAGACAGGGGTCCGACTTTGATGGGGTGGCACCCAAACTCTTCATCGTTCCGTCCAATTTAGTGTACCAACTCCTTCCAGCCTGACGTAATCCGTAAAGGAATTTTTCGAGTAGACAGACCTTGTCTCCTCTACGTAGGTCCCTCATCATCGTTTTTGCGTTAGCTCCGATTTAACTTTGACCTTCTGAACTGGTGATATTCTGTAGAGTTTCCTGTAAGTCCTTAGGTGGCTCCATGTAAATCTCCTCTTCTAGATGCTCATTTAAGTAAGTAGTTACAACATCAAGCTGCTTAATCGTCATCCCATAGCGAGCTGCAAGTGATGCCATGAGGCGAATGGAACTAATCCGAGCCACCGGGGCGAATGTCTCTATGAAATGAACACCGGGTTGATGGCTGCACCCTTGGGCGACTAGACGTGCCTTTCGTTTTTCAAGTACACTATCTGATCGGAACTTGTTTCTCAGGACCATTCGACTTCCACTGACGTTATGTCCTTTGGGACAATCGATGAGTAAGTCCCATTCTTTAGTATGGATTTCATTTCATCAACACCTATACAGTTCTGATGTTTTTTTGCATAGCACAACTAGATGTAAACATAATATTTTTATTATTGCAGTAGACACTGAAGTTATACTAAACACACATCCATGTGCATGCGAAATATTATAAATTGTGTTACGGCATTGAGTGAAGGAATGTAAATAGATTCAACATATACATATAACAGTATTCGATATTGCTCTCGCATCTTAATTCATTGCACTCCACTAAAGACGGTTTTAGACTATGCTAAATCTTGCACAATATTTCAAACGATTTTGTAAACAATAAATATTGTGCAGTGTAATACAGTAAATTGTTCAGAAACGTGAATTGCGGTCCTACAATTCAGAAAAATCAATGACTTTTCTATATCAGAATTTAAAAAACTTTTTACGTGACCCAGTTTTTTTCAAGAAATTTTTATAGCACCACTTATAAAACACATCACATAAATTAGATAACCCCCAAACCAAAGCCGAAGCTGTACAGACAGAGGTTACACAGTTGAAAAAAACGCGGACACGCACAACCAAACCTTTCGACTTTGTCAGAATTGAAACTGAGATTTGAACCAGGGAGTCGATAGGCAGTAAACCAGCTACGTTTGTCACTTAACGCTCTGTCCCACTACGCTACTGAGCTCGGTTATACAAATATAAATGACGTATATACTGCGTTTTGGGAACATTTCCATTGGTGCTTCGAAGATGCTTTTCCAAAAATAACAAAAAACATCTTGAATCAAAAAAGTAATAAAATCAAATTTTCTTCTACATTAACAACAAAATTACAAGACCTAAAACACCTAAACTATTTAAGAAAGCAACATCCCTCTGAAGATATAAATAATAAATATAAAACACAAAGAAAATACTAGAAAATATAAGAATTGAAAAGCAAACATTCTATATGAAAAAAATCCATCAAGCTAGTAACCAAAGCAAAACATTTTGGAATATAATAAAAACCTAACCATAGAGAAAACTGAAAAGAACTTAACTATCAATCATAACAATACAACAATCACTGACGAAGCAGAAATAGCACATATTTTTGGAAAATATTTCTCTTCCATCGTAGAGAAGGAAATGAAAATAAACTTTAACGACGCGCTACCAAAACAATGTACAACGGCTTCAATTGCAACATTTAATACGTATTTTATGCCAGTCACATCCAGTGAAATTTTGAAAGTCATTAATACATAACCAAATAAAAAAAGTATAGGACATGATGTCTCTGTAAAAATTGTTAAAGAATGTAGTAACATGCTAGCAGAACCCATAGCACATATTACAAATTTATGCATCATACAAAGACAATTCTCGGACTTACTCAAACTGGATATTCTGGCGCCCATACCAAAGCATGGAGATGCAAAAAACATCAAAAACCATCGCCCCATTAAGCATTTTATCCAAAATCATTGAAACTCTAATCCAAAGAATAAATAAATACCTTGAAACTTTTAATCTTCTCACCAGCTGCCAACACGGTTTTAGGAAAAACCACTCCACAGAAACTACAACCCTTAAATTCACACAACATATACAGAACTTGACTGACACAAATGAAATTGTAATTGGAATCTTCTTTGACTTAACACGTACATTTGACACCCTCAACATCCAATTTTTACTGCTTAATCTAGGCCTACGAGGAAACATAAACTAACTTCTGATCTTTTACCTTACAAATAGATGCTTCAGTGTAAAGCAAGGTGATGAAAAATCACAAATATTACTAATCTTCTTATTATAGAATTATATCATAAATGGAGAAATTTTTATATATGCAAGCGACACCTCTATAGTTTTATCTGGAAAAAATACCGAAGAACTGTATCAAAAGGTTAACAATATTCTGTAGCAGTTCACTGAATGGTGTCTCAAAGTCGACTCATCATAAATTTAGCAAAAATAATCTGTTAATTTGGAAACACAGTAATAAACCACTAAACACAGTAAAGAAAAAAATTTTTAGGTACAATGATTGATGGGCGGTTTACATGGCATGAACATATTGACATCAAAGAATTTAAATAAAGTACACTTTCTGATTAAATCCCTAAAAAATAAACTAGACAAAATGTCTAATGTCAGTATATTATGGTCAGTTTCATTCTATCATAACATACAATATTACTGTTTGGGGATTATCTACAAAGGCCAGCAGAATCTTTATAAAACAAAAGCCGTTCTAAGGCTAACATTCAATCTACACTATCGAACATCATGTAGAGAAATTTTTCAAAATCCTAATGTTTATCGGTATCTACTTACTAAAATCTCTAACCTACATACATGAGAACAAAGCTCTTTTCCAACTTACACTTAATTACATCACTTTAACACCAGAGGTAAAAATAATATTTATATCATGAAACACTACAACAAAATATGAAAAGTCACCAATATTCTCAGGCATTAAAATAATTTACTTTCGAAGAGGATGAAAGAATTATCTCCTAATAAATTTAAAACAGAACTAAAGGAATACCTGATAAAAAAACTGTTTTTATACCATGGATGAGTTTAGAGGCAATAAAGATAAATCAATTATAAACTTTTATCATACTGTAAATATTGTCTATTTTATTTTATTTAATACACTAACAGTCATACTTATTGTTCTTAGTTAGAAAACTAGTTGTTTGTCTAAATATACATAGATGTAATGCTGGTTATAATTATGTTGTATTTATTATTTTAATCCTTACTTTTAAAATCAACTTTGTATGTCTGACTCATCTTATCTACTGTATCTAGTAGCTCCAAATACTAATAAAAATTTGCATTTGAATTATTGTTCACACATAGTACGAGGTTTAAGGTTAATAAAAATAGATGTTTGTAATTTTGTAAATTCCTTCCGATTTTGTGTATTTTCCAAGATGAAGGACTCTTAGAAAGAAATGCTACGTATATGCGCAACAAAAAAAGATGAGATACGATATGCACAGCATACAGTGATAAACCTGGTCTTTGTTTGAGTGAGTGCTTCAAAAGCACGAATTTTTTTATAATGGCTAAAAATAAGGGTTTTGATGTCTCAATCAAAGTTATTTTTTTGTTATTGTGTTAGAATTATGTATTTTTTTCATTATCTAGTTTATTTTAGAAATATCTTTTCTTTTTCTTTGTTAATCTTATGTGCAAATTAAAGTTAACACTAAATACTAAACAAGTGAAATGAATTACGGAGTTAAAATTTAACATACCACTTCTTCACCAGTAATCGTTTGTACAAAATTAACATCAGCTATATATTTATTACCAACTTCTAATAGTGCTTCTTTAGGCCATTCACAAAACCAATCTATGGTTGTGCAATTTACCAAAGCCGGATACTGCCTAAGGCGATTCCTAAATGCATCACCTATTGGGCTCATACAAAGGACAATATGCATGTTTGCTCTCACACGGCTTATAAGAAACTCATACATTGCTTCATTTGTATGAAGAATATTTGCTTTGTTGGCAGCAGTATCTAATTTTCCTTTTACCTAAAATACATTATATTAAAAAAATTAAAACCATTAGGAGAAATTAATCAAATAAAAATATTATAAAGCCTTCAACATAGAATTACACAACATATAAAAAATTTACAGCTTACATCTTCAAACTCATCAGGTTTATATAGATTGGCCACTTCTCCACTACTAAGCATGTTATTAATTATCTCTAAGAAACTTTCGTCAGTTATCTGTGTATCGTTAAAGAGAAAAGAAGTTGCTTTTGCCTCAACACCACTAAGCCCATATAATATTTTTAAATCTTCCTTAAATTCGGGGACTCTGTAGTTTCTTGCAACCGTTATTTGAAAAGTGTTATATTCACAAATATATGCTGCAACTCGAGATAAAGATTGTCTACCACTACCCCCTTAAAATAATTGCACTTTAGTAAAAGATATTTTAAATTCAAATCGAATCCTCATGGACTCTGCATGACAACGTAAGTTTAACAATCACTCACTGGTGAACAAGCAATGGTCATTACACTTACGTTGTTAACACTAAAAGTATGAGGATTTGGTTATAACCTATTCCAACTAAAAGCATATTTCCCCTAGGTTGAGATATAACACGGACTATTCTGCAAATATGCTCAATTGCGTCTTTAAATAAAACTAAATCCATTCTAATCACTCCAGGTGACACATTGTACTCCTCCATTTGAATATCTAAATATCTTCTCAAAATTGTTACATCTTGGTGTTCTTCATAGACACCCCAAGGACTTATAAAATCTGCATAAATAGGTATTTCTTTTTTGGCACATAAACTATGCAGGGTAAGTTCAAAATGTCTCCCTAACTGATCATTCATTTGGTTCATAAACCACTCACGATCGCTTAAAAAAAATAATATGAGTATGATAGTTATCTTTATTTTTTTAAAAAACACCTTTCATCAATGAGTCTATCAAAAAATACCCTGAAACTCTCATGTATCCATAATTTAAGTATGGATGGTTTATCATTTTGATAGTCTTTGTGGCTTCTCAATAACCCCTGGAATATTTTTGAAATATCTCTTAAATTGAACAAATAATGAATTTTTGTTGGAGTGGGGAGCATTTTAACTATGACATTGTTGTACAGGTCTATAGTGGTGTCTGTTATTTCTCGACCTACTAATTTAACGCTCTCATCAAAATCAGCTAAATGTTGTGCCAACATTGTCCCAAAAATTCTTGCTATAGTACTTTCATCAGGAAAAGTCATATTTATAACATTAAACCGACTTAAGAGTCGTTCAGTGATGACATTTCTTCCACCCCCTGGCGGCCCCATCGCCGCCAAAACATGCATATTCTAAAATAAATTATTTTACGTTTTTATTTATAAAGAACAGTTAAGGTAAGCTGTAATTATAGTTACTTCGATCAAGTTAATGATTTTCATGTTTAAACATGATAAAATGGCAAATTTTATTTCTGGTAAATAACGTTCAAGCATTAAACAAAACGTCCACAAATTAAAAACTGATTTTTAATTGGCAATATATTGATTCCAACGCCCACAAAAGTTACCAGCAATTAAAATTTGTATCACAAAAACAAACAGTACAAATTTTATTGTCACTTTTTATCGTTGACATGACCAATATTTATGTAAAAATGTAATTTTACATAAAAAAAAATACTCAGATTTTTTTTGGCTGAGATCCCATTGGGTTCCAATCATTTATTAAATTAGTAGCTGAACACTTTCGCTGCGGCCATTATTTAGCATACTACTACTGGGTATAGAGGTAATATTATCAAGTACCTAACTTTTAAATTAGGACCGTTTTAACCCAGATTGATGGTTTTTGTTGTAGAAAAATTGCATTTCCTAATTATCTTTTATGATAATCTTGAAAACATGCGCCCAAGCAGAGACCAGGATTCTCAGGACATGCTTGTAGAAAATAAACATCAACGGACACTACTTATAAAGAAATTATCTAATAAATTATGCCATAATAACACTAAACAAAAGAAACGTCAACGGACATTATATTAAACTTGGTTATGTATTAAACTATGTACGTGCAAATATTTATACACTTCCCTAAACTGAGGGATTCATACAAAATTGGCAACTCTCATATATACAGAGAGTGCAAGTGCGCCTAATGCACATAGCGAAGTACAAATTGGGTGCGCATGTCGCTTTCCGCAGCGAAAGTGTTAATCTAACAGTGGGAGACAAAGACAATCTACACATTAATATGTCATTCATATGGTTTTAGTTAAACACACAAGGTAGACCTCGATAAGTTGATGTTATGATTTTGGAGGTATTGTCAGTGAGCAGCGCAACCTGTAATGTATTGTTTCTGCTTAATAATAACTAAAAATTGACTTTCTGCCACATAGGAAATATTGTCCTGACAATGACGTTTTGTTTTTTTTTTTAATCATTTCACAAAATGTTTTACCTCTACATATTTTCTTGTCTGCTTCAGTCTATCATACCAAAAACCATAATCCATCCACTGTCTCAATAACTCTAACGGTGGCTGAGAACCATATGTCTCTTTTGCTGGCATATTTAAGTCATCTAAGAATGTTATCATTTGCTTTCCACCACTTGGAGCATAATGACCTTTGGTACGTTTTTCTAAGCGACTTTCAATAGCATCTTGTATGTTCTGAGATGTTGTTTGTGCAGACATATTTATATTTAAAACTGTATTTCTATCAAAATCAAGTTTTGATAACACTGACTGAGCTGTAGATGTTTTGCCAGTACCTACTGGTCCAGTCAACACAACTGGATATCCATAAGACAGTAAAGCACTAACTATAAACTCATATCGAACTGTATCAACTGTTGGAACAGTTATTTTAAAAAATGGACATCTATAGACAAAATTATATTAGAGAATTTTTAAAAGCTGATCAAGACATGCAAGTGATTAAGGCATAGAATCTATTCTAATGCGAGAGGAACTATAAATGTATAGATAGATAGATAGATAGATAAATTTATTCATGTGACTGCACTGGAAGCGCTTACATAGGTCATAGGTACCCAACGTATTAAATAACCACTATAAAGTCTACACTAACTTTTAACCATATATTAGAAATGAAATATTTTATTTCTATTTACAGCTTCTTAATTTAGCTTAGTTTCTTTGCACTCATCGAATGGCTCAAGATTTTAACGGTGTAGGGCACCAATATGTAATCGATTTAGTTCAAAAATATCAAGAAATTGGTTCAGTGTGTAATAAAAAAAATCACCAGTCAACAGCTCTAAATGGAGCAGCACAGTTCAAAGTTTTTGTTCATTTCGCTATGGATCCAAACACCTCTATTCCGAAAGTAGCTCAACCCATTCTGTTAGTTCGGACGTAAGGTGCTCAACTTAAATAAGTTATTCCCTTACAAACTGCAAATTCATCAGTCACCAGCTAGCTCGGTGAAGATTATTATGACAGAATGAGAGCTACCGCGCTTGAATTCACCACGAGAGGCGTTAGTGTAGGGAAAATATATTTTTGATGAAAGATTATAAATCATGTCTACTATATCAAGTGAATAAAATATATTTTCCTAGTACTTAAATAAAGCTGATGTAAACTGAAATTTTGTACACATTTGGCCTCATAAAATGGGGTTAGGATAAATATAACAATTTGACATTTGAAAGGTCTAATAACAAAAATTTCAATGTCAAATACAAAAAATTATTAAAATATATGACATGAATTATTGTTGACAGTATGGAATGATGCTGATAATTAATTATTTAAAAATTTTAATGAAACATTTCAAGGTACATTATTAAAATTTAATTGAAGTGAAGAATTAAATAGAATGATTTTTTTTAGATCAGTGTGATATATGTATACTGATATAAGAAAGTTATGTGCTGGCCACATCAGATATTTTGTTTAAAGTTTATCATTATATTTTGCATTAAAAATAGATAATTTTCGTTTTCATTTTGTAAAATAAAAATTACCAGTTTTTTTTTTTTTTGTTTATTTTGTTTAGCTAATATTTCTTACGAACGTTTAAGAAAGCGAAGATTATATTTAAATAAGGGTTTACTTCTTCGAACCCAAAAAATTTTAATAAACAATTTAAAAAAAAAAACAATCCAAGAAAATAAATTTCCCCTTATGAAAACTTAAAAATTCAAACAATTGTATTATCACTAAATTTTCATTTGTCATTCATGTACAATAATAAGTAAACATGACGATGTATTACTTTTAAAATGGAAATATGAAACATTAATTTGCGAAATTACAACATTTGTGATAATAATAACATCACATTAACAATCAATACTCTCATATTTGGTATCAAATTAAACATTGTTTCAAGACAAATACAACCGTAAACAAATTTTTCAATAATATTTTTTTAGATTGAAAGTTTCCGAATGTTTCCGGGAATATTCCCAGGAAAGTTTCCCTAAAATGAATGTTGTCACTTTTGTCCATCTGTACTTTTGACTATTAATTTATTTATACCATCTGCATAAATTATTGTTTTATGTGCAAGAATCATTTATGAAAATATTGAGGGACATAGAATTGAATCTTGAAGAACTTATAGTAATTTCTTAGGCTCTGATTCATATTTATCTATGACCACGATATGCATTATCTCTTATAGGCATGATGCCGCCCGTTCATAAGTAAAGCCACACACTCCAGTACGGTATACCTTTTCTAGAAACAGATCGTGGTCAACTATATTGAAGGCTCAGGCCGAATCAAAATAAACTGCTATTCACCTTAGTAAAACTGCAAAAACATATTTATTAGGCTTATCAAGATATTAACCTGAATAATTATTATTTAGATATTCCCATAAACGCCCAAGTAGAAATTAATTCTAGCAACTGGGCCAATACACTAGCACATCTATCTCAGCCTTAAATATGTAAAAATAATAAATACCCAGTTTCATATCTCCAACCATAAGGTAACAATCCATCCCAAGAAGAAAAACAAAAATTTTGGAAATCAACATAGTATTCATAAATGGTGTCCTTAATTGGAAAGACACCTTCTTTTTCCCTAATATACGCATCTAATTTTCTTCGACCATCTTCATCTGTAGTACAACAAACTGACCATATTAAACTAAAAAAGAATAACATATTTTTACTATTTTAAATGTTTTTAATATTAATAAATATAAATTATAACCTCTTTCTTTAAGAACGAATTAATATTAACATATTATAATAGAAAATGAATTAAAATTAAAAAATTACCAAAACAAAAACCAATTTTTTTGCCTGATCATCAAAATGTTCCTCATCACTAGGAATAACACCATATTCTCTCTTAGTAAAAATATCCAGTAGTTTACACAATGACATAACCAAGTTCAGTTCAGCACAAACGACATTTTCCATACAATTTAAACGTTTAAAATCAAGTAACGGTGTTAAGTAAGTAGTAAATAATTCCAACATCTATAAAATATAAAAACATGTACTCACAAGACAAAATAAAATATACCAATTTTGAGATTCTAATGGTGACACCTGCATGTATTCAATATTCAATCTAATCACAAATGACATGACATTTCAACTGGAAACGAGTTAAATTATAAGGCGAAAAAATACAGCTTGTGTACCAAAGTAGTAGGACCTATATTATTATGCTTAAAATTAATGAAACCAACGAGTTGTGAAATCCCGTACAATATCGATTAAACGAAGCTTCTCAGGTTTAAATTAAAAAAAAAAAACAATTCGGCATTTAATCAGTCCAAATGACACAACAATCATGATTAAGATGAAAATATTAAAAAACGGTATTTAATAATTTCACAAAAAAAAATTATATAGCAAAACATACAGGTCTGGACTGACAACATGCATACCTTAATAAGTAAGAATCAATTTTATAATCTGTGACAAATACTTTGCAGTTGTATTTTTAAATTTTTCTATGATCAGAAGGTCCAATGTCTTTATTTAACCTGATTTTCCTGTAAAGATCCAGTAAAGCACCAAAGTTTGATGTTAACTAGGTATTAATTATGACATTCCTTCCCATTTTTAGGTCCTTATTTAAAGGCCCTTTTTTTTGGTACTTTTTCTTTGTTTACAAAAAAAATAAAATAAAAGTAAAGTCCTATTTGACAAATCTTTTTTTTACTATTAATGCGATATTTCAAATAATCAGCAGGTTGTATATACAGACTGTCCCACTTTTAAGTACTAAGACTTCTACAATCAAGAGAGGACACCTTTTTAAGAAAAAAAAAAGGTTTAATGGGCATTTCATTTGATTTCAGATTGATTTTTTTTTTTTTAAATTTGTTTTTTATTTACCTATTGAACAGATTGATATATCGACATAAAACTTAGTACACTTGTTTAACTATTCATAAGCAATATTCAGAATTTAGCTATTTTAATAATTTAATATACTGGGCGTCATAGTTTTCGAGTCCATCTATCGTTTAAACCTCTCAATCTCTTTTGTACTACACCACTGGTGATTTTTGATGATTCATTTAGAATAGCTAATCGATTTAAAAACTTTTTTGTCAATTGACGACTTTCGATATTTTGCTCCGTTTAGAAGTTATTTTGCATTATGCATTTAAAAACGCATAAAATTACTTAGTAATCTGAAAATAATTAATTTTTACCTCAAGCAGATGCTTTGTCAACGGACCGCATTAGTGTCCTATCATGTTTTTGAAAAAAAATTGGATAAAAGTGCATTGAAATATTTAATATATTATTTTTCATTCTCCTACTTACATACAGATGCAACTTTATGTACAGCTACATTTATTTTAAATGACCAGAGTGTGCTGGTATCCATGTGTTGTGGCGATGGAGGACTAAACTTATTATTGAAACAGGTAGGTAAACAGTATCGAAATGAGGCCACCTATACTAAAACATAAATTTTCTGTAGTTCCGGGGGGCGTCGGGGGCGTGTACATGGGCGGTCCTAGAACCTGCCACCTAGATGTTAGTATCGGGGGAGGGGCTGATTTTGGCCAAAACTATAGACCTATCTAAGATGGTAACTAAGAGGGATGAGCTAAGAGGCTTTGGCCTATACCAAGGACGTAGATCTGGGGCTATAATGGCTGTTAAGAGGTGTAGCTAGTAGTAAGCACGACCAATGAGAGCGTTTAATAAAAGTAATTAATTATATGTCAAAGATTAAAGATAGCCGCCTGAGGTGTAGCTATTGAATGTTTATACAAGCCCCGACCAATTGGGGCGTTTAAAAAAAGTAATTAATTATCTATGTCAAAGCAATAAGATGGCTGCAATATTCTTGAATCTGCAGGTTGACAAGCTATGACTTGTCATTTAAAGCAATGTAAATATATGATGACTTCATAAAGTATTTGTAATAAGATATGTCTTTCTAGTTAAAATTATTTTCTGTTTCCAGGAATTTGTTAATATTTTTCACAAAACGCTACAAGCTTTGCCAATGAGAGCAATTAATTATACGTAATACAAATCAAGAGAAGGCAGCAGTGTCTGTAGGTTATTTAAAAATAAAAAAAAGTAATTTATTAAACCACGGCTATATGTAGTTATGATTTAAAATCCAATATATGGGAGTGAGAGGCCCTGTATGTCTATGTAATAAAATTAAAAGCTAAGTACATGTCTTTATGATCTAAAATCCAATATATGAGGCTGAAACACCCTGTATACGTATAGGTAATAAGTAAAAAAGACGACTTCTAAGGCCAAAGCATATATTTTTTAAATAAAATCCATTAACAAAAAGACATGTTTTAAATACTGAATCAAATTTTACACACACCTCATCAAAAAATGCATTGTTTACACTTCTATTTTTAGATCACATATACAGATCATTCAATATTTTTATAGGGTACCTACGTATTATTATTTAAAATTACATTAATGAGTTTCTACCTGTTAGACGGTTGTTTTGTAATAAATTATAATAAAAACATTTCTCCTTGATATTAAAGGATTCATGGCAGGCTTAAGTAGAAAAAAATTATTACTTCCTGGGGATTTACAGAAAAACCACGTAACCGGAACAGGAAATAAAATGTACATTAATTTACACTATATAAAAAATGCCATCATTTTTCATAAAAATAAGCGGCATAATCAAAGTATTAAGTCTTATGCCATTAGCCAAAGCCTCTGAGCTCCCCCTCCCCCGATACTACCATCTAGGTCCCAGATTCTAGGACCACCCACGTACACGCTCCCGGGGCCCTGCCAGAACCATAAAACATTTATGTTTTAGTCCCATAAGACAGGACGTTGGTAGGTGGCCTCATTTCGGTACTGTTTAACTACTACACTCTTTGAGCTAACCTGTTTCAATAATAAGCTTGCTACGTCAACAAAAGCAGATATGGGTATCAGTGTGTTCCAGTCATTTAAAGTAAACACAGCTGTACCTAATTTGGACTATATTTCTGTATTGATGATTCTAGTGACATCTGGTAAAATCCTTAGTTACTACCAAATGATTTAAGATTTATACCTTGTTCTTAAATACCACTCCGGAACTAATCTGTTTCTTTTTTAACCATGATGTGACATAAGGTATCCAACCCCAATCTTTATAGTCATTATAAACCATTCCACATCTGCTGACAGTAGCAGGAGAAGCCACAGCTAAATCACCCACCTCGAACAATAAGGAAACTTGCTCTGGCATTGTTATCCTGTCACTATTAATCAAAGTTAGAACTTTATTATCATCCATTACACTATTCATATTTTCTATCCAAACGGCATCAACTGGTCCATCAAACAAAATCCATTTTTCATCAGGAGTATCCTCTAAATTACAATTAAACGAGATGAAAAGAAAACCACCTAATAGAGCATGTGTGTCTGATATCACGGCTAACCTCAAAAATATACATTTTTAAATTACTGCTCTGCTACGTCACCTCATACTAAATGTTAGTTTGGAGCCCCTACTTTCAAAAATATCTTTCAATGTGATATCTAAAAATTTTCTAATTACATGTCTTAGCTAAAGAGAACGTTTTTTGTTGGTTAGAAATCTAACTCATAAATAGTATTTAAATATGATTTGAACGAAACAACTACTCAGCGGGCAAATACCCCGACCTGCATTGGATTACACCTTCAAATCATGATCGATAACCAATATCATTTGTCAATTCCTAACCAGACATAGACCGGTTTTGAACTTATTTGTTCTCCTCAGTATGCCATAGGTTATAGAACAGACAAATGATAGTGGCCAACCTGCTAGTCATATACTAACTAAGGCAAATTGAGTAGTGGTGAGAGGTATGAAACTTCTCGTATAGTCTAAATGCTACTATCCGACAGACATCATAGATGTCTCTGTGGCGGATAGCGACTTGCGAAGCAAGTACCGAGAGTTCACCTGGGCTAGAGGTCGCCGCTCTCGGTACTTGCTTCGCAAGTCGCTATCCGCCACAGAGACATCTATGATGTCTGTCGGATAGTAGCATTTAGACTATACGAGAAGTTTCATACCTCTCACCACTACTCATAAATAGTACTTTTTTATTTAGTGAGTAACTATAAAATTGTTAAATTAATTGTATTTGATAGGGATTTTACATATGCGCTCCAAGCCCAAAAATGGATTCAAACAATAAATATAAGAATAAATTCGTAAGAACTGGAACTATAAAGTTATTTCTCATGTGAGGCGCATGTTCTATAGCTGTTAATTTATTTATTTGCATGAGAATTACAATACAAAAATTACATAAGTTGAGGGGTTGATAAAATGACAACTCTCATTCCCCTCTACTTGTCAAGTAGGTCAAATATAAATGGTAACAAATATCTGATACTAACTTTGCGTAATTAGACAGCACATAATTCGGAACATATTTTCAGTAAAAAAAAAAAGAAAGTAATAAACATAAGTTAAGGGGTTGATAAAATGACAACTTTCATTCCCCTCTACTTGTCAAGTGGATCAAATATAAAGGGTAACAAATATCTGATACTAACTTTGCGTAACTAGACAGCACATAATTCGGAACATATTTTCAGTAAAAAAAAAAGAAAGTAATAAACCGGTGGCAAAAAAGTAACTCCTATTTTCATATTAAAAAAAAACTATCAAGGAAACTTTGTTAAACAAAAGGAAAACAAAATAAAATACTGATGGCAACTATGAAAAATTACCGTATGTATGCATACATCATATGAGTCTAGTCAAATTAAATAGTTCTGAGGGTTTCTTTAAATAAAGACGAAACGTTAATCTTTTAAAATCTGGTTTTCTTTTTTTTTTACCATTATCCAACAATTTACAAAGCAAAATATTAAATAAGGGTCGTCAAACAGTTTCTAGATATTTCTTTATTTTCATAGTCTTAGGTTTGATAATGGCAAACATAGGTGAACAAAAGTAATCATGATTTCATGGGTAATTTCGACTGTTCTGATTCACTTTGCGCCCCCTATCGTTCATCAAATCATGAATGGTAATCCCCTTACCCTTGAGAAGCACGAAATTTTTATATTCACAAATCTGTAAAATTGTTAACATGTTCAGATATTAACTGACGGATAAACATAACATCCAAAAAAAAAAAAGTTAAAATAAATACAAGTGAAGAAGTTGAGATTGTGCACTGTAATGGTACCAAGTTTAAAGTATTTGAACAGAGTATGAACTCAAACACACAGAGACTGGTACATCACACAAAATAAACACTGAACTTGACAATTTCTCTTAGGCTACGATCTGTACTAATTGGTACATAGGTGGTAGACTATATAATTCTTTTAATACTAAATGTTTGTTTTTACAATATATTTCAATTTTTTCAGGATTCTAGTTTACAACAAAATAATAACATTTAAACTGTTCTTTATTTCATTCCGTTTACTCAAAGTTTATCGTACTAAATTAACATATATTAACATTATACATTAATTTTGTTATATATGAAGTTGTTTCGACCTACCTCAGTGCCACTTAGAAGATAGTAGTTAGTTATGAATTAGAAATTTGACTGTCAGCTTTTGATATTAATAATCAACCAAATTTAAAACGTTAGTAAATGTTAAATAACTTACCAGAGCATGTTTGTCGCATTATGGCACTAATAACTCCATCTAACCATTCATTTGTACTTAAGTTATACTCCCCATATAACTCGCCCAAATTTAATGACTTTGGATTTAGTGGAAAAACTTGCACATTATTAAAACCTGGTTTATTGAGACTCTTTAATTTTCCTGAGGCACCTTGTAATGACCTCCAAGTAACTGATTTGGCTGTTCCAGTTCTTCCCAGAATCATAACAGAGTGCCTTGAGCTTTTTGTTTCATACAGTTGAATGACTTTTGTTAATGCCATTGTTATTGGCTAAAATTGTATTACATATTCTTGGTTATTTTTTACTGATACTAATTTCATTAAAATCAATAGAATGAATCTGAAAATTATGTCATTTCCTGCGAATTCACCTTTGGCACTACTTAAAAACTAAGTTTCTCTGTTTCTTTATTGTGTTTCGTATTCACAATATAGAAATTCTAAATGGATTAATAAAACAATTATTATCGTTTATTTATTTATTTTTAACCCAACTCTAGACAGTTGTCCCATGGCATTCGAACCTCAAGGAAGTCACACCAACAAATTACTCACAGCCACTTCCCACATCCTGCAGGATTCGTGGCTGTAGATCCCAGAATCATGTGCTCTAAGTGAACAGAGAAAACCTTGCATTTGGCTTGCTAGCCATCTTGACCTGGGTACAGCACTTGGAGCTCGCACCAGAGATTGCGATATTTGATCATTTTTCTCCCTCCCTCAAGGCGATATTCTTCTCTGTGGGTGTGGAGAAATCGATGACATACATCACCCTAATTTGATGGTCAGGCTTATAGGCTTGCATTAGCCTGACAGTCGGTAACGAGTAGTTCCAGTAAATAGGGCATTTTCTATTTTAGATGGCGGACCAAAAATCTCCGGGAACGTAAGGCAGCACTGGTGTTTGGTTTACCAAATAATACAAATGTCTCAAGTAGTAATATAGCATTCTTGTTATGCTGATTGATATCCGAAATCGTGTATATAGGGCATGTAAAAAGTAAGTTAATAAGCGACTCTGGCGGCAGGTTCTCCAGTTGATATCAAGAAAACGAGTTCCTCTGTAGCTCATTTTGTTGCCTTAAACAATCCTGCACCTACTCCTGCACTTTCGTGATGTTTTATGAATCGCAAGAAGAAAAATTCAATCTTGAGGATGTTACATGCCACTATGAGATGATTGTTTCCACAGTACACTATCTTGTGTATTAGGTTTTGTGTATTACATTATAATACCCATTTATTTAGAAAAATTTTGATTTTTCTACTGTAAATTCTTATTGAATTGTTAAATTATGGGTATCACTGTAATCGTAAAAAGATGTATTTTCTAAATATCATAATGAGCTACCATTTTGAGATTTGACAAATATGGATTTTTTAGAAAAACCGATTTTCTCACTTTTGAGGGCTCCTTTGTAAGAGAGTATTTATCACAAAACAGTAACTCAATTTTTGCAATAGTAAGAAACATTTTTTGAAAATCACAGCATTCCAAATCAAAAATTTAAATTGTCAAAAAAAGAAGAAAAATAAAAAAATCAAAGAAAAATGTATACTGTTATATTTAACAATTACGCATAAGTTTTGCATGAATTTTTATATATACTTCATATGAACCAACATGCAGTGCGTCATTCATAGTATGTTCTACGAACATTACTGTGGGATATATGCGGTATATATTTTTGTGATGCAAATAATAAAATCACAATTGGCGCAAATTTCAAAACATATATCTACCTGCAAATTATTTTCCGCCATAAACTCAGTAACAGCAAGATTCATATCCAAATAATCAACAACAGGAAGAGTCACTCCAGGGAAAATATCTGACATTATACCATTAAATAAGGGTAAATCGTCTGATGTAAACCTGGCAATATTCATGTCACGCATAGCTAAATACACAACTTGCTCTTCAGGTAAATGAGACATTAATCTCCTTTTTCTGCCAGCATAACGTAATAATGCTACCATAGATCGAAGACCAAAGTCATAATGATCTTGCTTACTTAATTGTTGTATCGCTAATTGATATAAAGTAAATACCTTAAAAATAATAAAAATTTAAGGATTTACAGATTTCATAAGGACACCTTTTACCTTTTTAGCTAAAACCCTGGTATTTTGAAATCCATCACTAAATAAAACATTTTCTGCTATGATACCACTATCTGGAACCATCATTGATATAGGCCTGAACATAGATTTCAAATTGTCTGGAAGTTCAGTTCTACCGGCATAACCAGGATTCATAGTTATAAAAATACCACAAGTCCACCTCAAATTAATTTCATAACCTATCAAACAAAGTTTTGAGGTTATACAGTGTCAAAATATTTTATGGAAAAATGTCATGCTGATTTTGGAAAAAAAAGATGAGGATGTATGGACGTGTCATTATGCTTCATTTTCAAGAATAGTACATTAATTTCTGCTTCAACTATAACTTTGATATTTCTACGATAGTTATTTTAAATCAGTGATATCTGATTCTGTCATATCCAAGATCAATTAGTTTTATGCTGATAGAAGTATAAACTGAAGTAAATATTGATAAATGTTGATATTGGTGATGATTTATCGAAGTGAAGTAAATTTTAGTTGATTTTTGTATCAAGTATTTACCAAAAAAATGACCCCTTCTTATGGATGTTATTAAGCATACATATATTTTAATTTATATTTTCGGTTTAAAATTCAAAACAATTATTTAAAATACCTAAAAACTCATACCAAATTAATATGATATGAAATCTATGCCAATCTATACCAACACCTGATATAAAGTTATAAATGCACTTAAAAATAACATTTTGGTTACAGTTACAGGGTAAAAGTAACTTAATAATGACAGTATACCACTATTTGAAAAATTCAGTATAGGAGACAAATTTAAACATATTAACTCTCTCCTAAGGTATCACCACATATCGGTTTAATGGTCACTAATATTTGAATTTAGCAACTCTAAACCTTAACATATAAGACCACAATGAACAGAAATTATAAACGATTTTGGACGACATAATATGAATTGAATCGTTTATTTCTCAAAGGGACTAAGTGCATTTTTAATGATTTTGGATGACAGAAAAATGTACATTTCAAAGCAAAATCTATGATTTGATGCAAAAATAACCTACACTGCATTCTTATTTAGTGAAATATGAGGATATTAAATAATCGTTTAGTGCAGAAAGGACCCAAGTTTACCAAATTAGGTGCTTTCAGAAATTAACAATGTGAAAATCAGGTATAGCTCCGTTTCAATAATGACCCTGATAGGTGTTTTGATTTTATTTATGTGTTTAGTAGTTGTGCATGAAAGGGTGTATGGGACCATTTTTATGCGATTATACTACAAAAATGCCTAGTTCGGCTGAATGTATTGACGAGAACGATAATAATAATATACCAAATGTTCTAGATGAAATACATTCCACAAAAAAGCACAACCACTTTGTATAGTTTTGAGAGTCCAGCTACCTATTTTCTTTGTCCAAACAAAAAAACTCTATTACTTGGGATGGCCAATAAATCTGCATTGATGTCCATTCTGGAGTCGATTATAAATTATTTAAAATGTTTAGTATAGAGGTTACCCGAACCGCACAGAGATTTTTGTTATGAGATTATCAACTCTTGGAAGACCAAAAAATTAAAATAGAATAGATCAGAATGAATAAACAGTAAAAATAATGACTTCGTCCATTATCTATTATTAGGTCAATGGCATATTCGCGGAACCGATCACCTGTCACAACGGCCGAAGGCGCAACAATTTAGTTGTTCTGTGGGCGCAACCACGATGACATTTGCGTTTTTGCTGACAAAAAATTCAATTAAAAAAAAATCTATTATGTTTTTATTTAATATAGTTCATTTTCTGGTATAACTAGTTTAAGTATTAACATTCTAAAATGAAATAAAATTCTCACTATCATGTATAAATTTTTGTTTTTCTGTTGTTTGGGAATGTTTCAGTAGGTGTTTACAATATAATATTATGTCTGCATAGAAGCTGTCACTTAGAATCGATACACATCCGAGCTCTAGTCATTACAAACACAAAATTTAATTTATAATAGTTAATTAATACCTTCAAACACAAACAACTTTAGTTTTTGTGATATTGCAGAGAGAATACATAAAATCTGTTGGGCAACTACAGACAAAACTTCAATATTGATTCTGTTAAATTCATCAAAACAACCCCAAGCTCCTGTTTGTGCTAGTCCCGAGAAACATTTACCCATACTTTTGAAATCCAAGCCTTCAGAACAATTGTTCACTATTACCCACATACCCATTGCTTTTCCTAAATCTTTAACTGTTTCTGTCTTTCCTGTTCCAGCAGGTCCTTTAGGGCTTCCTCCACGAAATAAATGTAAAGCTGTAGTTAGTGTTATATAACATCTAAAAAATTTTAGTAGTTAAACTAGTCATATGTTTTATAAAGAATTATAACCTATCCGTAAGAGGCGTTATAACTAATCGTCCTGAATTTCCATTATATTCATATCCATAATTAAATGAGGTATTGGTTTGCTTGATTACGCATTCATCTAAATCTCTGTCCCAATAAAATCGAAGTTGTGAAAACCATTCGAAGGCATTAATGTCTCTGCAATCTTTATAAAATTTAAAAATTAGTAAATCACGTAATAATTCAAAATTAACACTTACTTGCTTTATACAATCTATCAATTACATCTCTGGAATGTATTTCGATAGTTATAAGAGCATTTGCTTTTAAACGTTGAAGTTTAGTTAGATCTCTTCTACTTAGTTCTGATAATTTACCTAACACTTGATTTTGTTTCTTTCTTAAGCGTTTTAAGGGTTTTTTACTTTCCATTATTTTAGCATGAACTAAAGCCCTTGTGCAATCGGTAGTCCATTGTATCTATTGAAAACATTTCAATTAAAACCAAATTAGGATAAAAACTTTATTGACAATAAATAAATACAAATAAAATCCTTGACAATTATCAAGGCGGCAAAACTATGAACCTTTTTGTGAGTCTTTTGTCTAAGGCGGACAGTATAAAACAAGTGCCTTTCATTTAAAAAAAAAAACTTTACGAGAAGACAAACGGCGAATTAGTTTAGTATTTTACTGGTACTGTATGAAACTTGTGATGTGTGCAAAGTAGATCCTTACATATCATTTTTTATAAGTATATCATAAATACAGAAGGTAAGGAATCGCAATCTTGATGCAAAATGTAGAAAATTCTGCAACAGATTTACAAATAAAAAAAAAACTACACGAGTATGTTAAATTTTGACAATTCGCGTATACAATGATTCTAAGTTTTCCCTACCAATAAATTAAATTAAAGATAGTATCGGATATTTTTTAAGGGCAATGTCAATAGATGGATACTTTTTTCATTCTACCTGATAAATTTCCATTTACCTCTAATGGAAATTTCGGTACATACAGCTGCTTTTTCCTTTAGGCTCGCTTCTTTTTACAAAAATTGGGATATCTGAGTATGCAAAGATTTTACATAGTATGGCTTTGTTAGCTTTTATATATTAAAAGCTTAAACAAATACGTAATACAAAGATAAAATAATTACGACCACTCCGAACAAGGCTAGTGGTTTACGTGAATTACCACTTGGACATGTAATATTGTGGTACACTTCACGCTAACACGGCCAGCCTGACATTCTCGGCCCAACAATAGGCTCGGTTTCATCTTGACTACTGTGTGCATTCCAGGGACAGGAGTCGCAGGGGATTCCTGCTCCTGACAAGCAAAATATTGTAAATCTCGATCAAAGTATGATTATAGACATTTAATGTGATGTTCACCAGAAAGCACAAGGCCTAAGCATCAACACTAACTTTTCCAAGTGTGATATCCACCAGAGGGCACTACTAGGCCCAAGAATTAACACTCTAACTTATCCAAGTGTGATATCAGCAAGAAAACATTACTAGGCCCAAGCATCAACACTCCTTATCTAAGTGTGATATCCGCAAGAAGGCACTAATAGGCCCAAGCAGCAACACTCTAATTTATCCATTATTATTATTATTATTAATCACAGACAAGTCACTGAAAGGAAAAGGGTACACCATTTACAAAATTGTTTTTATTCTGCAAAATTCTACCATATCAGAATATAAATATTCCTGATTACATGACATGTTTTCCTTCGCACAATCATACAAAGTTTACTATTCTTTCAGTGCTATCCATTTTTACATTTAATTGCTACCCAAATCAGTTAAATATTTAATGCATTTCTTTTCAATAAGAATAATAATTTAATAATTATAAAGAAAATATAGTATTGTATTGAGACCACCGAACCCCCCTCGTCTTTTTTTTAGTTTATTTAATTTGTGTTATCTTGGTCACAGCACCAGTGTGACGGCCCAACCCCCCCCTCGTATATTTTGTTTATACTTTATTCCCCTTTTACTAAGTCTCAGCTGTCGTGAAACAACAGGTAATACTTAATTAATTGGGATTGATACCAGCAACTGCTGACACCCCGCCAGTTTAAATAAAGTTTTTTATTATTATTATTATTATTATTATTAATTAATTGGTCTTTTTCGTGATCGTCTAGTTTTAGTGGTAGGACCCCAATTTGTTGTGTTATTGTAACCTCGCAGGGACGTTTATAAAGTTTAGTATTACTTTGTTTCATTTATTAGATTTAATTTGCTTTAATTTGATTACATGATCTTTTACCAATTAATATGAACACTAGTCTGCACTGTACTGATATATGTGAATGACTAGTATAAGTATGATTTGACGAAAATTTATGATTACTGATCGACTTAGAATTCACTTTTGTACCTGAAATTAGAAATAAGTCAAGGAAACTCAAATAACGTTTTCACACCTTTTATTTCTATGCTTAGACAACTGTCTATATAAGGAATATATTACAGACCCTGACATGAACAAAATCTTGTTACATGTACGATGGACAACGGTCCACAAAAAATACATTGATATTTAGCTAGTTGAACCTGCAATGTAACCAAACCTGGTTACATGCGCGGAAACTTCCGCTTCGTAGTTTAAATCACATATGTAGAACTCTACATATGGGTGCAAGAGAAACAAACTTCCCTTGTATGTGGCACCAGAGTGTCCCCTGTCACATGAGCCAGGCAGAGACCGACAACCATGCCTTGTTATTTAATTCGCGGGCTCGTGCTATCATAAAACAGTACCATAAATACAACTGACGCTGGCCAACGAAGATTCGATGCATATGCGAAACTCCGACATATGACGAGCAACTGCTCGTATTGTTTTGGGTGTGTCGAATGCATGCCACCTTGATTGGTGGCACCAATCAAGGTTTAAACCAACATGAAACGAACTACCCCGTAGATTTGTTAAAGGGTTTGGCAGGCGTCTATTGTATTTCGGCACGCTTATGGGAGCAATAGCCATAACTCATTAAGCGGTATACACTTGTCATCTGGCCCCGGACCCTCTGTCGAGAGACAAGGTCCGTGGTTAGACAACTCAGCGGGTGGGGTGAACTGCATGTTTTTGTTGTCGGCGCCAAACCGCACACATCCGATAGTTACACTCTGATCCCCATACGGGTAGTGAAATTTGATAAAGTTACAGATATCGCAGATTCAACTGGACACTAATTATTATCTTATTTTGACCTAACTTGATTTGGAAAAATGAATAAAAGTTCCAACTACTATTATTGATTCTATCGGAATTAATATCGACTGTACTAATTATTATTAATAAACATGTAATGAGCAGTGCATTATAACAGAAAAACCCTATCTGGAAATCATTTGGTACCACCGGTCAAATATTGTTAAAAACTGCGAAACCCAAGCATATATAGTCATACTTTGATTAGTATTGCCATTTCACTCGGAACAAAGAAATTGAATTAGTTTTATGAATTTTAGTGAGCTCGATTACGTAGAAAATGGCAACGCAGTATAATAATTATTTAAATGACATCCTTACCAATTCTGGTATACACGGAAAGTTCCGCGGGGCCACTCCCCCGGATTCTTGAGTAACGTCTGAGTTACTCGCCGCCATGTCGACGGCTGCGTCGGTGGCTAGTGCACGCTAATGAAGCGCGGCTCCCGATGCTGGTGGCTAGTTATAACCCCGAGACAGGGCCACTCTCTTCTTTCCCGATCCCGTGGTACCAAAGCGTAAGCTTGGGGCTGTCAGAGAGTTGACCTGGAGCACAACTATATTACAGAGAGTCGTACAATCTCTTCGTATCCGATTCCTTAGAACCAAAGCGTAACGCTTGGGGTTGTCAGAGATGTTGCACGACTCGGCCACGGAGAACTGGACAATCTCTTCGTACCCGATTCCTTAGAACCAAAGTGTATAGCTTGGGGCTGTCAGAGATGTGACCTAGATCGTAGGAAATCTCGCGTATTTATATGATTTCCCGTGAGTGAGTTCGTTGTGCAAGCCTGCAAGCTAGATGGAGATAGCCAAAAGCTAACTTGTGCTCTACCCACGAAATTAAACTCAAGATTCTTTAGCGAGAAGTGATATAATGACTCTGTGTTTATTGGCCTTTGACTCTATTCTTAGTAAAACTCTTACAACCCTACGTGTTTACGTCGGTTTGTTTATGTTATCTCTTCTCGGCTGGAGAATGCTTTAAGATTTTGTACAGTTATGTCAATGTTTTAAAATATTAAATGAATATTGTGTGTTCTTTTACTTCTGAATAATTTAGACTCTATTAATTTGGAATTTAATGATATAAATGCTTTATGTAAAAATTATAGGTAATTTATTCGCGATGAAGCAGCCCAAGGCTGGGGTGTAGTTACTACTACTACTACTACTACTACTACTACTACTACTACAGCGGCAGATGTGCCTAATCTGGCCCTGACCTCTAGCAAACACTCATTATCCTATAGCCGAATTATCGTGCTGTAAATGTACGAGACAGTTTACTTTTTAACCAGTCATGAGTCAGGAAATTTGTATTCAACCAATTAGCATTAATTTTTAGTTAAACATGTTTCAAGACGTTCGTAGCGCCAAAATATGTCTTATGAAAGTTCCAACCATTCATATTTTTACTGAAAAATTTGTATGATCATAGGAGACCATGAATGAACAAATAAAGCATAGTGATGTTACTTTATCTTTACAAAATTGTCAAACCGCTATGGTATTTTATAGCATACCCATCTCTAGCTACTAATAAAGTTTATTAGAAAAACAGGAATGACAACTTTACCAAAAATGATTTTCTTACCAAACTACAAGCATTGCACAACTGTCCACAGTTAGTTAATAACCACTTGTCACGTTTATTAAGCATCTTCTTCAATTCATTTCTGCAGGGCTTAAATGCGGTTCTCAGTATTAGTTGCATTGCAGCTTCTAAAAGTAACAACCATGATTCGGCTGGTCCATCTAACATAACAGGTTTCACAAATTCCACATATTCTCCATCATCTGCAAACATTCCAATTGCCTCTAATTTGTTTAAGCCCAAATTCTTTTGGATCTTAATTTTGTTGAGATTGTCAAATAATTTTTTTCAGATGTGGTTGCACAGCCTCTGGTTTTTTTGAATTGCCAAGAATTTCTAGCATGTCATCATTGGAAATAAAATAAAATCTTGGAAATACATGGCGTTTAGTTTCTAAATAAATTTCTAAAGCTCTTTGCAATAAGTCAAGTTTATCATTCATTTTGTTTAGCTTGTTTAACACAAAAGGTGGTGGTTTGTAATGAGTAGCCCTTAGAGCTGATTTAGAAAAATACATTCGAGTGGTAATTTCTCGCCAGTCTTCAGTGAGGTGATCAAAATCCTCAGATTCTCTAGGTAACTGTTTACGAATATCTTCTCCATAAAAGATATTCTGAAACAGTACAAATTTGCAATGCAATAATATTAAACTACAGATCATTTAGTGATGTTAGTAAGTAACTAATTATTAAAGTAACAAATTTGGGTACAACACTGTATTTTTAAAGTTTGTAATTTCAGTGCAGAAAGTAGTTATCCTTTATTGTCATCAGTCGTCACATATAAGATTAGAAAAGTAGATAATTACATATAATCGAAATCACGAAAGAATGTTATGTCACAAATTTATTTCTTATCTATAACGTGCTGTTCAAGTGTTCTTTGTTTACAAAATAATAAAACGAGGGAGACAGAGCAAGGAAGTCCATTTATATGTGACTGTTAATATCTCAGACTAACGTTATTAATACGTTATACGGAAACCTAACTTCCTTGCCGAAAAAGAAAGAGAGGACCTGATTTTGTACATCTCAGTAACAAGTGGGAATAATATCGATTAGTCTGATTGAACGCTTTTGACTAGCGTCATTGTCACGTTTCATGGTTTCCTGTTTCTGCTTGTCAGCTGTCAAATTTGGATTTGTTTTTGTTTTATTGATTTTTGTATATGAAAAACAAATTATTTCAGAACTAAGGATAGTTAAACTTCAAAACAATAGGTATGTTTCAATGTGTAATAATAATGATTCTTAAAACTACATACAAAATCTTTTTTTCTAGAATGCCAAGTCTGTTATATCTGAATGTCATTTCAACAAGCATGAATTTGACTAATGTAGTGCTGATTTGGTTCATATGAATTATAACGATGATGTAACGGCATTCCTTCGTGATGTCGATAATATATCATTGTCCTAATACTTAATTTCATGTAAATATTTTTTCCATTATGTGATGTTATAAGATGTTAGAAATAACTTTTACCTTTTGTTTAGCTCTTTATTATAAATAACAAATCAATTTCCAAAACCTTTCAAAAGTTACTGGTCATGTTATAACTTACATGTTACTTTACAGATTTATAAATTAATGATAATATCATAACACTATTTCCCATAAAAACTACATCTCCTTTTTTTAATTGACCTGTCCAAAAACACCATTTACAGTTAAAACAAAATTCGGAACAGAGAGAAAATGTACTTTAGGCCAAAATAAACACCCAAGCGAATTGTTGTGTGTATAATTGTCACTGAAGGAAAAATATGGATCGACAATCCACTCAGTATTTTCCCAAGAATATTTTTTTAGATTAGGTACTTCTGCAAATTGGAAAAAATGGTGCAAAGTCAAATTTACTTACCAACTTTCGATTAATGTAATAATAAATATTTTTCTAAGAAGGAACCCACAAAAGCACTTAAAACAAAATAAAATAAACCAAGAATCAGCTGATTGTTACTCGTCGGATCGCTGCACCATATGCGCCATGGTTACTGTAGTTCCCAATTAAAAGAGAATTTTTTGTAGTTAGGACTACAAAAAGAGAAAATAAACTAAATTTACCTCTGAGAAGTAAAAATGGGAAGCCTACAAACGTTGACTCGAGAAAACGGAATGAAATGACGAGAGTAATGCAGGGAATAGAAAATAAATTTGTATGACTATTTTTAATAAACTGTATTGAACAATATAAAATAAATTGGTATTTATGGTTTTTCTTTATATATTTTTACTAATAAACAAACCAATAAAATTGATTGGTATTCAGTTGATATAATCGCCTTAAAAATAGTATTATATTTATACATGTATTCTGCGAGATATATGTTTTGACAGCAAATATCCATTTTCCTGAGAATAATGAAGTTTCATGGCACCATAAAAGAGAAATATGTCTCCCAAATGTACAACTACTAGTCCGAGGACACAGTTACAATATTTACAGAAAATTAATACTGATTAATAAATATTTAAAATACAAGCATTTTATTTACCTCTAAATATAGCCATTGCCTTTGTACCATTAATGCCACTTCTAAACTTTCCATAATGTATGACAGAGCACGTTCCCAATAATCAACCTCTTTTGCAAAAGGTTCTACAAAGCGAGTACTTTTCATTGTAGACAGTTGCATGATATTATCTTCTAAGGCCTGAAAACAGTCTTCAACACTTTTAATTCTGTAAATCCCTTTTTCTTTGTAAGGTATAATTTCAATTTTCATGATAGCCCAAGTGTCCATAATAGCTTTCAATCCTTTCTCAATTTGTAATTCCATAGTGGCAGCGTTTGATATTTCATTAATCTCATCAGCAAATTTATGAAGTTCCATGGCATAGATTGCTTCCAAATTAAATTCCTTAGAATTTTCATCAAAATCTACGCCTACTGTTAGCCTAACTTTATCCCAGTGCCTAGGCCTCATTGCTGGATTTTTCAAGTCACTCAGTAATGGCAAAGTTCTTCTAAATGCATCCACACGTTGCCTCGTATCATCCACGATCGTCCACCTGAAATTTTCTTTTAGAAAATGTACCACTTTGTTTAAACGCTTGTAAATAGATACCCTTTGTCTTTTAATTCTCTTGAGAGTCTTGTTAATTTGCGGAATAAAGTTTGCGCTGTTTCTTCCATTTCTGCAGTCTCTATTGACCAAAATTCCCCTGATTTATATTTCTCCCAAGCTTTATCCCACTCATCTGCAAGTTGCCATACAAGTTCTAATGTTGATAATTCCTATTCAATATAATAAATTAAAAATTGTATTTTAAATTATTAGTAGTAGGTTTACCGCCTCCAACCTAGCCATTTCAAGTGATTCTGGATAACTAAGTCCAAATATTCCCAAATCATTTCTAATCTGTTCATCTCTCATTTTAATTCTCTCTAATTTAAATCTCATACTCTTTAAATAGTCTAATCCATCTTTGGCAGACCAATCTGATGTAAATGGACCTTTTACCAAAAATTCTTCTAACAATGCTTTACCCTCTTGTCGAGATGCTTCTGCTTGTTCTAAAAGTGACGACTTGAATTGTTCCTAAAAATATAAATGGTTTAGCTAAATGGGTTTTACCTTATTTTATTCTACCACCTTTTTGTAAATATTTAAGGATGAAATAAAGGCATGAAAGGAATGAATGGAAGTTTCACAAAATAAAATACTGTGTTCGTTATTATATTAACTTTAATAGAGCTTTTGCATAACTCTTTTTAAAATACACAACATTTTTGCATAGTATGACTCATAATATAATGCTACTTGAAAAGTGACCTCAATTATCAGATCAAGATGCATTGATGTTATGTTAAATTGAAAGCGCTATAATTTTGAAGCACTTTTTTTTTATTTAATATATAGTTTTTAAATATAAGCTATAGTTTAATAACCATTTTATTGAAAATTAAAAAAATATATATGAAATAAAATACATAATTTATGCAAATAAAAAAATACTTATGTGAAACTATTATTAATAGAATAGGAAGAGGGAATGAAACAAAAAAGTAGGTTATTTCCTTGTTGTCTTCACGAGTACCTTCGAATAGTTGAGCATCTTTTCAGCATTCTCCAGAACTTCTAGGTAATTTGCCCATTCTTTATTTATATTTTTTTCCATATTCCTTATAGTATCTGGTACAGGTACAGAGTACTTATCAAGAGTTAATAACTGATCTTTAATTGATGGAAACTGCTCCTCACGCATAGGAACATCTTCTTTTAAATGATCGAATAGTACTAAGGCATACTGCATCTCATCTAAATCTTTGGGTTCCCTCATAATACTAAGAAATATAAATTATAAGTTAATACATTAAGGATAGAAAAAAACTCAAAATAGGAAAATTTACTCTATATACAGCAGAGCTTAGTTACTCGAACCTTCAACATGTACTAGCGAACCCTCAACATGTACTGAAAATCCACATGTACCGAAATTCCACATATTATACCCCATTTGATTTTGCTAGTGTTTTGTTAGTTTCAATTTAAAAGTGTAATTATTTTTAAACAAACATCAGTGATGTTTAGGTTATATACCAGGTGTAAATGAAAAGTGGCTCACCCTTATATTTTCATTGTTTATACGTAGAAATGAATTGAAGAAATTTTAACATGTTGTTATTTACACATAAAATTGCATTATAAGACAGTATTTTCATTTTTTATGCACTTCCTCAACTTTCTTATTTTAAACGGAACACCCTGTATATTTTTACGCACGAACACACACATGTATTACATTAATTATGACTAATCCACCTGTAGACCAAATTAGAACGGATTAGATAATTGTTTCTGTCGGTTTCTACAAAAATAAATGGAAGTACAGGTTAGATTTCTTATACACTCCATGGTTCGGGAATACACTTGTCGTAAAGGTATCCACCACAGTTATTGTGAACTTTGAAATGTGTTACTATACGTCAGTGTTAATGTAAAGGAAGTAGTATGTTAAGATTTATCACAATTAATGTAAAGCAAAGAGTGTGTTAAGATTCGTCACAATTAATTTAAAGCAAGGAGTGTGTTAGGATTCGTCACAATTAAGGTAAAACAAGAAGCATGTTTAAATTCAGTTAAATTCCCAGTTTGAACTGCAAGTTTTGTTAAATTACCAATTTTAACTATAAATTTATTTGAATTCACAGTTTCAAATATAAATTTAGTTGAATTTTACAGTTCTCTGCGCTTTTTTCAATTTGATTATTTTGTCAAGAGTTAAATACAATCTATAGAGGGTGTTCGAGAATAACATCAGAATTTTTGGGGGATGGATTCCTCACTCAAAAATAACAATAGAAGTTCAAGTCAACGTGACCAAAAATGCTTCCTGAGGGAGCTGACAGTATGAAAAATTACATAATCTGATCTTGCATGAAATAGGTAAAAATGGTTGAATATTCAAATTAAGAACTTGCTGATATCCTTTTTTATTATTAAAAAGCACTGCTGGCCAGTAGATTGTATGCAGAGGATTTTCCAAACCGGAAATGGTCTTGCGCCTAAACATTTTCAAATATTCATCGCCTATTGAGAGAAACTGGTACTTTAAAGTTAAGAAAACAAGACTGCGGACTACAATGGATGACTTGGACACCTAGAGAGAATCTTACAAGTAGCCAATAATCTTGCAGAATCAGTATTCAAAGATTAGTTGTTCAAGAAAAAAGTTTTGCATGAGAAGTCAAATATTTACTAATAATACCCTGTTTATTGATGAAGCATGCCTTCTTTGAATCACACTACCAGAGCAAATTTTTAAACAACGTTTGAGTGGCTTTGATGATTATTTAATTGGGCCTTACGTTCTTCCAAATCGCCTAAATGCTGCCAACTACCTAAATTTTCCTCAAAATGAGCTAAATGGATTGCTAAATATTGTGCCCCACCAGACCCAAGTAGCGATGTGGGGCTTCACCATATTTTAGTGTAGATGTAAGACAACATTTGGATGTTTTTCCTGAAAGGTGGATTGGTCGAGGTGGACCAGTAGTCTGACCAGCTCGCTCATAGGATCTGATGTCGTGGATTATTCGGAGTTATTTGATATCCTTCGTTTATGCAGCACCCATAAACACTGTTGAAAACTTGAAACAATGAATTATTAATGGTTGTCAAACTATTCAAGTTCAACAGGTAGTATTCTGAAGATTTCGGATTCATTGCAAAAAGGGTTGATTGACTGCACCAACATGAACAAGAGACACTCTAAGGACCATTCTTTGAATTTATTGATTTTACTTTCTTCCTCTCTTTACAACAATTAATTTTTCGATTGAATATCCTAGTGCTTAATTTTAATTTATTGCAAACATTTTATAAATTAACATGTAGCTTTTATCTCTTCAAATTATGTGTATGACCTTACTAATGACAAAAATAGAATATAAACTCTTTTTCATATGTCGAATAAAACGCCTATTTTGGTTTATTTGAAAATTGCATAACTTTTTTAGTGCAGTAACTTATTCAATGTGTTTTTTCTCATAAATGGTAAATCCTACAGCTTTCTGTCGAGAGTATCTTCTTTACGTAATTCTATCTATTGTTGCGCAGTGGGCCTGAGCATTAAGTGACAAACGTAGCTGGTTTATTGCCTATCGACTCCCGGGTTCAAATCCCGGTTTGGATTCTGACAAAGTTGAAGGGACTGGTTGTGTGTGTGCGTTTTTTCAACTGTGTAACCCCTGTCCGTACAGCTCCAGCTTTGGTTTGGGGGTTGTCAGTGCCGAAAAGCCGAAAAAAATTTGAGACAAAGAAATATGATAAACTTTGAGACAACCTCCTCCGAGTTCGCACTATGCTACGTCAAAAAAAGATCCACCATTAGATTTCTTATGAAAGATGTATCAGTTGTATTAAATTTCATAGTTTTGTTCAACATAGTTTTTGTAGTAAATAATGAAAATCAGATTTTGGCTACCATCTTTAAACTGTCGTAGGAAGCATTTTCGGGCACCTGTTGACCTGAACTTTTATTGCTATTTTTGAGTGAGGAATGCACCCCCAAAATTATTCCCCACCGCTCGGCCGGTATGGTCTTCAATGCCGAGAGCAACGTAGACTTTATCCCTTCGAGTACACCAATTATAAGAACGACCATCTTGACCCAGTAGCCTGGGTACTAACTTGGAACTTGTACCGGAAATCACGATATTTGGTCAGCTTTTCTTCCTCCTTTAAGATGATTTTCTCGACGGGGGCCGAAAATTTAATGACCTACATCACCTTGGTTTGATGATCAAGGCATTGTCTGGTCTACTCCTTAGGTGGTAATATAGCACTCGTAACGCCACATTATATGGGCCCAGATCGCATATATGGGGCATGCTGAAAGGAAGTGCATGAGGGATTCCGCCGCCTAACCTAATCGATAAACCTAGTGTTTCTATGCTCTTATAGAAGACACCGTGCTGGGGTATTCCGCCAAAACAGATTTTCCTGTTCAGCAGCTCTGATTCGGGCTTTTTGGCGATTTGGCTGAGGCCTAGTAACTGACTCTAAATCAGCACCTCTCCGGTCTCCTTGCCTGGTGTTGAATGGGAAATCGAGATCATCTGCTGCTCTTTTTGCTGCTTTGAACAATCTTGCTCCCACTCTTACACTTTCATAATATTTCATTATCTGCATGAGGGGATCTGAGCTCCTGAGGTACTACTCTGCCATGTGTAGATTCCAGGCTCATGTCCCCAGGCCCTCCGTTAACCTGTATGATATACATAAGGAACAGATGATGAAGGATGAATACTTCTATGAATATTCATCACTTGGGTGTATTTCTGTCTAATTGTCACAACACGTTTACTGTCCATTTCACTAGAGCCGGAACGGCAAGCATATTAGTCGCAGATACCTTGCCTGAAGGTCAGAAGACCAAATCTTTCAAAATCGGTACCTGTATTTGTCGTGGGGAGAATTCTTTATTTGTTTTAAATCCTGTATGTATAGGTCTCTCTGATATCCAGATGTCACAGAATGCTTTTGTCTGCGAGCTGTACATCTGCAGAGAACTCCCCACATCGTTCTCTCTTGAGGTGGACGACTGCACATTTGTCGGCAGCAGTGAGATGCAGAAGAGGAGAAGGCTCAGGAAATCACCCTGAAAATCTATGTAATACAGCGGTCTATCAGAAGGCTGTCCTTACCACCTACCATGCTCTTTTTAGCACCATGCTGTTCATATATCTGCTGGAAGACCGAATCAACAGACCTCAGTGTGCTAGAATACAAAATATACGTGTGAAAATCTTATAGCAGTTGAGGGAAGTAATGGGTCTAATTCCTTAAGTTGGAAAGATCCTCCTTTAGTACGTCCCTTGACAAACCAGTCCGAAATCTGCTTTCCCTCGTTTGTTTAGCCATGTGTTAAAAAACGTAGGCCAAATGGCGCGGCGGTGAGTAGAAGAAAGTTTCTTGCAGCACCAGTTGTTTATGCCTTATGAGCTTGGGACAGCGGAAGTTCTTAGTGTGAACAAGAGTTTGTTGGGCTTCCTCCGTACTGATTGCCTGACACACTTCTTCTGATCCTTCAAGACATCTAAAGCAGAAGGTCTTGAAGTGTGCGATTGCTGGAGTGTCACTATTAGGTGAGTTGTTTCTATCTCAGATCTCAATTAATTTAAGTAGTTTTACGGTTACAGAGGCTATATCAAATGAAATTATGCTTTTATTTATGCAGTGTAACCGTAGAATAACTTAGATTAGTTGAGATCCCAGTTAGAAAGAACACACCTATTGAATGGACACATCGTTTCGTAGGTTCTCTTCGAGAAGGTTTCGACAGTCGGGGATTATCGACGAACAAGACAATATTGAAGGTGAGATGGATTCATCAGAACAAAGTGTTTTGTTCTATACTTCTCACCCGCCTTTTCAGCCACTTTTTAATCGCCATAAGTGCTTGAATAGACAGTGTTGCTTGACTGTGTACAACACTGTCATAATTACGTTGTGGTGTTAGAGTCTTAGTTCGGCTGCTATGCATCGAATTTTTTGGGGTAAAAAATGTGCCCGTTGTTATGTAATCCAGCATACTCTGATTTTGAGAAGCATGTTGTATGGCTGATTGTATGGCGGCGTTGTAAACGGCACAGTTAATCTGCCAGATGTCTGCATCTTCTGAGAGTTCTTCATCGATGACGCGTCTACTCCAGCCAGGCCTTGTGGCTTTAGGGTAGACCTGATATTAAGACACACTTGCATTTAGTTCTAATTTGATGTGCTCTACGAGTCAGTCCATCAGCCGCAAGTTGCCGCGGTGAAAGTATAGCTGACATTTCTTCTTGTTGACAAGGTGTCCTTACATAACCTGTCCTGCCCTGGGCAGGATACGTGATCTCTTAGGTGTTGCTGAGAGAAGACGAGATATTCTGGGTGTCTTCGTACCACCAAAATGCATTCAATCGCGCCATGTATCCTCTACGCGCAGGTTTGCTGCTCTCGTAGCAGGTCAGCAAGTCATTCCGTAGTTCCCTCATCCACCTAAAGAATCCTTGTTTATTGTGGTCGTTGCCATTGACACGTTCCCGTGAGGACCCTCGCACCTGTCCCTAACCCACATCCAGTTGGGGTCGATTTTGAGGGGCCCTTCCTCTATTGTTGGCAGTGGTTTGGAGTATCAGGGTGATTAACCTGGTATTCACAGCCTACATCTGTAAGACAGAGTTGTCTCTGTCTGTCCTGGGTGCACTGCAATGTTTATATTAATATTATTTAACATATTTAGTTAATCATATCAAATAATTGTTAATGAGTATTACCACAAATTTAGTTATATAATTCAATGGATCTAAGTTCAATTCAAGTATCATAGAGCTTATTAATCGACTTCTAAAAATCCGCCATAATTTAAAACACACATTATAAATCCGTTATAATTAAACACACCTACTACAAATTCGTAAATAGAATCCTACACGATTAAAACAGAATATTTATCCCCACTCCTTATTTTTTGCAGGACTGCCACAATTAATGTTGCACTCACTAAAGATACATTTCACTAGAGGGCGTTAAAACCACTAAATTCTAGATTTGTTACAATTATACCGGGTTCTGAAAAATATACACAATGGGTGTGTAACCGAATTGTGACGGGTTTTTTTATTTCACTGTTTTTAGGTTAAGAGAACCATCCTGAATCCATTTCTGCAATCAGAAAATTGTGACGGATTAAAAACTCCGTCACAATTCGGTCATCTGTCACAGTTAGGTCCTATTCAGGGAATATTCCGTTGCAGTTAATGTAATACAAACAAACACACACACGCACGCACGCACCGTTTGCACATAGAGACGGCATACCAAATCAAATAAATTTGCTCTCTTCAGGCCTCCTTTCAAATTTTATAATGTTGATGAAAAAGTATTGTTACTGTATGTTTATGAATTTGCACATATTTACAATCTAAAAAATATATGTACTAAACAGAAATGACAAAAAAAGGACAATAATATATAAACGAAAAGACAATTATACATCTATCAAATTTTTTACATAATGTTCACATTGCTTCTTAACTATCAACAAATTTGTACTATTTTTCATTCATCTGGCAAACGATTATATTCTTTTAAACCATTATGAAACGAGTTATTTTGACCATATGATGTACTAACAGTTGGAATATAAAAATTATTTTGACCTTGTATAATGGTTATGTATATCTCTAACAAACGTGCAATTTTCTATTAAATGCTTAGGAAGTAATAGATGCAGCATTTTATATATAAATACAAAAGTATTAAAAATAATAGATTGTCTAACACTGAATATTCGTACCCTATCTAACATACATTTTATACTAGTAAATCTATCACATTTAAGTATCACTCTAAGCGCTTGATTTTGTTTTTTTTTTTTGGTAATGTGGAAATTTCAGTAGCATTTAGTAAGAATAATATTGTCAAACAATATACTTTACATGTTGGGTTCATTATAATCAAGTTCTACATACAGTACAGTCGAACTTCTATATCTCGAAATTCTCTGTAATCCGAATATATTCCTGTGTCCTTGATATATACTTCACCTTATAAATTTCTTTAACTCAAATTTTCTTTAACTTCAACAGTTTCGGGGGGATTTAGGAGGTTCGAGTTAGAGAAGTTCGACCATATATCATTCATCTACATCATATTATTTCTTTTAAATATTTGCTCGACCATCATAAATAATTTCTATTAAGGATGCGTTCCATTAATCAAATATTTTAACTGAACACCCTTAGACGATGCTGTAATCAAACTAGACAACACACAGTCTGAGCCCGTTAGTTTAAAATAGTTGATTAATGGAGCTTACCCTAAATATTTATGTGACAGGAATTCTTATTAAGAAATACTTTTACACTTTAATAGTCTGAGATACTTACTCTTCTGAATTCATTTTCATATAATCGTATAGTTCCCTGATATTTTCTTCAGTCAGTTTATATAAGAGGCCACATAGTTTCTCTTGCCATTGTACGCAGTGTCCAATAATGGCTGTTTTCAAATCTGCACAATTTATTTGTAAAAAGTGAACTGCGGAAATAGTTTCTTGGATTTGTACATTATTTGCCATTTCTGTGTAACGTGATATATTTGAATCAAATAAATATGCACTGGGGTTTTCCCTTTCATATCTGTCAATAAATTTGTCTTTATCTACCTCCCATAAATCACGAAATGGTTCCCAATTTCCCATGTAACCTTTGATTTTTTCTACATTTACTCTTACCTCTATTAATAGAACATATATGTGAGAAAAATGTGACTTTAAATATGTGCATTTTTACCTTGATTTAAAAATATTTGCAAACGTTGGCAATTAGCATCTTCTGCAATTATTTGACTATAAGATTTAAAGTCTGTTGCTGCAACATGAAACTTATCATTTAACCTGGGCAAAGCTGTTAAGGCTTCAACTAAACTATTCAGAACATTAGATATGACCGAGGCCACTTCCACTAAAGTCGGTTCAAATTTAATCTAGAAAATAAAAATTAATTATGATTGCATATTTAAACAGATGTTTATTATGTACTTTATTATTGTTTTGGACCATAGATTAGACTATATTATGAGTGGGTTGTTAAGGCCTTAGTGGCCCTCCTTCACTGCGACCTAAAAAGATTTTCTGTGATTACCCCTATATCTATGTGTACGCATCAATTTCTAGGCTTCTAAGGAAACTTTCCTGGGGTATCTGAAATTACCCAAATTCTGTTCCTTCAACCAGTGCAACATGTGCATATTGTGCATGGTAACAAGCGTAGTTCCATCTTCAAAAGAATGGTTTATTCTCTGGCCAATCTATTACGGATTAGTAAAAAGAGGACAAAACCTCTGTATTTATTTTTGTGTAGGTACTTTTTAGATTAGGGAGTGTTTTTATAATTCCTAACACTAAGAATGTTTTCTAGGCAGCTGGACATCAAATGTACATGCGAGATTGCCTTCCGTCATCGACTTACTAAACAGGAGAAGCACAGTACCACCAGTTGGGTAATAAGGGCAATCTAAGCACCTGAGTTGGTTGTCCTTTCGACAAAGTCCACTATAATGCCTTTGTAAATAATTGTATGTTAGTGGCTTCAATAAAATGATGAACAGCTGGTGTCAGTCCATGAACTAGTGGAAAAGATGTAGTTTTCTACCAGAGGGTACCGTGTGTTCATCGGTTACAAGACAAATTGAGATGATTTGATATAGTCACTTTTGGGACAACTGTTGCAGATATCATATTAAAAATAAGAACTGTTTTACTCTGATTTATACACTATAAAATAACACAATACTGACAATAAGGATATTGTGGATCAACAAGATGAGGATTGTGTAAATATGAATTTCTCTTTGTAACTATATTTTTCGCGGTTTCTGTTAATATTTTAAACAGCATCAATGTGGAATAAATTATACCATCAATCATAAAATAAAACCTATAACTTTTTCAATTTACATTTTATAAAAAATGATTTTTTGAGTTTATGAATTTTTTGGTCAGACTGGCAACTATTGAAGCTCGTGATTCTAAGGGTACAAACATGCTGAAGATGCCTTGTGCTAGCGGTCTCGGTCGAGGTGGATGTCACTGATGAGTGGACACACCAGAGAAGTTTATTCTTTCAGTGTTCCGTGTTGGTTGTGTAATGTACAATGAAGCGTGTGAATGAAATGATATCAAGTGATCTGATTGAGCCAATCAGGTGCAAGCTACCATGATGCCTTCCTTTCTACAGTAATAAAAAAACAAATTTGTTGTATCAACGCTGACATCGCGTTAGACAATGGAAACAGTAAGGGTGAATTACTGCTTGCATCCTCAGTATGTGCGATCACATTTAAAGATGCAGGATTGTTTTACATAGTGGTGACATCGATGTAGCGACCGCGATCGCGACTTCCACCACGAGCAGAGAAGCATCTTTAGCATGTCTGTACCCTTAAATCAAATTTACTAATTTTCTGATTTGTATAAACTTATTTTTCCTTGTAGAAGTTAAACAATTGAATAAAAAAATCTATCTAATATCCTAATATCCAAACATATGGGGCTTCATTTAAAAAACAAAAGTTTGCCACTTGCGGTTATTTCCAGAAGTGCACGATGGCACTGACATATATAATTGATGATAATAGCAGTCTTAATAGTAATAGTAGAATTAAACCACCGAAAACCATTTTTATAAAATAAAAATGAAAAAGACTAGTGCATTTTTTTACTTTCTTATACCTAATATAAGTATAGTAATAGTGATTTTTTTCAACCTCGAGATTTTGATTGATTTATACGTTTTGAACCCTCCTGATTCCATTCTGACTATTTTCTGAATGATTGTCGGTGCGTGTGCGTACGCGCGCGCGCGCTGTGTGGGGGTGGATGGGTGGTTGCGTGCGTACGTGCGTGCGTGTGTGTGTATCCGCGATAACTCAAAAAATATTAATGGGAGACTTCCCAAATTTGGCAGTTAAGATTGTCAACAACATTATGGTGACACATTAAATTTGGTGAATGTGATACCACCAGAAGAGACAATGAATGAAAGAAGAAAATTTGGAGAAAAAAAAATAAAAATTTTTATTGCATTTCTGGACGAATCTCGATGAATTATAATGAAAAAATCTATCTGCATGTCTGTAGTATCGCAATAGAAGCCACAGTTTTTGAGATAAAGATTTCAAATTTGGTACACATGTTCTAAAGGCCAAAGACAATGATAAATTCGATGATGAGCAAAATTGGCCAGCTGAAAGGAGGTCCACGGGACCCAAACTTTTTTTGTATTTGCCTTTCTTAATGAAAGATTATAAATCATGTCTACTATATCAAGCCAATAAAATATGTTTTCCAATTACTTAAATAAAGCTGATGTAAACTGAAATTTTTTATGTAATAGAAAAGTTTTTAGACCGACTTATTAATTGTTGGAAAATTTTTTTTGGGTAAGGGTCCTTATTTTGAGAAAAACTACTTTTTTAACTTGCCGACGTTTCGGTAATTTTTTATTACCATCTTCAGGGCAATTAATTATGAGTTTTTTCCTGGTCACCATAAAATATATATAAAACAGGAAACAAACAGATAAAATCGTTGGGTATTAAATTAGTGTACTTATGTAACATATATACACATATATATATCACTTATAAAGGTACAATTAATTATCAGACTGTAATGCGTGTAATGGTAATGACACGAATTCGTGTCATTACCATTACACGCATTACAGTCTGATAATTAATTGTACCTTTTATAAGTGATATATATATGTGTATATATGTTACATAAGTACACTAATTTAATACCCAACGATTTTATCTGTTTGTTTCCTGTTTTATATATATTTTATGGTGACCAGGAAAAACTCATAATTAATTGCCCTGAAGATGGTAATAAAAATTACCGAAACGTCGGCAAGTTAAAAAAAGTAGTTTTTCTCAAAATAAGGACCCTTACCCAAAAAAATTTTCCAACAATGAAATTTTTTATATTTGACCTCATAAAATGGGGTTAGGATAAATCTGGCAGTTTGACTTTGAAATATCTAATTTAGTTACAAAAATGTCAATGTCAATAAAAAGAAATTATTAAAATATATGACACGAATTATTATTGACAATAACGAATGATGGTGATAATTATTTAAAAATTTTAATGAATCATTTCAAGGTACCTACGCTATTAAAATTTAATTGAAGTAAGTGAAGAATTATATAGAATGATTTTTTTAGATCAGGATGATATATACTGGTATAAGAAAGTTATGTGCTGGCCATATCAGATATTTTTATACACCATTAAACTCTACATATAATACACCTCCTGTATCCCTCAAGTAACCTTGTGCAGAAGTGGGTTAATACATTTGGACACAATGGACACACACATATGATATAAAAAGTATGTTAGGTTTAATTTTTGCTTCCGAAAATTTCCCATTTCCTTGGTTGGGGATCAAACCCTTACTGCTTGCATAGGCCAAGCTCAGGATACTACACTATATAATGAAGTAAACTGTATTTCCATCTATAATTTACCATCTATCTAATATTTAATGTTAACGAATTCAAAAATATGTCGAAAACATCAAAAAAAGTTGTTGAAATTCCTCGGTGGTCTAGTAAGAATTATGGAAAATAAAGAAAAGGGGTAAATAGGATAAAGGATATAATCCTACTTTTACGACACAATACCAAACAACTATTAACCACAACACAAACAATATATAATTGTAATTTAATAAATAATAATAAATTTAACTTTCAATTTTCACACAAACTTGCCAGAGCTACTACTACTACTGCGGCGACCATCTATCTAATTCAAGTGTATATTCCTGCTCTAGCGTGTTAAATGATAGATTTTATTGGTTAGAGTAGTTAAGTGCAGTGCTCTTCGAAGAATGGGAACAAATTGACCATGGGGATAATCGATACCTTATCGAGGATGCTAATTGAGCTCGGAGATACGACCCTTTACTTGGTTGTTTTTTCCCTTGTATACGAATAAAAGTTCTGTAAACTATTTTTTCTAAATAAGTTTAATTTGCTTCATTTACTATCAAAATTAAACAATTTTGATAACAAAATTCGATTCCTTACCAAAAACTTTTCGTTTAAGTATATCGTGGGTGGAAGGAATTTTTTTATAAAGTATTTATAACTTTATGCATTTAACATTCATGATATTTTGCAATAGAAATTTTTGACCGAGTATTCAAATAGTACATTTTAATATTTTAAAAATAAGTTAACAATCACCAACTATTGACAATATAAACAAATCATAATAAATCAGTCTTCTGGACTAAATTTATGCATCTCTGTTATGTGAAGGATTGTTAATAGACAGTATTAGACTAGAGATATAAACCTAACAATAATCACACCATATCTTTTGCAAAGCTCTGTCGTAATGCACAATAATAAAACATAGTAGAATTACCTACATGACAAACTTCTAGATTAAGACATGTTGAAGTGAACATCACCCACTGAACTTAATTAATATACAAATATATTACTTAAGATACTATGGATTTAGGAACTAAACCACCCCAGCCAGGGCTGCTTCTTCGCAAATATTTTCCTATATTTTTCACATAAAATTAAATTATTTCAAAGCAATAACATCATTAAATTCTAAATTAATCATTACCTAAAAAGATTTAATCAGTTTATTATATTTTTGATAGAAAAACGTATTTATTTGATAGTTTTTCAAACTACAGATTCCAAATTATTCATCTTGTAGAATAACACATGGTATTTATTAAAATATCTTAATAAAAGTTGACGAAACTGTACATGGTGTCACGCAATCATTAGCCAGCTGAGAATTTGGAAAATAAATTAAACAACCATGACACGTGGGGTAGAAACCACTTTACCAAGGGCTGAGTACAAGGTGTAGGGTGTGGATCTGTCAAGGCACTTGTCATATCAAATACTGTGGGTGCCAGAAAGCCGCGTTTAATTAGCGTTCTGCATATTTGGCAAAATTTGCGGCCGCTGTAGGGAGCCTCTAGGTACTACGCCTATTCTTCGGGACCTGAGGTAACCCATACACCACATGTGACAACACCTGATATATGGGTATAGGTATATACTCACTGACAAAGAAACCCGCGGGCTCAGTGTCTAACACTTCTTGAGAGTTGGATCACACCTTGCACTTTGCCTAGGTCCTCGACACTGTCCACCGACGCTGCTCACCATCAATATATATCCAAGTAATCAAGGGGATCATGAATCGGGGCAACATCAATCAAAGTACGACTCTATATCCTTGGGGTTCGCGATTTTCAGTATTTCACACGGTGGCGTCAAAATGATTAATGGAGATAAATTTAATGAGTTAAGAATCTCACAAAGTAACATTTTAGTACAATTTGCTTAACCAGCCATTCAATTAAATATTAACTAACAACATATTACCAACATTTTAAGGAACCTTTAGTTTTAGTGAACAGAAAACAAACAAAATATAAATATCAGATAGCAATACTCTAATTTAAATGAAAAATTAGGTCTAATGGCATTCATATATCTTGATTTATATTTGGCTGGAATTGCTGATAATACATTTTCTTGTCACTAAAACTCCTTTTAAATGTTGATAATACCAGGGGTAAGACAATTTTATGTATCTAGTTTTGTTTTCTTTCGTTCATGTTTAGTGTAAACGTTTTGGGGTATTTCAGGTCAGGTTTAAAACTGATAGTCTGTTGATAATACTGTCTGGTCGGGGAAAGACGACCTACCGAAAGAATGCGAATTCTGCATTCCTTTTACAATTAAGCATAAATAAAATAAATGAATTAATGCATGACAAATTTTTGTGATCATTAGCATCTGCACCCAATCATTGGCGAGAGATATTATATTCCTAGTATACAGTTTCGCAGAAAGCTGGGCGACATCGGAAATATTTTCCATTGCCGTGCGGGCTTTCTTTCGCCGGGGGGATGAACACTTTTAGACCATGTCTATTGATAGGTTCTTCAGTAGCTATCCTTGCGATTCTCCGTTTAATGTTTTATGGACACCACTTACATACAGATGCCCTGGAGCACTTGTCGTCTTCTCACAGTATTTATATACTGAGGCAGTCTGTTTCATCTTGGTTTAAACTCTAAAGGTGGGATGCATTTGGAAAGCCTAACAAATAGGACAGTTGTCCCAATGAATTGCAGCGTCATGAGTTTCTAGAGTATTTTGCATCGTATCATCGTGCCCATGTGTCAATACAAAAGTATGGTTATCGGCATCTGTCTGTCTAGTTTGGCAGAGGGCGTCTAGGTACTTCATGCAAGAGAGGTTTCTCTTTGACGTTTATGTAGTTTTACATGTTACTATGGTCATTACATTACTAGGCGGAAGTTTCCGCCGCGATTAACAAGGTTTTGTCACACTGCATACCCGACCAGGTTCTGTTCAAATGTAAATTGGAGACAGACGTCTATTTACGAAAATAAAACTGAGTTTTCTTGACATTTCTATTTTTAGTAAAGAAGTGAATTCTAAGCAAATTAGACATAATTAAAACTAAAGTCAAATCTACATACAATATTTATGCTTTATATCTAAATTAGTGCAGTGGAGACTAATAATCTTAATAATTTATAAAAGTAGATAATTCAATAAAATAAAATCTAAAGGAACATCAAACTTTATAAACGAATCTGCAAATTTACCATATCACAACAAATTTGGGGTCTTACCATTAAAAACTAGACGATCATGAAAAGGCCAATTTATTAATTATTATGTGTTGTAACGTTAGAAAATTTACTCATTTAGCCAAATAGGAGAGTACACCCATGTGTTATAATTTATCGCGGAATATTCACGAGTTCGTTGTGAAGAAATATGTAAATTAGATTCATATTAAAACCAACTGCTGGAGTTAAAATTAGGATTTGAATGAAAAGTACAACAGGAAGAGAATAGAACTTTTGATGTGAAGATAACAGTGATGTAGTTTTCCATGAAACACCAAAACACCATATATTGCACTCGATGCACGTTTCGTCAACCAAGCTGGCATCATCTGGAGATGATTAAGACTTTTTTTGCCAATTTTAATATTTTATTATTACAATAAATTATAAAAACTGTATCACTGATGTAGTTTTCTATGAAACACCAAAACACCATATTATACCGCACTCGACGCGCGTTTCGCCAACCAAGTTGGCACCATCTGAAGATGATTAAAACTAACCTTATGCTAACAATGTATCCTATTTATACCTAAACTAATGTCACAGTTTGATGAACCGTGACCGACTAACCAATAAAGCGGGCTATTTGAGATTGGCCCTATGACACTATTCATAGTATTTTTACACTTTGTGATTTCCAAGCTTTCAAATGCATCCAGCTGTCTAGTATTTGTTACATTCCTAATTAATCTTAAATTGTTATATTTGAGATGGGCCATATACTCTTTGAATCTAGTTTGAATTGACTGTCTAGTTGGTCCAAACTTCTGATTACAGTCCTTACAGCTAATTTCGTAAATCCCCGACTTTTCGTTTGATTCAATTTTGTCACTTGGATTGCCTAAAAATTGTAGTTTATTTCTCGATGAATAAATCACTGTTATACCTGTATCTTCAAAAATCTTACCAATACCACGGGTGAATCGAGGATCGAATGGAATCGATATAAATTTCGGATTTTCTCTTTCATTTTGAAAGGTCGAAGAATTTTGAAGTGAAATTAAATTTTCATTTCCTAATTATTTTATCAATTAAACAATTTAAATCTAAGAATGAACAAACTTGATGAAACGAATTCAAAAAGTGTTACAAAAAAGCATAATAACTTTTATCACCTACAGATAAACATCAATGAGGGTTACCGATCTTGAATTCACCATAAGAGACGCTAGTGGTAAGACGTAGTAGATAGGGTAAATGTTATTGAACGTTAATATTTATTATGCTTTTTAACACGGGTTTTTAGTGATTTTTATAAAAATTGCACAACATTTAACACAATTATGGCAGAAGGGGAAAGTAGTAATTTACTTGCTCAGTAGGGAAATCTTATTCCACTAACAGCTCCGATAACATATATTATAAATCTTATATTAAAGACAGGTATTTTCCTAGATAAATTAAAAATGGCTAAAGTAGTGCCTATTTTTAAATCAGGTGATATTGAGGACCCTATAAATTATAGACCTATAGCATTACTTCCGATATTGGCTAAAATAATACAAAAAATTATTGCTACAAGGATTACCAAGTTTTTTTGAAAATTTAACAGTTCTCAGTTTGGTTTTAGAAAGGGTAAAAATACATCTGACGCTATTCTTCAATTGGTCAATTATATAGATGGTTTTGAAATGAAATCACCAACACTAGTAATGTTTTTGAACCTAAGTAAGGCATTCAACTGTGTATCTGTGACCATTGTATTAGAGAAACTAGCTTTCTATGGTTTTCATGGAGTAACTCTTCAACTAATATCGTCCTACCTATCTGGAAGGCAACAGTGTATATCTGGCAAAGACCAAATGAGCAATTTATTATCTATAGAGCATGTCGTTTCACAGGGTAGTGTATTAGGCCCATTATTGTTTCTAATATATGTCAATGATCTACCGGAAGCCTTACCACTTTTTACAGTTTTATTTGCCGATGACACTACTTTTGCAAAACAGATTAAGGATAATAGTGAGGAAACCATTACGGCTGAAACAGAGGTAGTAAAAAATTCATTTGACTGGTTTAATGCCAATATGTTATGCATAAACAAAAACAAAACTAATTCAATGGTATTCTCCACTAAACCAGCTGCACCTAAAAGTATTAAATTCTTAGGTCTAACTCTAGACAACCAACTTTTATAGCATTTACATATTGACATTCTATCAACTAAATTGTCAAAAAAAAAATACATGCCATAAGGCAAATTAAAATTAAAGTCAGTCTACAGTCAGCAATTGTCACATACCATGCCTTATTTCATAGCTTAATGACATATGGTCTAATAAACTGGGGTACCTCAAATCATGTCCAACAAGTTTTCATTATTCAGAAGAGGGCAATTAGAGACTTAGCAGGAATAAGTCAGTTAGACGGTTGCAAAGCATGGTTTATAGAATACAAAATAATGACACTCCCGTCATGCATAATATATTGTAATCTAGTTCACATAAAAGAGCACCTGCAGGAATATTCCAGAAATTGCCACAATCATAATTACCTCACTCATACTAGAAACGATATACAGATACCACAGCAACGACTAACTTATACAAAAAGAAACAATTTTGGGATAATATTATTCAACTCTTTTCCACTAACTTTAAGAGAGGAACCTTTAAGCTTATATAAAAAAAATTGAAAACTCATCTTTTAGCCAAGGCCTACTATAGCACCACAGAATTTAATTACATGGATCATTAACATATTACACCGAATATTATATTGTTTAATTTAGGTACCTACTGACTAGGTTTAATATTTTTAATGTCATGTTTATACATCCACATCTTATTTATTAAGATTTCTTGTTTTGTCTGTTTGTACTTTATTATAGTGACTAAGATGTTATTTTACACACACATACACATATATTGTGATTGTCATATATACATTTATATGTACATTTTATTTTATTCTATTTTATACATTGTATATATTTCTGACATGTCAAAGCACTACGGTGCATTTAATGACCAATAAAATCTATCTATCTATCTATCTATCTAAATTATTGTACCTATCAGAGGTGTCTTTATGTCATTAAAGTTATGTTATATCAAGCATGAGCATGATGAAAACTACGAATGTGCATGATTATTACTTACGATTTTCTATAATAGGCTCCTTTGGTAATGCATAATCGTCAGGATTAAAATGTTTCTTATAAACATGAATGTTTCGAAGAAGTAAAAGTATTCCTGTGAATCTCTCTAACCACTGTTTTAGGCGAGTTTTGCTCTCGGAAACATATGCCCGCATTTTATATCCGAACAAAACAGAACTGAACAACATTGAGGCATAATTAACAAATTTTTTATTTACTGGTGTACAAAATAATTATAATAAAACACTATAAACTTCACTGAGAAAAGCCCCAGCAAAGAATTCTTTGCTATGATTTTTTTAGCTAGCGTAGCAATAATTTTATTTAGATTAGAAATATCTGTTCACTATATCAGAAAAAATCACTTTACTGCGTGTTTTTATTAGCTCTTAAAAAGTACTTTTCAGCCTATATTATTTGCTTTACTAGAGCACTAAAGTATTTAGCTACCATTAAAAAGAAAAAAATATAAAGAAAAGATTACCGTGATAGATAAAAATTTTTCCAGAATAGCAAAGTTTTTTGCTGAGTTACGCCATCACAACACCAATCGGACAACTTCGATCTAGGTGTGCACATCGAAAGTTGGATTTGTTGCTTCTTTGCATCCATTTTTCGCTAGGATTTAAAGGCTAAACCTTGTGGCGTCGTGCATTCAAATAGTGTGTATTATTTATGTTATTATACGAAGTGAAATTGAAAGACTTAGTGACTTACAGACAACATAATCTAACCATTATTTTTTGTGTTATAAATAAACCGCAGATAACTTTGGTAAGTCGTTTTTTTGCTACTGGTTTTTTAAACCGCGACGTCAATTCAATCTATACATCGGCGCTTTCATACTAACGAAATTAATATTCAATCTCAACTTACATAAGGACCTAAGATTACGCAGATGCATGTATGGCTTAGCGAGATTAACTTTTTTGTTTACAAAACGATCTTGGTCTCTCCTTTGCATTTTTTTTTAGTGGTGTATGATTAATGATTATTGATTATAATTAAAAATAATTCTACTTTAAAACAAACAATTTGACGTCTCATCTACTGCTTTCTAATCTGTTCGGTCATTGTTTTACACTGGATTCATTAGTCTGACAGTTTTTTCTCAATATACCTACAATATGTCCACGAATGGACAGTCAATCTATATAAAAATGTTTGCTTCATCAGAAAATATGACTCACGTTGACAACATTTAAGTTAGAATTTTTAATAATAAACTATATTTTTTATTTTGGCGTGAAATGTTAAATCAAAAAGTTGTTTCAAACATGATATGAGCGATCAAAATTCAAGATTTCAAATAAATATTATATTGTTTTTTTGTAAATTGACAATTAAATCACATTAAAGTTTTTAAACGTATTAGCGCGGATGTATTTTATCTTTTCTGGCTATTCCTTTCTTACCGGATTACATATTATATATTTTTCTTGAAAAGGGGGCGGGCGCAACTGACATCGAATCTAGCTTTTTACTTATCATTATTTTTTTATTTTAATGTACGTATGTATAGGGGGCAGCACTTTTTTTCAGGAGAATTTTTTATATAATTTTCGTGGCCACTTATTTTATATAAGTAGTCATCAATAAAAAAAATTATAATGTCCAATTTTTTTTATTCCAAAATACTTACTCACTTATCTGGAGTAGCGGAGTGACGAAGCTGGCGAATTAAGAATACGATAAAAATGATAACGCTCTTATTACCTCTAGTTTTTCAAATATTCAACGAAAAAATTTTATTTACATAGGTAGGGTGCTTACCAAATATTAAACAACTTTTATTTTTTATTGTATATTTTCCTCTAAAAAATTAGAGAAGTTTACTCTTAATACTTCTAATTTCATGTTTTTGTAATTTTTGAGCACCCTTTATAAAAAACTAAAATTTCTCAACGTAAATGAAATTTTTTTTAAGAAGCAAATTTTTTTATAAAGAATGACTTTTTTTAGAAAAGTTAAAAATGTTAGTAGGTACCTATTTTGTCCTTTCGTAAACCCCATCCATGCGGAGATATACCGTACTGGTTTGTTTTTATTGGCATAAGTAAATCTACTTAAGGTACATATTTTCTGCAATGGATATAGAGCAACTGACAACTGCAATTTAGGAACTTATTTATATTTGGTGACAATCAGCCGATCTTATAAGAAAATAGTTAAACCGAGTTAAATTCAAATAAAAATACTAAACTAATTTAAAAGCACTGAAAATGAACAAAAACCAAAGAAAGGAAGTACTGAAATGTAAAAAATTAGATAAAAAATTTTTTGAAATAAAGTGTTTTGACTAGTTCTGTTAAAAATTTTGAATGTAATGTTTCCTGGAGGCCAGTTGTAGCTGTGATTGCTTCTTCTTCCTGTGAAAATACTAGCTTATTCGCAAAAATCAGACAAATGTATGATTATGAAAATTACAAAACCAATATACTATAAGTGATGACAGAAAATATAGGCAAAAGTGTTAACTTGGACCAATCGCCACACATGAATTTTTATGCATTTGTTTGATTTTTGCAAATGGCTGATGAGATTTCAAAGCAGTTTTAAAAATTGCCAGGGCAAAAAGACGACTGATTTTAAATTCAGTTTATTATTATTATTTTTTTTTGCAAAAGGTTCTTTTAGTTTTAAGAAGTTATAGGATGAATGCAATATAAGTATTGTATTACCTAACGTTTTATATGTTTCCTAAATTTTTAATTTTAAAGAGAGGTCTGTTAATTTATTATCAGAATAAATGTTTATTTTTTTTAAATTGGTTTTATTCATTATGCAAATCCTTGACCATTGTTATCAGTGCCTTCCAGGATAAACCAGTTTTTGCTTGCAGTTACATGTTTAGGAAATTTTATTTTCATTATTCATTTATATCGTCTTGTTTGTAAAAAAAATGTTTTCTTAAAAAAGAAAGTTCTTCCCAGTGAGGGACATACAAAATTCACCGATGATGAGAATGATGACAGACAAAGTGTCAACTGGAAGTAGTTGAAGTTTTTGCAATACGTGACTTTGCTGGTATCTAAGGTAACCCCTCACTGGGTTTATTTGTTTGATTTGCTCAAATACATAAAAATCTTTAAAGCCTAATTTAAATTACAAACAAAAATTCGTACACCTGTAGTAAAATATTGGTCTGTTACAGAAATTTATTGTGTCTGAGAGTTTGAGATCACTAATAGTAGATTTTTCTAATTAGACAAGAATGTGCATTTTAATGTTATTTTAGGAATAAATATTTTTTGCTGAAAACTATACAAGAGGTGGCTCATAAATGTTATGAAATTTTCTCGAATACAATTATATTTAAATAGTTTTGTTATAAAGTAACTTTATTATCAATTAGTATTAATTTGTAATTGCCAGTTTTCATAATTATGATATACAAGCAATTTTTTTTAATAAAAAAATTATTTCTACTCGAAAAATGTAAAAATTTAGAAAAACATGAATATATTCTGGAGGAAATTTTTTAAAGAGAGAAGCATTTTGTGCCATCGTGCATGATGGCATTAAAAATTGCTTTAGAAATAATGCATATTTTCGTAAATTTTGAAATTTTTTTGAGGAAAAATATTTTTCATAAAAAAAATTGCGTGGATGATAATTAAGAAAACTGGCAAAGACAAACACAAATTGATAAAAAGTAAATAACTTTATAACAAAATTATTTTCCTTAAAACATGAAATATAGATGTATTTCTATCCGAGAAAATTTTCTAAATAGACAAACATTTTTCAGCAAAAAAATGTTTATTCCCACAGCAGATATACTTTTTAATAATAGTAAAATGACCTTTCTTTTCTAATTAAGAAATTCTACTGCACTGATCTAAAACTTTTTGACATGACAGATTCTCTTTTCTGGGACAGGCTAATTTTTTACTAAATTAGGAAAGTATATATGCTGCAATAAAAAAAGGAATTAACTACAGTAGTAGAAAAACCTCCCTATGGTAGCAAAACTCTTTGCTACAATACCAGGAAAATTATGGAGCGGTAATAAAAAATTTTGCTGTAAGTGAAAAGAATTAACTCTATCGTAGCCAGATACTTTACTTTAGCTAATAAATATATTTACTGCCACACTAATATGACTTTACTATAACAGTAATGTTTATTTTCGGTGGCTAGATAAAAAATATTTTATAAAGTAACTTTACTGTAGCAGTAAAGTAACTTTAGCAAAACGAATTTTACTGCCCTAGCAAAATTCTTGGCTGGCGCCTATTCAAATAGAGTTTTTTGCTGCTGTAGCTTGATTTTTGGCTGTCACTGCAAAAAACTTCCCTCAGTGTTGTTTCCGGCCTAACAATAACATTTCACTCGCCAGTGGCGCCAACTGGCGAGCCTAAAAACAGTAGCCCTCATTAACCTTAGCAATAATGGATAAGATTCCAGTGTCTTCCAAACAATATTTCCAATAGATAAATACAAGATTTCACAAACAAAATAACCTTACACCTTTAGAACAACAACAATAATAGATGATATAATTCATCTTAACTCAGATAAACAAGTGTATAATGCTGATGAAAACTTAATCATCAGCAATGCTGGTAGTGTAACAGAAAAGTGGTAAACAGTGCATAGGTCTTTCAAAAAAAAATGTAGGCCAATCAGAAGCAAATAATGAAAAATTTACTAGAGTCAAACCTAAAGTCTGATTATATTTATACAAAATAACTCCAGATGTAATGGAAGATGATTAAAGAAGTATTTAAGGACAAAAATTACAAACGATAATGAGGAATTTATAGTTAAAGATTTAAAAGTCTGGAATCAACAGATTTAAAAGTTTTGTGGTAGCAGAAGATTTTCAGTATAAAGTCTACTTCAGAACATTTGATTTTAAAAAACACTTTGAAAAAAATATAAAACAAAACATATTATTAATAATGAAAATGACACCAGACCAAATTCTTTTTTAAAAGTAACCTGATAGAAACCAAGAAATAAGGAAGAATAATAAAAATGTTTCACACAGTGCTCTGAATAAAGATATCAAAATCTGCCACGTAAACATTAGAAGCATTCACAATAAAGTTCAAGATGTTAATTTGTTACTTCATTTTTTGGATTTTCCAGAAATTATATGTTTAACAGAGACCTCATTTATAAAATTACCTTTTTATACCTTAACTGATTACCATTGTGGAAGTCAATCAAAACTTGGCTGTGTTGCCACATTCGTTAGAAATAATATAAAATTTAAAATTAAGACCTGTGATATTGAGAAAGTAGATTTTCTATTTGAGTATGCTTTTGTTGGAATTGTTTTAGGAAATATTTCAGTTTAGTAGGATGTTTTTATAGGTCACTTTCAAATCTATCATTTGATAGTGATTACTTTATTTCTAATATTGACAGTCTATTGTATAAGTTACTTAAGCCAAACTCTCCCATTTTTATTTGCACAGATTTTAATTTTGATGATAATATAGTATGTAGCAAAGATGAAAAATTATTCGCGGCGTTGTACACGGCACAGTGGATTTGCCAGATGTGTGCATCTTCTGGAAGTTCCTCATCGATGACCACGTCCATTCTAACCAGGTCTTATGGCTTTAGGTTAGCCCTGGTGTTAAGGCTAACGCTCGTCCTTAAGTCTACATCGGTGAACTCTAAAGGATGTTCCCCATCAGCTGGTAATTGCCACGGTGGGACTGTGGCTGGCAGTTCTTCCAGCTGACGAGCTTACTTAACTTGTTCTGCTCAAGAAGGATACTTGATCTCTCAGGTGTTATTGAGAAAAGGTGCGATGCTCTGGATGCATTTCCCACCAAAGTGCATGCAATCGCGCCATGTATCTCCTTCGTTTAGGTTCGCTACTCTCGCGGCAAGTCAGCAAGTCGCCCTTTAGTTTCCTCGTCCACTTAAAGCTTCCATGTACAATTGCATTGTTGTCATTGTTTGGACCGTCCTGTAAGGCCAATTAAACTTTCAGAATATCCATTACTCGCAGCTATGTCCTTAATCAATGCCTTTTCTTTTTGAAACCTCTCTTTACTGAGGGAGAAGCTTAACTGATGGACTAGAAAACTCGCCATTTTGTATTGAGCACAATGGTGATAGTCTTTAGGGATATATCTTAATTTTAATCATCTCCAGATGATGCCAACTTAGTTGGCAAAAAATCTTAATAATAAAAAATTATTCGCAGGCTTCAAACGGTACATTTTTTATTTACTATTTTTTATTTTTTCATTTATTTTAAATGATTATTAAATTTTATTAAGCTATAGTTTAAAATTCTATCTAATTATTTAATCTGATAACATGTTCCATCTAAATTTCAATGGTTTTTGTGATAACTGATTCGGTGATTACTACTATTTTCAACCATCCGATGCTTAGACGTCTAGTAATAACTATCATGTGAAATTAGGAAGTATATATTGAAGATATTCCGGCGTTAACAGGAATTTTAAACATTGTTGGTTTTATATATGTAATGGATTGCATTATGGGGTTAAATATGGTAGTTCAGCATCGAATTCGGATCCGTGACGTCAACCGGAAGCTGTATGGAGCAAGCTAAATCTATAATTATTTATAAAATCCTCATTACTAATGACTCAATTTGGTGTTGCGGCGGGTAAGATATTTAAACAACAAACTTTCTAACTGTAATACTGAAATTGAGAAATTCGAAGTGTTTTATGAATTTACACGAGATTTCGAATAATGTCTTATAAATTATCAATCTTTTCTTGGAACGCCAACAGTGTACGAAATAAAATGTCACACCTCATTAATTTTTTATTAACACATAAACTTGACATAATGCTTCTGAACGATAGAAAACTCACGCCCCAAGATAAGTTGTGTATCAGAGCGTATTCGACAATTAGGAAAGCCCACAACAACGTTAACAGAGGAGGCGGCGTGGCTATACTCATAAAAACAAACTCCACATACTTACAAAACACCACTATATTGAACATTAACATGGTATGGTATACAATGGTACACAAATTATTGCAGTATAGTATACAAAAGATCACAAAACGACTTCACAGTAGGTTGTCTTGATAACTTAGTGAACGCGGGTCCTCGCAATTTGGTCATCGGAGATCTAAACGCCAATCATCAGGCGTGGAGTAATAACATAAACGGCAGCACTTTGTATGGCTACATTAATAACAATAATGTGACCTTGGAGTATCCGAATTTTCCAGATAATGGCAATACGCTTTCTACACGACCTTATTATTAACAAGTGGGCAAATCCACCTCCCTGAGGTACTGGAGGAGCTCATGTCCGATCATAATCCAATCAAAATACTCTTAAACAACATGACACGAGAAGATACACATGTACGAATCACTTCTTACAAAAACGCAGCATTACAGACAATACTTAATCACACATATACACATGAACAACATAAACACAGTCGCCGATCTGGAAAATGAGATAGAATTATTCACTAAGGTACTGCAAGAGGCCAAACGAGGTGTTGCTCAGATTATCACTATTGATCCAAACAACGACCAACTGACTGACGCGATCAAACAAGACATACTCACGACGAACAGACTAAGACGACGCTGGCAAAGACACCGCGACGTCCAGGCAAGATGGTCAGATTGCACTTAAATACAACAGTACACGAGAGGCCATGCCCGCCCTTCATTTCAACGGACAAACGTACATGACTGACAAGCAGAAAGCTGATCACCTATCTGACACTTACCAACTAATACATAACAATGACGCACCGAACACTGCCGATCAAGATCGTATCGTACAGGACACGGAGTACCTTATGGGACGTGAAATTATTATTAGACAACAATTTTTAGAAATAATCACTAAACCCTCTGAAATTGCGCAACTTATCAAATCACTACCCAATAATAAAGCACCGGATAAGGATGGTATTGAAAACAAGCTATTAAAAAACTTACCATGGAAGGGTGTACTGCAGCTTGTTTATATTGTGACTGTGATCCTGCGCTTGCAGCACTTTCCCAGTGCATGGAAAAGTGCTGCTGTGGCTCCGATACCCAAGCCGGGGAAAAATCTCCTGCTTGCGATAAACTATGGTCCTATTAGTCTTCTATCGACAATTTCCAAACTGGTGGAAAAAATCATTCTAAATCGATTTGATAGAGCACAAGATGCTCTGGGTATCCATGTTGATTACCAGTTTGGATGCAAACGGGGTCACAACACTACACAGCAAGTCGTCAGGATCGTCAATGACAAAACTGTAGTACAATTATGGTAAAAACACGACTATGGTCTAGTTGGATATCGAAAAAGCTTTCGATACTGTCTGGATCCCGGGCCTTGTACACAAGCTGCACACATACAATTTTCCAATATACCTTATAAAGCTACTGCACTCATACTTGAACAATAGAACACTGCAAGTCAAAATCAACAATACACTCTCTCTACCAAAGAGCATTCACGCAGGCGTCCCACAGGGGTCGATCTTAGGACCAAAATTATTTAATCTGTATGTCTCCGACTTCCCCAATTTCCTAATACTAAACTGGCCATGTACGTCGAGGATACGGCTATATATATATATATATATATAGCCACAGCCATAGCGCACAAGCGGCAAATATGCTACTGAAAGCTCATATGGCACGAGCGACGGCGTACTATGACCAGTGGAAGATGAAGGCAATTCGGAAGATATAGTATTTACAAAAAAATTCAAAGACAACAAAATTCTGACGCCTATAAAAATTAACGGACGTTCAATTGAAACTAAAACCGACGTCAAATACCTAGGAGTAAATTTAGACAAAGGACTCATTTTTAGAAAACACATAAACATGACAATACGTGAAGCCTATTCTTTGACCAAGAATTTATACCCCCTTTTGGCAAAGAATAGAAGACTAAACAGGGCAAACAAACTACTCATATATACGACTATAATAGCGTCGGCTCTTGTGTACGCGGCTCCAGCGTGGTGTTCAGCAGCGGCGACAACGATACAAAAATTACAAATTCACCAAAATAAAATTCTACGCCTTATCACCGTTTTAGACAGATACACACCTATACGACATCTACACGAAACCACAGACATGGAACCATTAACGCAATATATTAAAAACGAATCGTAAAAATTTTATACAATACAGCTATCCAACAACCCACTCACACGCAACATTACACAAGTAAGGGAGTATAATGCTCAATTTACTATAAAACATAAACGTCCGTACCAGGCGTTGCCTATCTTTCGCAACCACTTTAGACTCAACTCAACTTAACAATATTCCAAATTTATTCTTTTCTTCTTTTTTTTTGTTGCTTTTTTCCATTAAAAAAAATATTTTTATTTATTTTTTTTAGTTATTATCGAAAACGTTTTTGAACGTTTTAAAAACTTTCTGGCAACTACAACAAAATTAATAATAAGAATAAACAAAGCGGTCTGACATAGCCGCTTAATTTCACAATTTTCTTTAGCGGGTTTTTGCGTATAGATATTTTCCAATTTACCCAACAAGCAAAATTTTATATAGTATCTTGCCTACCATAATTTTGAATTTTAAATTTTTAATTTCATTATTTTAAGCCAAATATTTTCATTTAGCATAGTAGTAATTTCAAATAAGCCGATAAATCGGCAGTTGATATTGTTAAACATTTTTTTTTAATCCGCCAGACTCTGGCGCGTCCAACCCGTCAATTGCCACAACGCCCTGTCGCGTGGATGTCGGGTTGGCATCACGCACGGGTGCTCTGCGTAGATGCTTTCTTATATAAATATAAAATAAAGTTGTTTTGAATTTGTATTTGGCTCTATTTGGACGACAATAGTACCAAAATTGAATATACTGCGACGATTACATCATATTTACCCGAAAGATAAGTAATTTCACTAATATTTCTAAATGGTACTTATAACACAGACTGTACATACCTTACTATTCTTGCTATTGAGTTTTAACTATAACACTATTAATTGGATTATGCTTGTATTTGCTGAAGTAATTAATTTAAGCTAACTTTAGTGTAGCTTATTTTAACACCTCATTTAAATTTTGCTTTACTTTGTTTATGCTATACTTATTTAGATTTTAATTACATACTGTCTTCCTTTGTGTAACTGTTTTGAGAGCGCAGGTACCTGTGTTTTTCGTATAGTGGTGTAAAACTACCCGTAATTTTACAAGTCTTATTACCTAGTTTTGTTGGAACCAATATCGTTATACTGGTTTCCATTAAGTTGGATTTATTTAGGATTGGGTAATAGGTGACATGGTTTAGTAGGTGAAACTTCTGCCATTGAAAGTTGTGAACTTTTCATAACATTTCGCTATAATAATTTAAATTCTTAGGACCATTTGTACAACTTCTTGTTGATACAAATCATATTTCTTTAGGTAGGTTAAGTTTTAATATAGTACAAGTTTTACCAAGTACTCATAAAGCTATTCTCGTACAATATAGTATTTATTAACGAATTGCCGTTGCATCATTATTTTTATAGTTCTCTTCATTAACAGCTGTAAGATAGTGAATTATAACTTTACCGTATAGTTGTCGATATAATTATTCGAATGCACTAACTCTTGCAATATACCCTTATAGTGCGATAATTTTTTGTAATTCGGTTGTTGCACTAAGTCAAAATTTTTGTAGAATCTGTGTTAAACAATATTTTGTCTTAAATTAAAAAATCATTAAAAGCATGCAAAAGTTGAAAATAAAATCTTATAATATTACAATATGAATTAATAAAATACATGCATATGGCATATCAAACATCGATGACATCATATCAGTTTGCAGAGGTTAATTTTAAAACAACAAAAGACGGTTGCGAAGTTAGAAACTCGTTGCCAGTGTTGGAGGAAGAAGAAAAACGATTCTTTGAAAATCATACAAATGAATAACTCAAAATTTATCAATATGTGAAAGTGAGGACTGAAAATATGAATAAAAGTGTCACCTTTGACGCATTGAGGTTTTCACCATACATGAATTTTGTTGGTGTCCAAGGAAAATCCCTGAGTTATTTATTTATTTGATTTCCACTAATAAACAATAACAAGAAAACCACAGAACAAATATAAGAAAACGTTCGCACCAAATACTAAACATTGCTAAGGTTTGTTCATTAGAATCAGTTGATTTTAGGAGCGCAGTTGGTTATGTAGTACTATCATCTTCGCCGGGCGTTGTAGTCGTTTAAAATCAAATAAATTTTCCGTTTATTTTGCTTAATCTGTATTAGATGGCGCATAGTATACAATAATTATGCAGTTTTTATTTTGCTAATACCCGTACTATCGCACGAGAGATGGTGGTGGAAATACCGATCATTAGTTTTTATGCAGAATGTAATAATAATTAGAATTAGACTCCAAAATTGACCTAATGTATGCACTACTAACATACTTTTATCTAGCAACTTGTAATCCAGAGACAACTACATGAATTACATCAGTGGTCATCTCTCTTATCATAAACAAACTACAGACTCAGCAAATCCCACGGGAAGAAGCTATCTAACCTTGCATCTAACGACAGTCAGTTGCCAGCATTCATACAGTAAACATATAATTTTATTGTAACAATTTTCTATAATTTCCATAATTATTTGTACTTGTAAAAATAAAATCATTTTTTAAAAAGTGAACTAAGAGTATCCAAAATAAAAGTCATGTCTCTATTGTAATCAAGCTTCCTACATTATTCCATCTGTCAGGAAATAGCTGATCTAAAATAATTTAGTTTATTTCCGACTTTTTCCTATTTACCTTTTGCGCAATGCCGCCGATCCAATTAAATTTTAATAAAAACTTTGATGGAATTCTTAATTGAAAATTTAGCCACTCCAAAATTTTAATATACATTAATAACACTTCAATGTATTTGATGAATACTTTTTTTTCTAAGTGTTTCCTTATAAGGAGCATTTTGTGCTTTACAAAAAATAATTAATATTTTAAAATCTAAATACATTAATGTGCCCTCAAGTTTTACTAAATTCCGACTAATTAACCTGTGTGAACTATCGAAAATAATCAATGAACTAGACAATAAATTCTCTCCAATGGAAGTATTAAATGGAAAACTTTTAAAAAGCACTTTTGGTGTTATTGGACATGTGCTATTACATTTTATTAACATTTCGTTGGAGTAAGGGCAATTCCCTAGGGAATTAAAAACTAGTGTGCTGGTACCTATACAAAAGGTTAATAACACAATTAACTCATGGGAATACAGACCCATTAATACTTTACCTGAAATGGAGAAAATATTAGAAATAGTAGTTTATCAACAATTATCTGAATATTTAAATAATAATAATATATTAATTACAAATCAGTCAGGATTTCGTCCCCAACCACTCATGTGAAGCATCTTTACAGCTTACTGTAAATAAACGGAAACAAAACATTGATAATGGCCAATATGTAATAGCTGTGTTTTTAGATCTTAAACGTGCTTTTGAGACCATTGATAGGGAAATATTAATAAAAAAAATTGGAAAGTTATGGTATCAGGGATATAGTTCTAAAATGGTTTAAAGAATACTTAAATGAACGAAAACAAATTACTAAAATAAATAATGTGTATTCATTGGAAATATCTAATGATTTTGGTGTTCCACAGGGCAATGTCCTGGGGCCACTTCTATTCCTAATTTATATTAATGATATCAACTCATATCATGAGTGACTTCATTAATTTATTTGCCGACGACACATTATTATCTACTTCAAGTTCTGATCTACATGAAGCCATTAATAAGATGAATCATTCTTTAGCTTCCATTTTTAATTATCTCAATATGAATAAACTAAAACTAAATATACTGAAAACCAAAGCAATGATTCTCACAACGTCCCACAAATACCATTTAATAGATATTGCTCAAGTAAATTTATTTATCGATAATAGTAAGATAGGGTTTACATCCGAATTTAAATACTTAGGATTTATGTTAGATAACTTTCTATCATTCAATGCTCATTTTGATTATGTTTATAAAAAAATAACAAAAAAAATGTATTTTTTCAGTCGAATTGCGCAAAACCTATCAGTTGAGTCTAAGATTACGTATATAATAGTATTATTCAACCACACTTCGATTACTGTGCTACGTTATTGTACTCATTTGACCAGAATAAAATATCTTCTCTACAAAAACTACAAAATCGTGGGATGAGAATTATACTTAAATGTAATCGATATACTAGTATCACTTTAATGATTGACATGTTACAATGGACATGTGTATCAAAAAGATTCTATTATATGGCAATGATATTCATTTTCAAGTTATTAAATAATCTCTTGCCTTCTTATTTTAATGAATTCATTGTATATAATTCAGAAGTACATGATCATAATACCAGGACTATTAGTAACTTTCATTTGACTAGATGTAATTACTCTAACACTAGAAAATCTCTATTCTATAAGGGTTTAAATGAGTATAACGTATTACCTACATCTGTAAAAATGTGTAATAATTTAAGCCAATTTAAAAGATCTATTAATAAATATATTAAATCATTGTAGTGACATTCTTAGTTGATGTTTGATGTTTTATAATTAAACTTTATGTACTCTATACTTTACTTGTTATTTGTATGTATATTAGAAATTCGAAATAAATATATTCTTCTTCTTCATTATAGTAACAAAAAATAATTCGTCAGAATCGTTACATTATCCTTGTTAAATATACATCATGTTTCTAAACATTTTTAATAAATTATGTGTTATCCTGCACAAAAAAATGAGTCTCCATCTAACGTCAAATTTGAATCAACCCTGCTCTTATATGAGCAGGTCGTTTTGAAAGTTGACAGGACTTGCAAGCAGATAAACCCAGTGGTCCTTCAGACACAAACGAACAGGAGAAAGGTGCTATAGGAGATTTTTATTTAGAAATTTTGAGAAAAATAAACTTTAATTACTTAAAGAAAATCATAAATTATTGTCAATCGGCAATGCATATTTATAAAATAGAAATGTAAACTAAAGGTATTTTTCTTTACAAACTTCAACTATCTTCAGATGGCAGATGTAACATTCCCCACAGTCACATTTAATAGTTATTTACGTAACAAGTCTGGAAAGTGATATTTTTCTGGACGAGTAGACATAATTTCAGCGTGAGCCGTAGGCGACTGCCGGAAGTCTGCGAGTCAAGAAAAAACATTTTCCGGATGAGTTTCGTACATTATTGTCTGTCTCGAAATAAAAATACTTAAACATAAACAAGTTAAATCTTTTATATTGCAAACTAATACCACAGAATAAGAAACTTGCTCTGTGCTCATACCTCTGTTTTGAGTTGTTGGGCAATAACTGCATGGTAGCCTGTTGCAGTTTCTAAAACCCGGTCTAGTCCGGGAAGTCGGACTAGGCCATAAAAGAGCTACTTTTTCAAAGGAAAAGTGTCTGGAAAGTGGTTACTTTCCAGACGGTTGCCAAAAAAATATCTTCATATTTTTGAGACAATTTTGTTGTCCTAATGAGTGGTCTGATTTTATTGCTCAACCTCTTGATTTCAAGCAGAAAATCAGTGCTTTTACTGATTTATAAGCAGATTGTTCAATACAATAAATGAGCAAAATCAGATCATCTGCTCAGACACAAATGAACGGCACATCTCTAGTTAAACGTCCATCATACCACCTCTATGACGTCCACTTAACTTTTGACAGATGAGAGATGAGGTTAGTTTGTTTATTGTCAACTTATTCCTCTTTTTCTGTTCTGCATATCACTTCATATCTAACTACCGATATGATGTCACTATCATTTTCGCGGCACATTCAAATGGCCAGTTTAATAATTTTTTAAAATATATTGCGCTTAGAATTTTTCTTCCAAACTAAATAATAATAATAACACCACATGTAATGACAACCCCCTTCATCCCTGAATGTCTTAAATGACATTGTGCAGGAGAGGGTATACATTAAGGGACAACGGACATACATCCAATATCCGAGTATACTACGATTAATCTACCTCATAGAAAAATCCCAGTGCCATGGCCGGGAATTGAACCCGGGACCCCCGAGGTTTCGAGGCAAGTACGTTACCTCTAGACCACGGAGCCATATGCAGAAATATGTAACTAAATTAATAATAATAAAAAAATTCGTAAACAACCGAATTTACTAATAATTTGTAATATAGTGTATATAGTCTACTCTATTTTTTAATTTCACTGATCTACTTATTGGTCATGGTACCCGCATTTCTTGACCCACGACCCCTATTTGCGCTCTGATTTTGACTGAAGCTAGTCACCATCTCGGAAGCTCTGTATCTTTATCTTAAGGCGCAGATAGTGATACCTTTGTGGTAGAAATTTTGTCAATATTTGTAGTACTATTAATGTTGTAATAATTTGATAGTATCTTGCTTTAAAGGTTATATATATAAATCTTACCTAAGGAGGTATAAAAGAGTCTTCACACTGTCATTTCACAACATAGTAAAACGTAGCAGATACATAAATATGTAAAATAAATAAATAAATAAGTGAGGAGTGATGGGGTGTCACACAGAACACAGAACTTACTCTATTTTGTATTAAATTTGCTTGAAGCTTTATTAATGGATTTGGCTCTGTTGTACCATCTCCATGTAGAGCTTCATACATGTATTCTAAGGAATTCTTACAACAAATTCTTAGTGCTTCCTCCATAAGTGTATCAAAATTATTTATATATTTGATCCACTGATTTGCCATCTAAAACATGAATAAGGATTATTTAAAAGATGTGGTTAAAAATGTTTGAAGAAAAATTATCAGGGCTACCAAGAGCAAGTGTGTGCCTCAAAGTAAAAAAAAAAAAAAAATTGTAGGTCAATTACGGCAGTAACACTGAAGAGTGTATAGTTAGTATATAATTTTTTTTTACATATTTAAACCAGATTTTTTTTTATTTAACAAATGGCCAAAAAAAAAAACAATTATAAAATTAGAAAAAACAAAATTAATGGTTGATACTTACTGATCCCATATGATATTCAAATCCTTCAAAAACTAAGATGAGAAACTGAATGATTTGTTGATAATAACCGCAAAGCTTATCTATAACAGAGTCCATGTAATGTGCTAATTCATCAACCAATTCCTCAATTTCAAAAGCATAATGTGGCTTTATATTAATCAAAGGTGTGTCACAAATTTTTTCACAAATTAACACTATTTGGAGATTGCAACTTTTATAATCATCCACAAATGCTTGTAACTAAAATAACAAAAACTGTTAATCAAAAATTATATACAAAGAAATGATAAGGGACAAAACTAACTAAATAAAACACAATATAAATACATTAGTTTTTTTTAAGGGTAAAATTAGGAGAATATACTCATTTTTAAAACTTCTCTTGCCTCTTTTCTTTGCCTTTTGTGATTTAGGCACGAACATTTTTTCCTTTTTTTTTTCAGTTTAACGAGTACACGAATCTTTATCAAGGGCAACCAAAAGACTAGCTCCATTTCTCATAACCCTTATCTCATGAGTGATACAACATATATTTATACAGAAAGATTTCTACCTTACCAAGAGATTAAGCCTAAAGGTAAAACATATGCGTCAAATATATACAGACATGTCATAGATACTAATTGTTAATAAATTTCTCTAGTTGCTCTCGTTCCCATAGTGGTTGCCACATCTGTAGCATTATGAGGACATATTAGAGAAATAAATATGAAGAATATCAAGAAATTTTATAATTTGTACTTGCAAAATATACAGTTATGTCTCCAAACAAATTATAGGAGCATTCGCAGTATTTTAGCTCTGTATTTTCAGAGCATCAAATATTAAGAGTCTTATATTAGGGAATGATTTTTTCTGCACAGTATCAATAATGAAAATGTAAGTGGAAAAGCTATTAAAGAACTAAGACAATAGAGCGACAGGTTCTGATAATTTAACCAGAGTACATTATAAGGAATGTTCTGATATGTGCTTAGAGCCTTTGGTATTTATCTTAATTACATGTTTTTGTTTCCATGGAACTTATTTATCAAATAGATTTAATGGGATGGAAAAACTTGAATTGTAGATACCATTTTTGGACTGCTATATTACTAGTTTTATAAACACTTGGGTTCAAATTTGAAAATTGACATAATAGGCAGATCCAGTTTTCAATCCTTAACGTAAAACTTATATGTAGATGGATACTGATAAAACAGTTTTTTTTGTAATTTTATGCACCTGTGATATTGTAGCATCCTAAGCTAATTTATTAATAAATAAACATAATATAATACACACATAATTTGAATAAATATAATACCTCAGCAGCATTATTGCTACAATCAGCAATATATTCATCTCCAACGTCGGCACCCCAAGTTAATCTTGTTAAACCAGGTGCAATTTTCTTTTCCACAGCAGCAATTAATGGTTTAAATAGTAGACGTTCATCATCGGAGAGGGAAGAAATGATTTTATTGTAATCCAATACAACATTTAAAACACATTCGTAAACAAATTTTATAGAGTCAGCCTTTGAATAGACAGATTTAACATATGAAGGTATTTCATAATTTAGAGATTCCCAATATTTTGCTTCGTGAAAAATGTTAAGTAATGATCTAAAACATTTGTTTTATATTTGTCATACACATTCATTCCACAGTACACAATCTCTTTAGACTTACCTATCAATATTACATTCAAGAAGGCCTGGTTTTGATAAACTTTTGCACATTAAAGATCTGTTTAGTCGTGCGTTAACATCTTCACCAATGCTGTCTACCCATTTCCGATATAAGTTCAAAATATTATCATTTATGGATGATATTAATTTGTCATATTGGGAAAATACTTCTCTAGATACACTACATGACATCATCCAACCAGCATCATCAAACATCTACAAACATAAAAGTAAAGTTGATTCACTTTCTATCATTGTCCTAACTAAAATTGATTTTCGCGTTGTTAAATTGACAATAATTTTTAAGATTAAATGATGTCATTAACAGCATGGCACAAAAACTGGATAACACTGACAGCAATTTGAAATTAACTGGGAATTTTTTTGTCCAACTTAACAAAACGAAAATCAATTTTTAATTACGCATACTTTAGACAAGAGCATTTTGCTTTTTGCGGTTCGAGATCCTATTGGTGATGCAAAATTTGGAATTATATTGGTGCCATAAAGTTGAAAATGTTTAACCATTTGCGTCGTCATGTTTACGTTAAAGGCTAATTCACAGCTCGGCGACTTATATCACTTGTCAGTTCGACTTCTTTCTATCATTTGTCACATAAATTAAAAATATGAAAATAGCAGATACAGATATGTCGATAAGCAAATAAGCAATGTTGAAGTGAGATAATTTTCATAGTGCACGTAAATGAATAGATATCAATACACATTTTATATTTAAGTTATAGTTTTGTAGTTTTTAAAATTGATGTTTAAGGCCATTCATAAGTGGATGAAACTCAAACCGCAAGAATGCTACAACACGAATATAAATTAAACTTTTACTGCAAGTTGAAGCTCAATTTTGTGTTACCAATAGGATTTTTAAACGCAAAAAAGTAAAATGCAGAAGCTCTTGTCTAAAGTATCCTTTTGGACACTAGAAAGTAAGCCAACTTTAGTAATGAACAGAGACTGGACGATACTACTATATAATATATATAATTACATAATCCCAATTACCGATTTGATATATATATTGAGATTTCAATAAGGTACAAGTTATACTATTGACCAAATAATAGTTGTAAACTTAATGGTTACACTTGATAATTTAAGTTTAAATAAATAATGAACATATAGTTGAAATATATTCAATTACTTGTACTTCGAATAATAAAAATAAATAAATAATTATCGAAGAAATATGTACTTGTTTTTTGCATGAAAATAGTTACAATATGTTTGTATTTCCAAAACACAAATTTCAGGGCAAAATGGAAACGAATGATCAGATTAGTAATTAGTAGTATCTCTTGAAAAATATGTATTTTGTGTTTATATTTATATATACATTTATTCTCTTTACTTTTAGGTTATCATTTAAAAAACACATTGTTACGGAAGTTAGCAAATGAACAAACTAAAAGTTCAGAAAAGTTTTCAAATCTATACATACATTGTTCGATTTTCACTGCCTAAAAGTCAAAGTACTAGTTTTATGTTTAATATAATATTCAAATTGAAATACGCGCTCAAAAGGCAACTAATAATGACTCCTATTAAATCTACTTAAATTCAAATATTGTATTAAACTAGTACTTGACTTTTAAGCAGAGAAAATCGAAGATTCCATTAACATAAAATTATATTTTAATTAGTTTTGACACCGTAGAGAACATAGTTTTACAACTGGCCTTTGGAACTTTGAACCATCAGTAGTAATGACCGTGGCTACACGAATGACACCATCCAGTCCAGGATGGGTTTGATGACACGAGCTAAACGCCAGTATAGAGGTGGCGACAAGTTGTCCTTTATTACTACAGCTATGTTAATTTTAATATTTTCACTATTATTTAACCACTTGCTTCGCTGCTGAAGTGTGTGTAAATATTCACTGTGCCACCTTTTCCAAAAATATTGATGGAAACGAATGAGCAGTTGCCACCGAGACAGATAGTTTAGTTTAAGGTGAGTAAGATCATGGTCAGGAAGAGCTAAAAGCGTCTCTAAAGTTAAGAAGTGACCTGGGGTCAGTACCGATAAATCTGTGGGATCCAGACTTACAAGGCATAAGGGCCTTGAATTTAATAGTGTATCAATCTGAAGTAATACAGTATTAAGTTCCTCATATGAGAGAACCTGTTCCCCGATTACCTGAAACAAATGTGTCTTTATGGATTTGACCCCCGCTTCCCATAAGCCTCCAAAATGAGGTCCAGAAGATGGATTAAACCACCACTCAATACGTTCTGATTTCACAACATTTTCAAATATCTGTGTAATATATTTCTCAGCACCTACAAAGTTTGTCCCTCTGTCGCTGTGTATTTGAGTACACCGACCGCGACGTGCAATGAACCGGCGCAGTGCTGCAAAAGATTTCAGAGCTCAAATCCGACATGAGCTCTAAATGTATAGCTTTTGTGGCATAGTAAATAAAACCGCAAATATGTGCCTTTCAAGATTGTACTTTGCGTTGGATAAGGTAATCAGGGCCGACCCGCAAAAATCAACCCCTACACATGAGAAGGGCTTTACTTGGGTTCTGCGAGACGAAACGAGATTGCCTATACAGGGCTGCAAAGAAGCAGGGTTGTCGAAAACATTTGAAACACACGAAACACGGCGAATTGCACGTTTAGGTGACAGTATCCAAAATTTTTGCAGTAATAAATAATGCAGTGTTTGCAAACCTAGATGTAAAAACTCTTGATGATAGCTCTCAATGATTAATTCCGTAAGCCTGTGTTTCCCCGGTAAAAGTATCGGATATTTTTTATCATATTCTAGCTCTGAATGAGAGAGCCTTCTGCCCACCCTAAGAACATCCTCTTCATCTAGAAATGCGGCTAATTTACAGAGAGGCCTAGAACAGAGCTTTTTCTGTTTTAACTGTGAAATTTCATCTGAGAATTCTGAATTTTGAACGTGTTTAATTAGAATAATTAATGAATTGTGTAATCTATAGATGAAAATTGTCCTGTGATTTTATTACCACCGGAATGGACGTTATTTATGAACCTATTGCATCAAGCAATAATTCGTTTAATTTTAGATAAAGATGAAAATTTCTGAAATAAACAATTTATTTCATTATGACAAAAAAGTGAGAGTCAATTTTCTCTCTTTTGATATATATATCGGGGGACCGATCTAAATTTTAGTACTGGACCAACCAAGATTGCTGTTATATGGTTATAGATAATGAGAGAGATATAATATCACAGATAATTGTTAATATTATTATTAGATTATTACTAGATTGTCTATAATCGATGTACAAATTATATAACATTAATAATAAAAATCTTTATTTATCCTTTGGATCATTATTCTGTGACTACAACATGATACATGTTTATCATCAATAATTAGCAACAACTTAGTAAAGTTTGCGGTCAAATGTCAGTTTGCTTACACTTTTTAGTACACTGTAGCCCAGTAGCATCAATGCATTCAGTTAATAAGCAACATTGACAATCTCATAGAGATCTAAGTTACTCTATGGTAGATTTTTATTCAAAATTGAAGGCCTGCCACACACTGCACTATGAAGTACAAGGTTGAGCATCATGCATAGTGACATAAATATTTCTCTTCTAAGCAATTACAGTCTAGTGTTCTATTAGAAGAGTTTTAACTGTATAAATTGGCTAGGAAGATGTGCACTATACTGTATTTAATTGTTCATTTGTGTCATCAGTATAAGTTTCCTGACTTTAGAATATTATTTCATTATTTGCATGTCATAAAAACTATATAAAAATCAGAAAACTATTTATATAGTACTTAATTTTAAAATAACTTTAAAATCATATTTCTCCCCAAATTTAACTTTAATAAATCACAAAAACTGAAATTATTTTATCAAAAACAAAGAGGCATTAAAGGAAAGCAAATGTTGCAAGTGTAGATTTCTTATGTGTGTTGATGACGGTTCTTACTACAGGTGACTTGAAACAACTCTCACTATATAGCATTTTCCATTGACCGAACTGGGGCCGCACTCGGGTGGCACTGATTATGCACTGGTTCAGTCAGAAATATGCAGTCCCAATTGAATGGGAGTTCGATTATCAATGTCTTTTTTTGCGTTTGTGATGTGGAGTGTAGAGGTTATGTTACAGATTCACAAGCTGTCGGAAGTGAAATTATTAATTTATAAAATATTACCCAAGAATTCAATATAAATTTTATAACGTTCACAACTTCTACAATTTTTGGCAGATATTCTTCACTTTCATTAGTGCTGCAAAGATTAAATAGATACTGCTGGTAAAAAATTAACAGATTGTAGCCATTTCTTAATTGCACTAGCAGGAGCATGACCTCTGAAACCACTTGAAAAAAAATATGCATCAGAGCAAGAATTACTGCACTAGTTTCCCAATTGAATTTAAAAACATGCCCTGGCCTGATCCATGAAATATAAATGTTGCACTTAGTGCACACTAGTTTTACCAACAGAAAACGCTAATAGTGTCAGCACAAGCGACAGTGATATTTACTTAGAATCATCAAAGCATGACTGTGTAAAAAAAGTCTATTATCAACTTAAATCAATAATCCAAATGTTACATGATCATACATTTACCGATCATATTTTCGAACCACATTGACACACACTTCATGCCATTTCAGTTTTCAAAAATGTCTATTTACAAGTGCTGTAAGTTTTGATCAGTTCTTGACAAGTGACCATTTTTATTTACCTTTTTTAATATTTCTAATCTATTTTTCTTCATATATAATAAATGAGCCCTCCCTGCAAAGTAAGGCATAAGGGCGGGATATATTTCTGCTTCAACTTGAATATCTTGCTTAGCATCTAAGATTTCTTCCCTGAACATTTTGTAGACCTATAATAATACTTTTATGTAAAATTTCTTACATTAACAGAAATGTACTTAGTACTTCTAATGTTTTTCCATCAAATAAGGATATTAAAGTTTTTCTCTTAGTATAGTTGAACATTGCTGCCAGACTTTCTATCCCTTCTTCAACATTGGCAACATTATCAAAAACTGCATTAGTTAAATTTTCTACCACTACCTCTATGTCTTTCATTCTAGTTCTAAATTTAAGAATATCATCATACCATTCCGCGTTCTGAACTTCTAGAATTCGATTTTTAACCTAAAAACAATATGGATTTACAGTAATTTTCTATAGTAACATTACTAAACCTGGCTTCTGAACTTAAAAGTAAATGGTAAAATATTTTCTTGTGTAAAGAATGTATAATATCTGGGTATATTCTTAGATGATAATCTTAAAAATACTATATGGATTTATAGTAATTTTGTATACTACTAAAACTGAATATGATTTCCGAACTTAAAAGTAAATAGAAAAACATTTTCTTGTATAGAAAACGTAAAATATCTGGGTATCATTTTAGATAAAAGAAAAACATAAAAACATAATAAGAGAAACAATACAATGACAATCATATTATGCCAATGTCTGAAATTGAATATATTTCAGAAAAGATAATTTAAGGAAAGTAAGAAATCATTTGGTAACGAAACTACAGCTTTCAATATGATATTTATTAAAACCAGAGAGAAATTAACATATTCATTTCTGAATTTTATTAAAAAAACTTGAAAGATATGACTAAACTGCAATCTACAATTATTGTTTTTCATATTATGTGAAAATATACAGGAGGACGTATACATAAAATATACAGGAAATATTTTTTCATACCTTTATATTTTCTAGGGAAAAAATTTAAAATAATGAAATCAAAATGTCTGGGAAGAACCACACATCTAAGTAATAGTAGTTTATTTATTTAATGAAAATTTCGTATCCACCACTACTCAATATGTTGATATTTTGTTAGTGACTATAGATACCAGAATTGTGTGCCCTAAGCTGACGGAGAGAACCCAGAATGACCACCTTCTACATTTGGACTGCCAGCCACTCGGCTAATTTTTGGAAGGCTGGTATGGTGCTCAGTTCCCAGAACAGCGTAGGCTTTATCTCTCTGAGTACACTGATTATTATGACTATTATCTTGTTCGAGTAGCCTGGATACAGCACTTGGAACTAGTACCGAAGATTGTGATATTTGGTCCGTTTCTCTTCCTCCATCAAGGTGGTATAATTATTATTATAATCTGGTGCAAAACTGGACCGGCAGGGGCAACTCTGCGTGACAGATTTCAGCCGAACCTCTGGTTCCATATAATCTAAGAGGAAGGGCCCTAGGCGGATGGGGGTCAGAGACAGGTGGGAGCGGCCTCCAGGTTACGTGAGGACACCCCGTCAGAAAAAGTTCCAGCTGCACTACCACTGCGGCAACTAGAAGCTGATGGGGAAAATCTCTGAAGTATAACTAAGGGTGAGGGTAGGCTTTAATACCAGACCTGGTTCGAATGGACGTGGTCATCGATGAGGAACTACCAGAAGTTGCAGACATCTGGCAGATTAACTGTGCCGTTTACAACGCCGCGAAGAAACTCGTCCCCAGCGAGAGGTGAAACATATCAAGTGAGGTTGAGATAGCAAAGGGGAATGTAAAAAAGATCAAGGGCTAGATATAGTCAGCCAGACAACATGCTTATCGGATCCAGAGTGTGGTGGAATACACAAAAAATGGTAATTTTTACTCCCAAAATCCGACGCATAGCAGCCAGACTAAGACGACAACACCACACTCTAAATCTGGTAGTGATGCCTACTACCATCAAGCAGCATTGTTTAGATAGGATCCGAACACTCATAGCTGTAAAGAAAACGTTGAAAAGGCAGGTGAGAAGTATGAAATCCTTCCCGCTTCATTCAAGAGCTACAGCGTGTGGTCGATAATTCGCTGACAGTAGCAGATGTCGAAATCTTATGGAAAGGAATTTACAAAATGACGCATCCATTAGCGACACTCCATCAATCACACACTTCAAGGCCTTCTGCCGTAGGCATCTTGAAGAGCCAGAAGAAGTGTGCACGGCAATCAGTACGGAGGAAGTATAACAAGCTCTTTTTTGCTGAACTTCTCTGCCCCAGGCCCGAACGGTATAAACACCTGGTGATGGAAGAAATTTCCTTCCAATCACCTCCGTCTGGCGCGTGTTTTCAATACATGGTTGAACGAGGGCAGCAAATTCCGGACTAGTTTGTAAAGGAACGTACTGTATTGATTCCCAAAGAAGGGGATCTTTCTGATCTGAAGAATTATAGGCCGATCACTTGCTTCAACTCCTGTTACAAGATATTTACTCGTATCTTGTATGCCAGAACACTGAGATCTGTTGATCCAGTCTTCCAGCAGATACATGAACATCGTGGTACTAAGAAGGGCATGGCAGGTAGTAAGGGCAGTCTGCTCATGGTCCACTGTATTACATAGAATTCTGTGTAATACAAGCGGAATCTATCAATGGCTTGGATTAATTACCGCAAGGTATTTTGATACAACATCTCACGAGCTACTATAACATTTGCTCGAATGTCTTGCCATACCAGCACCACTATTGAGATGCATTGCACAGCTGTTACAGTTCTGGAGGATTCGCTTCACCATAACATCTGGTGCACAGCAAGTCACGACAGAGCATGTATAGCATTCAGGAGAGGAGTATTTCAAGGAAATTCTAATTATCTTAAAATGATAGGTTTTGACAAAAATCAGAAATGAATATTTTACTTCCTGTTTCGTTTAGCAAGAAAACGAAATATGCGAATTTAGACAAACTGAAGTTGGTAATTGTGTTTCTGTTCCATTTATTCTACACAAATACATCATATTTGCAGAAATAATTGTGCTATTGTTTTTGATTTCTGAAAATTTCAATACATATAATGTATATATACAGGGTGGGGCGATAGTGTGTCCGACTTTGACATCTCGAGTTCTATGATAGCTAAAAACTTCATTTTAAAACATAAGTAAACTAGACAAAAAAAGTCTATAACCGGAAATTGTTCTCGAATATACAGGGTGAGCCAAAACGATTCTATAGTGTCAAGTAATATTTTTTAAATTAAATGCCATGTATATCAGAACATTTTTCGAGACCTCTTTGTGGCCTCCTTTCATTCCTGTACTATTATTGACTTTCTCCCAACCACTTGGATATAATAATTTTTTTATGTTGAAATTATACCATTTACACAGCTATCGATTTTAAGAAAAAAGATGTTAGTACCAGATATGAGACATCTGTGTGATGACATTCAGTCATTTTCACTTCCTAAAAGTATACAGGGTGGCCAAAAAAGACTTTTTTGAACTGAATTTTCTAAATGTTTTCAAATGGAACACCCTATATATTTTTGGCAGATGTAATGTAGGATTGAAAAACGAACATTTCTTATACGTATATTCCTATGGCTGTGTCCATTTTCAATTTATTCAACAATAACTGCAAAATTCAGCAATAAAAATTAAAAATGAGGATTTTTTTTCAAATAATTCAAGACAAGGTATAACATGCGTGTTACATGTTGCCCATAAAAACATCAGACCAACCACAATCCAAAATTTGAAGGAAAGGATAATAAATGCTTTCAGATGTAGCACTCCGGCAATTTTATAAACAGTAGAAACCTCATTCTAATCAAAATGTCAATCAAAATAGGCAACATGTGGAGTACTTTTTATAATATCTTCTCCTGAAATACAAAACAATATATTTTTAATTTTTATTGCTGAATTTTGCAGTTATTGTTCATTAAATCGAAAATAGTTACAAATAGCCACAGGGATGTACATATAAAAAATGTTCGTTATTCAATTCCACATCACATTGTCCAAAAATATACAGGGTGTTCCATTTGAAAAAAATTGAGAAAATTCAGTTGATAGTTGTAAATTTACAAATTATTTTTGGCCACCCAGTATTAGGAAGCGAAAATGGCTAGGTCTCATCACACCGATGTCTCATAACTGGTACTAACATATTTTTTCTTAAAATCGATAATTGTGACTGTATTGATTTCTTTAATATACACGTGTAAATGGCATAACTTCAACAAAAAAAATCATTACATCCAAGTGGTTGGGGGAGAGTCAATAATAATACAGGAGTGGAAAGAGGCTACAAAGAGGTTCCAAAAAATGTTCTGATACACATGGCATTTCATTCTAAAAAAATTTTAGTTGACCCTGTAGAATCATCTTGGCCCACCCTGTATATTCAAAAAATAATTTCCGGTTATAGACTCTTTTGTCTAGTTTATTTATGCTTTTAAATCAAGTTTCTAGTTATCATAGAACTCGACATGTCGAAGTCGGATGCATTATTGCCCCACCCTGTATATATATTTGGAAAAATGACGTATAAATTTTGATGTATAGTATCTCAAAATTATAAAAAATAACAGGGATTATTGAGGGATCACCTGTATATGCACCACATCATGAGTAATTGGAGATTGCTAACGTTAGTCATGGGGACTTTTAATGTGTTATTTAGGTCTACATATTCATCAAAAAAACAATTTTTAACATGTTGTTTTGTCCAGTTTATACAATAAATTTACTGAAATTATAAAAAGTAAAAAATAACAATTATGCCTATCTATAAACAAAATTTATTTTGTTCAAATCTTACGCACTTTTTCAATATCTGCTAAACTATCCAGAAACATTTTCTCAATTCTATCGGCCCACTGTTCAAATTCAATTCCTTGAGATCCTCCAAATTTTGGTTTAGGGATTACTTCGGTTTCATCAAATCTACCAAACACTATCATTGCTTCACATACTTCAATCATATCTTTACAACGTTGTATAAAAGAATCAACATGATTAAAAATTGGGGCCTTATCTAAATCCCATGCTTGGACACCAAATTCATTATGGCTATTAGAAACCTTAAAAAATAAAACATTGTTTTCTTATAAAGTGACAAATTTTGAACAAGTGATTAAGTTAACTAAAAATAAATACATAAAATATAAAAAATTGAGGTCTGAAATCCATAGGGCACTTTTATATTTTTTAACCCAAAACCTTCCACAAATTTTCTATTATCCTATTCATTGTTGTTTCATGCATATAAAAACGTTGGGTGACATTCTTCATAACATTTTCTGTTTTTGTTTTGGCCATAGTATACATAACTATGTGTTTAAAATATTATATTAATTGATGTTCTCTGATGATGATGTAATAAACCAAAACCTTAGAAAAAAATTAGTTATATCTGACCGAATTCCCCAAAAAAAAAACTATCAGATATTATTTGATATTAACGGTCAAGAAAAAAAAAATATATATATATATATATATATATATATATATATATATATATATATATATATATATATAAACATACATAAATGTTGGCCAAATTCATAGACGTTAAAGAATTCCTCATCAATCAACAATTTAATATTTTGGCGATAGCTGAAACCTGGTTAAAAAAGAAACAATCTAGCAGAAGGTTTGGTATACAAAATTATACCTTGAATACGCTAGACAGGGAATACAAAAGAGGATGCATAGCAATTTACACCAAAAAGACAGAGAAGTGTATCAGGATATCAGACTAGCAACACAAATGAAAAAAATATATATAGAAACAATAAATAAAAATATAATAGGAATTGGAAATGAATATGAACTAGACAGAACTCATCAATCGAACATCTTGAAGACATACCTATGGAAATTCATATGAACTTCGACTACGTCCTATGTATAGCATCTCCCAGTGGAATGTAATGATTTTCTTTATAGAGAATTTTAAAAGTTTTAATATACCTCTTCTATTTTATGAGTAATTCACGAAAGCGCATTTTATCCTTTCTATAATAATGATACAACACGGGACACCTCTTACATTTTCTTTAAAATTACAAAAAGAATGTGTATACAAAATTTCAGCCTTCTGTTAATTTTTCCAAAACATATCCACATGGTGGACTAAGACTTTATTACTTTTTGTTCTAACCTCTTTTTCAAAATATTTGTGCATATATCACAGATTGTATTTAAAATAATTATGTTCAATTTTTAACACGAAATTATAGAAAAAAAAATTTAAGTATTAACAGACGGATAATTTAAAATTACTTACTAAGACATAGATTTTAATATACTGGATCATACAGTCTACACAAACTTCAAACATTTTAATCCCTTTTTTGGTTTCCTTATTTACAAAAACAACATTTAAATCAATATAATTTATACACTGGAGTATTATCTGATTACTTAGAGATCTACATAGTAGCGTTATTTTTTCAATGGTGTTGTAATATGGACTGTTTAACCAAATGTATCTGATTAAATGGAGAATTTTTGCTAATTTATCTGGAAATTCATTTGGAGAATCAGTCTTTTCTAACTCATCACAAGGTTTCACGAGTACACTAAGAAATTCTATATTTGATCGAGATTCTTCAATATTTTTCAAAATTTCATCAGCAAGAGTGCGGAACTGGCGGACATATGTAGACTGTACTGATGTTAAAATGCTGCAAACATGTTTAATTCCTTCATTGCTAAGCTGATAATTTAACCCCAATAAGTTTTCATCTACAAATATAAAAATAAATATGAAGGATTATTATAAGATTTTGATAAGAGTAATGTAATGACTAATAAATTTATTACTAAAACATGCCATTTATACGATTTTTTTTTTTTTTTGAAGAAAACAACTTTTACAAAAAAAAAGTTATAAAATTATTACACAGGCAGTTAAATTGAACTGTTATTAACATTTTATAAATCTATATGAATGTTTAACACCAACGTTGTTCTTTGTTTACTAAGGGTTTCCGTCGCCCATTAAATCTATTTGATTAATAAGTTCTATGGAAGCAATTAATGATACAATTGTATCCAAAGAAACTATCAACTGAATAAATTTAATAGGAGATGGATAGATCGTCCCTAACCCCAGTATTTTCAACATTTTAAAGGAATCTTTAACTTAAAAGGAGTTTTAATGACCAGAAAACCAACAAAATACCTATAAATATCTGATTGCAATCCTATAATTTAAATAAAAAATTTGGTTTAATGTCATTCATATATCTCGATTTATATTTTGCTGGAATTGCTGATAATACATTTTCCTGTCACTAAAACTTCCTTTAAGCTAAAGGTTCCTTTAACATGGTAAGTGTATTAATATTTTTTATTAACGTAATGAGAAATATGGAAATATACTTTATGCACAATGTTTAATAGCAAAATTTAAAACTATAACAGGTATATTCAGAAAAAAATTTAACCTTATGCTTTTGTTGGTTCAATTATGATTTGTCAACTTTGCTTTCTGAAATACGTTTGGGTATTCTGAATTACAACTGACGATTTCTGAAATATACTTTACTATACTGAAATACAATTGATATTATCTGAATTGCAGCTGGAAAAGGTGTAGATATACGACTAGCGGTATGCGCCCTTGCTCTGTTGCCAACACGATGCAAGGGGCGATCGCAATGGGAATGTCAGAAGGGTTAGAATATTGCCTTGCTCAAGAAGGAGGTCTTTTTAAGCATTTAATTTGAATTATTTATTTATTTATTTACGTATTATTTTATTTTTTTGGAGTTGGTATTATTTTTCTTTATTATTTATGAGAATATTAATTTGTTTTTAGAATCACTATTTGTTTAAAAAAAAAAATCAATATTTGATTGTGTGCTGTTCTGATATTTTTCATAATTTTATCTGTGGCATCTCGGAAGAAACAATGATATTGTGAAACATTCTGATAATTTTAGTAAATACGTTAATACGGAAAGATTTCTTTAGATGAACGAGAAACACTTTCCACCGCAGCTTTAGCGATACTGAATTACTGACACTGACTGAAATCTACTTTGTGACTTTGTCTCGTATGCTCCTCCCCCCCAGGAAGCGCACTGACGCAATCGTCAACTTTCGTTCGGACTTCGTATTGAGACGGGCAACTGTAAACTACGCATACCGCTAGTCGTGTATCTAGTAGGTTGGCTCAATCTGTATACTAGGCACTGCTGACTAAACTATCATCTGCATAAATTCGGCCTGGCGGAAAACGCTACGCGCCGCACAGTGGGGTATTGATACCAATTACATGGTCAAAATTATTTTGCTGAATTTTTTACAATTTTTTTTTTGATTAGTATTTTAGCTTGGTTGAATACTTAATATTTACAATTTAAAGGAAAAATTATACACACAAAAGTTCTTAATCGAATTAAGAATTTCATAAAACATAAATAATTATAAGTCTATAACACTCAGTCATTGTAACTAATTTCTTCCTCTGAGAACTCTTCAGGGCTACTGAATAATCCGGAGGCTACTGAATAATCCCGACTACATTTTGTGCAAAATTTTAATCTATAACGCCTAAAATACTTATTTCGGGCCTCTGAAACTTCTTCTAACAGTTGGCCGATAGGAAGAAGTGCTTCTAAAATAAATTTGCTTCCATGGGTTAGTATCTTCCGTCTGAAAAGAGAATAAGAAAAATGTATGTTTTATTATTTTTATTATTATCGAAAAAAATTTTTAAAAATTATAAAATCTGAAACCACTAATTTCCGAAAAATGTTTTTGTGCCATTTAATTGTTAACATAATAAACTAAAAACCTAAACTGAATATGGGGGTTGGAAAACTTTGGAAGAATAACAAAATCCATTAATAATTAAACTTTTGTTTTAAAAATCATGATGAAAAAAATCATAAAATTTAATTACATTACAAAATATTTAAATTAATACATACCTTTAGATGTTGAAGCCATAATTCTAAATCCGTTCAAAAAATGTAGGCGAAGAAAACTTAAAATAAAATATCCAATTTAATATCAATCAATTTCACCAAGTCACAACAACACAATGCAAAAGCTTAGAAACAACCAATGACCCATCACTACCTATATCTCATTTTAAGATATAAGTGGTGGAGATCATCCGAGCGAATACCTATAAGAATTTCTAAAAACGATTAAGCATGGAAAATTGTCAAATTTGCAAAACCGATTTATGGCCAGGTTTTAGATCCCAATACCCCACTGTGCGCCGTGTCGCTTATGCCTGGACGATGATGTTTTCTCTTAAAATGTTTTCTGCCCAATAAAGTTATCAGTTTCATTAAGAGACTGAACTTGTTGGGTGAAATATAAGTAGGAAGTGAGCCACAATAGGTCTGCTGATGGCCGCAGTATCTTCTTACAAGAACCTAACTTAATCTAAATGGTCTATAGAATATATACTCCGGCCTAAAGCCCAGTATATCCATCTTCTGGTAGAGTGGTTGTTAGCAAACAGATTTATATTAATTATTACGTCTCCACTTTTGCAAAAAACTGATCACTGCAAAGTATAGTTCTGTTCTGCAAAATAGATAAATAGTAACTGTTATTTTACTGGTTTAACAATTTTATTTTTAAATTTATCTGTTCAGCAACTTTACCAAGAGGTGGATATACCGGCCCTTAGTAAAACGTTTTTTGTTTGTTAGAAACCTAACCTATAAATAGAATTTTTTTTTTTAATAAGCAACGATACAAAACTTGAATTAATTGCATGATAAAGATTTTAAATATAAAACTGGCTCCAAGCACAAAAATGGACGCAAACAATAAATATGAGAATAAATTCTTAACTGCAAATTTGAGGTTGTCTCAATTTAATGCAAATGCTCTATTATGTGTGTATTTTATGTTCAACTTGAAAAGTAAAAACAGATAGAGGTGGATTTTTTATTTAGGCAAATGTCAATAATTTTAGAAAGAAAGCATACTAGGTTCACTGTGGGAATGTTTGTGTTTGAAAACCATTGTCATAGTCTTACTAGTTACTGATAGTGTTTACGCACTTCATTGTAATTGAAAAACCATATAGTTTAAAACATATAAATGAAAACTTACTTCGGTATTTCCAAAATTCATACTCATCTTTCGGACACAGCATATCTTCTGAAGTATTTTGATCTTGATCCTGGAGTCCTACTCTGATTTGTTTGGTCCAGTATACAACTATGCCCTCTAATCGCTTTATTAACTCTTTATCTTTATTCGCTACCTCTAATGGCATATTGGTAACTTCATAAGGAATGTATAAAACTGTTAATCCATACAGCTTATAGTGAATATCTGTAATTTTTGCCAAAAACATGTGCAAGTTGTTGCAAAAGTCGTTTTTGACACCTAATTAAAACTAAGGAAATTATATAATTCAAAGTAACTTTTCAAGATACCCTATTCAAAATTAAATATAGCAGATGACTTTTCTAAATAGAACAGGCGATCCGGCTTATACTGGTGTTCGTTGACTATTGATTCTTGAAAGTTTATCAATAAAGATGGCAAATTCATAATCTGATGTCCACACTGACATTTCAAGGTTCAATATCCTTCAAGAATATTGAAAATTGTTAATTGATTTGAAGTTTCTATAATATTCGAATTTAATAATGTCAAATTTGAATATGATTCTACTAATCCGCACTATAAATAAAGAAGAAACGTAAGTATTCATAAAGTTGGTTTCAGTTTCAAAGGTTAATAAATGCGCGTTTCAGCTTAGAACATAGTGAAAATGACTATAGTAGTGAATGTTAATATAACAATAAAAATTGGTTCAATGAAGGAACAATAGTTCCGCAAAGAATTATAAATATTTTTATATAAATTAAATAAATAAAGTGATAAACAGATGCTTTTATTTACAACAATATGAAAATAAAATTCAGTTTAATAAATAATCCCAAAACAAGTAGATTAGATTAATTATGTATTTATTGGTAAATAATGATACTACTATGCAGTATTTCCTAATTTGTCGATACTCGATCATTACAAATTGTGAATTGAAACGATCTCTTTCTAAGTTAGGCTTTATGAAGATTAAGTTAAGATCAACAATGGGCAAAATTAGGTTAGTAGCATTATTATTCCCTTCAGTTGGGCATGACTATTCGTAGAAAATAAACAACGAAAAAAGACATTTTAGTATATTTTAAATTTGTTGTGTTTACAAATTATGTTTTACAAATTTTATAATTTTATAAAATGTTAAGGTTACCATCTCCTTATTAGTATTTATGTGTTTTTTGTATTTGTTAATGCACCAAAGAAACTTTATGTTTGTATTGTTCGCTGTTTTAGAGCTGATAATTTCAAAATTACTGTATTTTTCTTTTAGCATTAGGTTTTTTATTTTGTAAAGGAGGCTCAAAAATATCCGCCCCTGTTTGCAAGAAATGCTTAAAACTACGAATAGTTTTACTACTTTTCATTCTATTATGAATAATGAAATTAGTAAACAAGAGCTATTTTCGACGCAGAAGGCTATGAGGCTTATTCTGGTGGTACTCGTTTACCAAGTGTCGACATGGGAATATTAATAACTGAAAATTTTTAATACAGAAAAAAATTACCTATTCTCGTTGGCATATTAGAAAATCGATTTCAATATTGATTAACGAAATGGCAACTTCATGTACCAACATAAAAACGAAGAATAAAATATGAAATAAACTGATGTTTTGGATTCTGTTAAAGATTAAATCTTTGCTTTTGTTAAAGATAGCACACTGTTGTGGTTTATTATTTTTCAATTCGCTTTTTACATGTCATAAATTCAACAACTCGATAACACTAAGAAATACTTGACATTTTAGATTCGTCTGAATTTTTTTTTACAGCTTCTATACGTAAAATTAATTGAACATATTTCAGGATTTTGCTTAAAAAATTTTTTTTTTCGAATATATCCATTTATGAAGTTTTGGTATTTTGCTGGATTTTCTCTAATCGTCTCATACATGAAATTTATTATCTCCAGTTGTACTGATCGAATTGATGTAATTTTTTTACAGTTTACGTGTTGTTACATTAGCATTCTAAAAGCATAAAAAAAAATTTCATTGACGAAATCACTTACAGACAGTGGACTAATGTTGACAGAACTACCTTACAATTAATGATTTCTCCAGTTGATGAATATTTACAAAAATTAAAGATCGGTTTGGAAAAATTACTTCTTCATTCACTCTTGGTAAAAAAGCAAAATGAGTTCATGAAAAATAAAAAGCAAACTCTAACAGAGAATGAGTTTATTGTAGTCTGTGATTTTTCTGAAAATTATGCGTTTGTTGTTCAAAATTCTGCACAAAGGCTTCCACTGGAACAATAATCAGGCTACAGTGCGCCCATTTGCAATTTATTACAGAGATAAAGACGGCAATATTCTACTAAAAAGTCTTGTCATGGTATCAGAATATTTGCACCACGACACTGTAGCAGTCCATGTGTTTCAAAAATATTTGGTAAATTTCATTAAAAAAAGAATTAAATAAAATATCAAAAATCATATATTTTTCTGATGGATCAGGTACACAATATAAAAACAAGAAAAATTTTGTGAACCTTGCGTACCACGAGGAAGATTTCGGTTTAGCTGCAGAATGGCAGTTTTTCCCTACGTCTCATGGCAAGGGCGCGTGCGACGGATTGGGTGAGACTTTAAAAAAGATTAGCTGCCAGAGCTAGCTTTCAAAGAACATCCAATCCAATCCAAACGCCAAAACAATTGTTTGAATGGGCAGCTGAGTCTCACCCTAATATTTCAACAAAATATGTAGGTAACTAATGAAGAATATGATGAGGAAGAACGAAAATTAGAGGAGAGATTCAAAAATGCTAGAACCGTGAAAGGTACATTGAAATTTAATTACATTATACCTACTTCAAAAAATAAAGTGCAAGCCAAGCACTTTTCCTTGCAAGAACAATATGATGCAATTGAAGTTAAAATTATGAAATAAAATGTATACTTTGTGCAAAAAAAAACATTTTGTCTACTACTCAAAAGCTAATAAATCAAAGTGTTTAAATTTAGTTCCTTACTTTTATTTTCTCACGTCGTGATATTCAATATTAATTTAGTAACTGGGAAGTAACTATAATGTTCTTTTCATTATTTATATTAATTTTTATACATTAATGTTATCAACAAATATTTTCAAACTATTACGCAATACGGTAAACATTCATTAATATAAAATAGGTGCAAATGTCTGAGACCTCTGAAGTGCACGGAGCGCGCCGCATGACAAGCGCTCGAAAATATTTAATAACTTTTGATCTAATAGAGATACCACTTTTTCACCTATGCCATTTTCTAAGGAACATGATGAAGAATGAAGTGGTATATTTTAAAATTAACTAAACCTGGGGCGACAGCATCTAACAATTATTTAAACAATTAAATTGTTATTATTTTTGACGTTGACATTAAAAAAAATTTTTTTTTATGCTTTTAGAACACGTAAACTGTAAAAAAAATGACATCGATCCGATCAGTAAAACTGGAGATAATAAATTTCATGTATGAGACGAATTGAGAAAATCCAGCAAAATACCAAAACTTCATAAATGGATATTTTCGGAAAAAAAATTTTTTAAGCAAAATCCTGAAATACGTGTCAATTAATTTTACGTATAGAAGCTGTAAAAAAAAATTTCAGACAAATCTAAAATGTCATTTTTTTCATGAAATCCGTGCGATTTGTAAAAGAATGACCCCATATATGAAGATTCAATATGTACCAAAATTATTGAAAATATGATTTCATAGAATAATTCAATCCTTATTTACTATTTACTATTTTTAAATATTTTTTGTGTTCATGTCACACCTAAAGAATTTATAATTGTTCTTTTTCATCACTGTGGCATTTTACTTTTCTGAAATTACAGCTTTTTTTGTTGTTGACAGCAAATTATAGTAGCCTTCAGATTAGTAAAAAAATGCTGTTGCTTACTAATTTTACTTAGTGTCCGTTGTAGAATAAAAAGTAGTAAAACTATCTGTAGTTTTAAGGACGTCTCACACAAAAACATGTGTCCATTTTTAAATTTCCTAACTGACTATAGTTTTTATCATTTCCATCTTTGAAATCGAAAAGAAAATACCATTAATAACCAATATTTTTCATGAGAGGACTCTTGTTTAGTATAAATTTCAGAGGTTAAAATCTATTTTTGAAAATTCCACTTGAACTTTGTTGAATAAAAGTTAAGGATTTATCCAGATTTCTTCAACATATGTAACAGATTTATTTTTATGATTTTGTTTCAGAGTATTTTCCGAGATTATTTATTAAAGAATGTTATTTTCATATAGTTGTAACCAATAAAACAACTTATTTATTCACTTTATTTATTTAATTCACCTAAATCAATGAATTATATTGAACCAATTATTATTGTTCATCATTAACAGTCACTATTGCATCAATTTCATTATGTTCTAAGTTGAAACATGCATTTATTAACCTTCGAAACTGAAACAAAATTTATGAATACTTACGTTTTCTCATCAATATTTATAGCCCCGATTAGTAGAATCATATCCAAATTTTACATTATTAAATTCGAATGTCACAGAATAATTAATAAGTTAGGCTATGGGAAATTTGCAATTTAGTGTTGTAAAGAATCCTCCCAGCTACTACTTAAATTAACAGATATCTTAAAGACAAAATTAAAAAAAAAGCAATCACCAGAATAGGAACTTCAAATCGATTTTCAATTTTCAATACTCTTGAATACATATGACCCTGAAATATCAGTGTGGACTTCAGAATATGATTTCACCATCTTCATTGAATTGCCAAGAATCAATATTCAATGGACATCAGAATAAGCCCGGGTCAGCAGTGGCTGGTGAAATTTAGGCTATGTCATACTCGTATTGGAGCATGGGACCCAAGCGATACTTTAAAGCATAACTATCAAGACTAAATGAAGTAGTTTTGCAGAAAAAAAATTGCGATTGAAATTTGCGAAAAAAAGTTGGAAAAATTGTGAGCCTCCAAGGTTATTTTTTAAGACCTTACTTACTGGCCTTAATACAAAAAATGTTTAATAATAGTAAATAGGGATTAAATTATTCTACTATGAAATCATATTTTCAATAATTTTTGTACACATTCAATCTTCATACATATTTATTACACAGAAGTATCATGGCAATCTCCAGTAATTTTAATGAGTTATCTAACAATTTTATCGAGTTGTTCAGTTTAAGATACACATTTGTAAGAAATAAAATAAATAATAAACCACAGCAGTTTTCTATCTCTGACAAAAGACAAAACATCAATTTACCTCACATTTTATTATTCTTTTTTTTTTATAGTATCACAATCACCTGACGTTGCCATTTCAATAATCAATGTGTCAATGGGAAAGGGTAATTTTCTCTGTATTGAAAAATTCCAATTATCAATGTTCAACTTTCAATGTCGATGCTCGATAACTAAGTGCCACTAGAATAAGCCTCATTATATTGTTAGTTTTTATCTACAAGGGCAATTGTAGGAATGTGGTTCGTCCCCAAGTTCAGCTGAACTATCTAAAACAACTTCATATGAAAAGTCCACAGTTTATGCTGGCGCTAAATTATATAACAAACTCCCTCAAAAAAATTAGATCAGATAAGAAATTTATTTCCCACTTTAAAAATGTCTTAAACATACTTTTTATTCAGTAGAGGAATATATGTATTTTCCAGTTATGTAAGGAACATGCAAGTACATTTTCTTGCTAGGTAAGGTGATAACGCTTATGAGTACGATTTCACTCATTCACTTGTTAAGTTTTTAATTGCCTTTTGTCTTAAATTCTTAGTATTATAAGCATTTGTCTGTATATATACTATTAGTTATTTATATTTTTATGTTGTATATTTTACGTTCACACACATTTTGTATGTCTTACATGAAAATAAATATTTTATCCTATTCCAACTTGAGGGATAGCCACAAATTGACGTGCAATTTGATTTTAACAGACAGTAATTTCTATTGGTGGATATTAAATCCCTTTATAATATTAATTTATTATATCAATAATAAAGTTTTCCTAATATGTTGAACATTGTACATAATCAAACATGTTCTGTGTGTGTAAATTAGTTACTGAAAGTTTTTAAATATTTCCTCCTAAGGAGAAATAAAACAAAATTCTATGCTGTATTTAACCCTCGAAAATGTCGCCTTTGTAGACATATGAATTAAGGATCAAGTTTCAGTGTGATGTGTAGGCAACTTATGTATCATGACAGTAGTACTGATGTTGCATAATTATGTGACATCACAACTAATAGAGTCCAATGTCAATTATTTAGTTTTTGAGTCTAGTGCCTACACAAAGGAAAGAGTCCAACGGCTGTATGCATAGTCGTTCTCCGGCGACTCGCCAGCCGCCACTCAGTAATGAATGAGTCTTATGTATTTCATACTTAAGGTATTCAGAAGTCTTTGAAACATACAACCAGTTTGTGGTTGGTTGAAGGAAATCCTTTGTAAGAAATTTCCCATAAAAAAGCTTGTTGCAAAGGTAAGAATAAGTTATCAATTATCAGTCAGTATCATAGATTTCTTACTGTTACTTTGTAATTTATTATAATAAATTGGTTCGTTTTTAAACTGTACAATGCTCACAAAGATGTAAAAATTTTGAGGTCCCCAATTTACTTATAAGAGTTCACAAAAATACAGATATGAAAAATAACAAATTTAATGATTCTGTGAAAAATGTAAATCCATCATTATAAAACCTAAACAGATTTCTTTTTGTTTTCCTATAATCTGGGAATTGTCGTGCGCACGTGACCAATATAGGTTTTTTTAATCGATATATGTATACTATTTTATGCTATAGTAACTTAAGAAAAATTATTTAAACTCTATTAATTCCCAAGATTCAGTGCACATAAACAATTAATGAGCACTGCGTATCTGCCAACACTTAATTGGTTGCCTGCTAGCTGACAATGAAGGTTGGGGCAGGTTCAACAAAATAAAAAAAAATCTGGTACTAATCAAAGGTGCCACATGGCCGAAACCAGCCAGCATTTAGTGTTGCTTTACTTATTCGATATTATTTTACAGGGACAATTTTAAACGCAACAACGCTCAAAGAATGTTTACATTCATTGAATCTTGGAAATTAATGCAGTATATGTATTTAGCATAATTATTATAGTACTGATTTTTGTATGAATTTAAAGTTGTCTGAAGCAATGTACCAATTGTCATACTTCTAAAGTATTATATAAGAGACCGGATATGAGTTTATATTATAAAAGGATACTATCTGGCCAGCTTGACAAAGAAAATAGTTGAGGTGCATAAACATCTCGAATAATATTTAATATAGAACCCTCGATGTTATGATCTATGGTTCCAAAAATTATAGTATCGTGAAAAGTATCTACTTCAAACTTTTGGTTTTCGTCTCTAAGAAAATACATCATATCCATTATGGGAACATAGGGTACGTCTGTATCACAAGTTAGGTCATCTCCATCGAAAAAAATTATAAGCATCGGTTTTGTCTTGTCCATAAACCAGGATTTTATTACATTGTCACATTGGTGTGACCAATCACTTTCTTGGAGGTCATACAGAGTGGTTAAGTCTTTAATAAAAGATATCAAAGAATTTAATTCTTCCTCAGTGTACACAATTTCTTCTACAACATCTAATTCTTCGGGAGTTTGTATTTTTACAGTTTTCTCTAAAATACAAATTTTTCATCAATGTAAAGTATAAACCATACCATTAGAAACATGATAAAAATTAGGGTAAACTACGAGTTGCCGCCTGGTTGATTACGAAGTCCGAATGAGAGTTAATGATTGAGCATTAGAATCAGGGCACTTGCAAGAGCACTAAGGGAAGCAGACAATAAGACTAGCCAATTTCAGCACAGAACAACTAAATTGAGATTTCAGTATTGCTAAAGTTGCAGTGGAGATATTATTGCTTGTTTATCTAAAGAAATCTTTGCATATTAACATATTTACTAAAATTATTTCACAATTTCCAGTGTTTCTTCCGAGATGGCATAGATAATAAAACATTAAAATTATAAAAAAATATCAGAACAGCATACAATCAAATATTGATTTCTTTTCGAAACAAAATGTAATTCTAAGAACATAAATTAATATTCTCAAAAATACGTAAATAAATAAATAAAATCTCAAAGGTTTCTCTCAGTTTGTAGGAACAATATCCATTTTTCTTTAAAATTCATCTAACTGTTGTGGCACTTGAACTTACTGCATCTGCAATTTGCCGGCTGGAAAATGCCGGTTCCGTAAGGGCTTTAGAGCAAACCATTATTTCCAACATTTCCCTGTCATTGTTGGGTACAGAAGGCCTTTGCTGATTTCTGGGATTTAGACAACCATGCCACTCAAAGTTTTGAATAAATTTTTGCACCGCTGTTAAAGAAGGTGTTGGCCTGTCTTGAAACGTTGCTGCAAATAATTCTCGTATTCGCCTCACTATTATTTTGGTGATGCAATTCTATTATTTGTTTTTTTTTTCATCAAGTTTGTTGTATACCTCCATTATTAATTCTACAAGAATATTAACTTACATTTTAGAAGTTGGTTAGAAGCGAAATAATCCGCACCGCATCGGCATGCGCGCTATGATCTCCCCATTGTGCTCAGTATTTTATTATATCATGCATTGTACTGGCAACAGACAAGCGACTGTAAACTACACATACCGTTAGTTGGTCTGGCTCAATCTGTATATTTTTCTAGTGACCTCTTTTAAAACAATAACAAAAAAGTTGCTATGACAATACCTAGTTTTATAACTATTAGTTTTGTATTTTATTTTGTAAAGAACTGACATTTCTATTTTGTAGGTAATCAGTTTTATTTATACAAATCAATGTTTTTATAACGTAGATAGAACGGAAATTTTATATTATATTTCTACCTACAAACAGTTTTATATTATTATTATACTATATCTACTCCGAAGATGTTACTGCTACTGTATACTAATGCAAGATTTTAACTGACAAAAAGATGTTAAGTAAGTTTATTTATATTTTTTGATTCAAATAATACTAATTAATTAATTATAATTAATTTATAGAATAATTTATCGGAATTTACCTTCTGATTTTTCTGATGAAAAAAGAGAATCTTTGTCTTCTCCTTCGGTCTCCTGAATAATTGGCGCTGGTGAAGGAAAAGCCATATTAAAATGTTTTTAAAAACAGTTTTTTGAAAATAAAATACAAAACAAAATTTTTTCTGTTTTTTCTTTTACTTAGCAACGCATTTTCTTACTGCAAGTTCTCCCGTAATCTTTCCTCTCTTAAAATAATCTGTGGTTGGCCTTAAGTTCAATTTTAGAACATAATATAGAATAATATTTTAGTGTTAACATAGGTAAGGGCAGTCAGAGGAAATTTATCTTTGGTATCGGTTATAAATTGTAAACATAAACACAAAATATAGTTATATTTTTTATAAACTTTTACAAACACGTATCAGCTGGTTTGGTATACAAAACAAGTTTAATGTTTGGTAACCATAGCAACCAATCAATGGTTTTTGTTCTTATCGATTGCACTTCTACACTTTTCACAGTTACCGACCAATAGGAACCTAGATTTGAGAGTGATTGACCAATCACAATGAATTTTCAGGTGCACATAAACCAAAGTGTAGAAAGAATAGATGAAATAAACGGATCTTATATCTCGGTGATCGGGGATCAAACCAAGAAGAATAAACTACAAGGAGTGCTTAATCAGGCTTTAGCCAATCAAAACTTAGATGTTTATAATCGTCACGGTGACGTCACTGGTAGCTCATAGAAACATAATATAGCGTGTTCCAAATTATTACACTACAACAATTTTAAATGAATACAATGATTATAGTGTAAGATTCCATAATAGAGGTCGTTAACTAATTGTTGACTGGAAATGTTTATAAAGGAAATATAAACTTTCTCATGAATTAAACAAAATCAACAAAATTGTGAAATACAGATAAAGACAAGTGTGTTTCGTAATAAAATATATTTTAAGCTGGTAAAATTTTAGTTTATTTGTTGGTTACTATACTTATAGATATTTTCAAAACAACCAGTTTTATATCTAAAGCTCTATATCAGTGTACCCGTATAGATGTAGTGTAGAATATCCTACCAATTTAAATGTCATTAAAGGGCGAGTTCTATTATACGAACCTCAATTAAAGGGTAGCAGTGTTTCAACACATGTTGGCTAATTTACCCCAGGCACTTTTATAAATTACACCGCATTACACCTCCATTGAAATTACTTAACATGGAATGTGTTATAAGCTAAAACACGGAAACATTTGGTACGGAGTAGGGACAACTAGTTAGTCGAGTCGGGCCAGTTGCAACAAACAACTGTCAAAGAAAACGCAGATTTTTTTACATTTAAATGTTTAAACTTTAAAAAAGCAAATATACTGAAAATGTAGAGCGTAGTATTCATAAGAATTTTGTATATTACTCGCCCCCCTATCGCCAATGTCTCATAAACATTTTAATCCAAAATTGGGGATTTAAGCCTTCCCTTCGCCACCTGGTAGCTAAAAATCGCACTTTGACGAAACGAGTAAATTTTGTTTGCAATTGTTTCATCACATTTGTACAGTTCGTTTATTGGGGTTTTATCACCGTTTTTTTTATATTTCATCAACATTTATTCCACAATATGCTGAAGAAAATAGTGCATAATACGAATTGTTGTGTGTACAATTTTCACTCAAGGAAAAAATGTGGATGGGATCCACTTTTACTATTTTCCTATGAAAGACGCGGTGTTTGTTTATATCACCAATAGCAGTGGTATTGTGGAGAAAATAGATGGAAGATAACTATGAGAGAAAGCATACTTGATGGGAAAAACATTAACTTCAGCAATGCTTATCCATTTCAAGCCAAAGGACTATAATGCAAAAAGCATTTAAAGTTATAATAATGACATTTTTAGGTTAGGTATTTCCACAAGTTAATAGAAAATAATGTAAAATAGGTTAAACTTATTGAATTTACTTCCCAACTTTCGATTAATGTAATAATGTTAATTTTTCTATCTAAGAAATAAGCCACAAAAGCAAATAAATCATATGTAAACAAACCCAAGAATCAGATGATATTTACTTTCCTGATCGCAGCGCCATAAAAATGATAGCAGCCTTTTAGTATCGCCGTTCTGCATTACGAGGAGCCGTGGTCAGGATTTAGGCGCTCCTGTTAGTAACACAGAATTTTTTTTTTTTAATTCTGTGGTTAGCACTCCCTCGTCGCCAGATAAAACTTTATATCGCTGTTTAAACTTTTCTATTATGAGAAAGAAAAATGAAAACACACGATTCATCTTAAATACCATATGGATTTAATATATAAAATTACTGGCAATACTGATGCGCTATTTTATTTTTACTTAAGAAATACAAATATTTTATTTGGTGACATTTTATGAAACTTAAATAGTCGTATTTTCTAGGGTTTACCTGTAATTTTATACAATAGCTACACGGTATTTAGAATGAACCATATGTTTTCGTTTTTCGATATTACTAACAGAAAATTTTTAACAGCGATTTATAAATTTAATTGGTGTCTCTTGCAAACGCACCCTTAATATGGCTTCAGAGAACTTATTCTCTGACTAAAGCGTGTCGCGGCAACACATCTCCTCCTGTTGCAAAACCCCTCCTCGACCACGGCCTTAGTGGTTTGAGTAGAGTGGCAAAGAGGCAGATTCGTAGCCCGAAAAATGAAACAGGTATTTTTCCTCGGGTTTCTATGGGGAAATAAACTAGTTGGAAATGAATATATTATTTGGTATAAGTTTTTATTTGAATTGAAGGAAAAATATAGGTATGGCGGGGCGGGAGGGGGAGGGGGTGATGGGGAAGAAACAATTACTTAACTTCAAATGCCTAGCAGGAATATCCAAAATCTGTGATGGTTTCCAGCTGCTCAAACCAATCTTTACAAATATAAGTTTTATTCCCTTTTTGTTTACTTTATTTTTCAAGTTCACCACATTTGATATATTTATTATTATCGCTTTACTATCTAACAACCATGGCGTCATGTTATATGCGCGAGTTTTGAAATATTTTATTTTTATAACCACGGTTACTTATAGTTTTATAATTTTTTTGTGTGCCCTCGGTCTCAGCTCACTCATGACTTTATTCGGTATCTCCTTTTACTTTACTGCGTCCATCATGGACCAAAAATTGCTGACAGCCGCGTTCGTATTTTTAAACGTTTTCGCTTAGAATTCTATCCCATCAGCACTATCACATTATAGCCGTTAAAGAAAAAAGATTAATCTGTAATACACCGAGAATAAACCGGATTCAGAAATAAATTATAAATTTAACAAATTTTTTGTTATTTTAGCCAATTGTTACACTCCAAATATCGCTTTACTTTGTTATTGAAGTACACAGCGAAACAGACAATAGGAGTGAGAGGAATATACACAATATTGGATCTGTATTAGCTGTCGCAGGCGACAAGTTTCAATTCTCTGAAGCTGGCTTTAAAGGAACGACATCAAGATCACAAAAACTAATCTTGGAACGAGGTCAATGAGGTCACTGAAGGTAATAGCGCGAGATCAAAGAAAATCAACGAAGCATTAGTAGTTTTTTATTTGCATTATGTTTCAGATCAGTTCAGTTAATTTTTATTTTTGATTGGTTTGACATTTTAAAAGACACTTTCTAAACCAATCAGAGATGAGAGTAACTGAACTAGATCATAACTGACCTGATCTGCAGTGCCAATAAAAAAGTACTATTGTATCTTTATCTATTTGATCTTTGGTTAGACGCGGATTGGGGATGCGCGATACGGTACGATATTTTTCTGATATCGGTACCATAAATTTAAAAGATAAAGATTCAGTGACACAGTCTTAAAGTGTTGGCTACATGCTTGACATTAGACACAACGTTGATTGAAGTATAATATTTCAATCAACAGACAGGATATACTTTTTATATCCTTCTTCTATCTTGTTTGTTTGATATTTAAATTATGTTTCCTCTCTCTCTACCCTGTACTGTGGGGGCCAATAGGAATGTCCTCTGAATGTGGGTATTTTGACGTTTATTTAAATAGAAGCGGGTAAATAATATAGTCCTGTTGTTCAATATTTTGAAATTAGTTAATTTTTATCTAAATAGTTCTAACCCTTTCATTGCGACTGCGGATTCAACCGACTATACTGCCGTGCGGCTGCGGACACGCTATGCGTATTCGAACGTTTCCCGCATTGTACCGAGAGCGAATTAATATGGTTCCCGCATTATTTCTACGATACCATAAGCCATAAGATACGCAAATTCTTGACAGGCTGTGACAGGTAAGTAGGTGTTTTGTAAACAATAAGTTAAAATCACGTTATTCACATAAAAAATGTATATTCATATAAACAAAAGATAAAATATTTTCATAAATAAAAAATTAAAATCCCATCATCATCTAGCGCTGGGGTTAAAATTATTGTAATAAACTAAAGTTAGATATCCTATGAACATAATATAATGCGCGTAATCGTCTGTTTTTCGCAATTAACCATGACTCCTGCCTCGCGTACATATCCGGTTCCCGCATAGTGATCACGAAATTTTCTGCGGATTTATACGGTTCACGCAATGAAAGGGTTAAATGCTGGCATTTCTTATGTTCATGGAGTAAATATAAATAAGATAGGAATTCATTTATGTGATAAATGATGATATATTTTCGTATGTCCAGCGTTTGTGTATTTCCTCAAATTCTGGCAATAATATATGTAAAAACACCAAAATTTATAAATATACCATTAATTAACTAACCTGAACTTATCAGTTTATAAGTTAATCATATTATAATTTACCCATAAACTTTTAAGATGATAAATGCATTTATAAAATTAAACTAAATGGCATGAATTAAATATGCATCGTCACCTTCCTGAAAAAATAGATTTAGAAAAAATTTTCGATGAATTTATAAGTAAAAATAGCAAGAACTTTTGTGGTAGGTATTATCAATCATCAAATGAACTTTTATTATAATTTATAATGAATAATGCTTTTGTTTCATTTTCATTATTCTATATTCACTCACAAAACATACAGATAATAAAACACTAAGTTATGTTATGAGGATACAATATAACACAAAGCCAACACAATCTATGCAACTGATGCAACATCATCCACCATTTGTGTAATTTGTTTATATGAAATTAAAATTTACAAGTTAGGACGTACAATACTAATAATGATACGCATGCGTAAAGCTGGTGCTTAGAGAAAGATATCATAGGGAAACACATACTGTAGAATGAGAAAATTTAAAAAAGTATGTGTTTTATGCTGGATCGGGGCAGCCTCATTAAACATATATAGTGTCTTGGTATATTTTCTCTTAAGTCTATGATCGGTATCTTTCTTTCAGATCATCGATATTTTACAGTTTACGGTACAGTACGATACGGCACATTTTTAGCCAGTATCTACCACATCAAGTATCAAGTATTTTAGTGAAATTAATTGGATGCTTATGGCATATGTGGCATTATTACCTAAAGTAGAACAAGCAGTGTTTATATGTAATAATATCTATGTTTATTTTTGTTAAGAGTTTAGTTTTGATACTTGTTTTATTTTTACATTTTTGTTCGTATTTATACTTTCATATTGATCAAGGTTCTTTATTTTATATTGTTGGCAATAAAGAAAATTTTAAAATCGATAATACAACCCCGACAAACAAACTACAATTTATTGCAAACTTATTGCAAATAAGTTTGAAATAAACTATATACAAAATGACCAAATGAATGTAAACAAAGACTACTCCTGTTTAGTCAAAGTGCGATTTATAGCCACCAGAGGGCGAAGTGAAGGCTTACATTTCCAATAACAACATAACATATTGAACAGTTGTCAAAAGTTTAAGAAAAAAATTTAGAGGTTTATTGAATAAACATATTATTCAGTAATGTGGAAGACTTATTATGTTATACAAGTCAATTTGACATTTTCATACAAATAAGTTAAATTTTAATTTCATCAAATATATTAATAGATGGTTTATGTCTATCCTAATGTAAATATTTTATGCTCCAAATCGTGGACCCGAACTTTTCAAATCCACCCACGTGCAATGCTTATGTTGTCAAGTTTGACATAGGAAATACGCACAGTACAAATGGTCTAACATATTTACAGTTTCTGTTTTTCAAGAGCATGAATGTATTGGACAATTGATTAACTTACCATTAAGTGGAGGGCTGGAACGTTTAGCATCGTAATTACGGCGACTTGCTGCTTAGGTCATTTCCAAATTGCTCATGAACACTGGATGAATGAATATGTGCCTGACACTAGTATTATCATTTATATAGAAGTTTCATTAATTATGTTTTGTAAAAAAACTAAGTTTCTTAGCCATAGATTGTTTCTTAACACTGACTGCATGACACGATCGATGTTGCATCGCGAGAGCCAATCGGGGGAGTTGTAATTTTTAAGGAACAAAAAATAAAACAGTAATATATTTAAATTTAACTGCAAATTATTGCAACTTATTCTGGCAAACAATAAAATATTATGTAAACAAACAAATGAATAGTAAGCAGTGAACAGTTTCCAAACTAACAAAATTCTAAACAGGCACTGCTCACGATATAAAAAATTTGGGGTACAGGTTTTAGATATAAATTTTAACATGGGATGGAACTATTTATGTACAGGGTATTCCAATGATTTCACGATAAACTTCGAGAGATGATTCCTGTCATAAGAAAAAGGAAAAAACAAAAAAAATTTTCTAAAATTCTTCCCGTCTAGGATGTTTTGAAAGTATAACTATAAAGAGGTTTTTTAAATTATTATTCAGTGATGGTTGAAGGTACCAACTTCAAACTTGGCAGGGAAATTGTTTTCATATTGTAGCTACATGGTTTCGTCAAAAACTAACCAGTGGCGTCGGAGTTAGGGGGTTGGGATTATAGAATGTTACATGAAAACGTTATTTGCAACCAAACGGATTTTTGGTTTGTTGATTTGGATGCACCATCTATGATTAAAACTTTTGCCTCCCTTCAGTTTTTTTCATCCAAGGAATAAAATGATACTTTCCTCCCATGTTATACGTATGATTTTTTCTACTACCCCTAATATAAATAATGGATGAAATGGAAATAACATTTCTTAAATGTATATTATGGTATTTATGACAGTTTTAATAGTAATTTAAATAGTAAATAAGCCGTGGAATATTAAAATACCAGTTACATATTGTTAATTCTTCTACACTAATTCTCTAATCTGATTAATAAAACATTACAACACCTTACAATAAAATTACTTGCCTTAATTTTGACGTCTATTTTGGCATACTTTCCTCCATAGGAAGGAAAGCTATTTTGCCTCCCTAGGAAGATAAAGTACCATTTTCTACCCGCATTTATTTATTTATATCTTTTTTCATAATAACCGACGCGAACAGTCCTCCCTTGGCCTCTGACGTCTCACGTGAATCGCGTCGGCGAATTAACTATAGCGACTCCCCACATCCCGCAGTTTTAGTGACTGTAGATACCAGAATCGTGTTTCATAAGCAAACAGAGAGAACCCAGAATGACCCCCTTCTGCATTTGGCCTGCCAACCACTCGGATGATTTTTGGCAGGTCGGTATGCTCTTCTATTCCGAGAGCAGCAAAGACTTTATCCCTCCACGTACACCGATTATTAGGACAACTATATTATTTATGCATTATCATGATGCCAAGATCAATCTAGGATTCTGTGGATGATATAGTACTGTTTTTGAGTTTGTATTCTAGATGAGGGTTACATTTACCAATATGTAACACGGAACATTTGTCGATGTTTAGGTTTACCATTACCATTAGGTTTATTAGCCACTTTTTTGTTGAGTCATAGATTTTATTGTGATTATTTTGTATTTCATCTCTCATTTCAAGAGGCTTGTTAAATTTTTATGTCTCATCTGCATATAAACTGAGAGTGGAAAATTACTTTCTAGAGGTCATAGAAAAATATATTTTTTCTACAACCACCTGGATAGTTAACTGTTTTTGATCAATTTTTTGAGTAAAAAATACATCTTTACTGATCTAGTCTGGTAAAGTGAGGTAATGGATCGGAAAAGTTTTTCCAATCCCTTATGTCACTTTTGGTTGAAGGTACTTATTTAAGCACTGTAGACAACAGCATCTGACATCCGTCAGTTAGATTTTATGAATTTTGGTTACAAAATATTTCAAGTTAAAAAGTGTTTTGAGTAGCAAAAACAGTTACAGAAAAAAATATTGTATGCAACAGACCCGGAAAGTGTCTTTACTGGGTGCGTCTAATAAAGAATCACTTTCCGGCGTTGTTACGTAATTAACTATCATCTCATTCCTTCAGCCATATTAAGGTACAGTTTCAGTTCGATAGCTTTCATACAGCTTAGAAGAACATCTAATTTTGTGAATTTTATTTTATATGGCCTCATAATGTACGTCAGCAATTATGGTATTTTTTATGAACTTTCTGAATATGAAAAAATATTCATTGCATTGGGTGTAAATAACTGTTGCAAGGGTGTAAATGAATACACCACATGTTGGGAAACATGTTTGGAGGCAGTTGTTTATTATCTACATGTTATTTACAACAACTATAATGTAGTTCTAGAAAGTTCTTCCTTGAACTGCTTGATTGTGTACAAACTGTATTACAAACTTTGATAAATGTTGTCAGTATGCGGTTTAGTATAAGATTTAGTGACATTGTACAACATATTCAGGGCATGCAAAATTATTATCGGTATCTCAGTGAAAACATCTTTCAGGTAATAATTCAATATCTTTTATTAAGTTTGGAAATATCACCTTTACGGATGATGAATGATCATTTTCGTTATACACAAATGTGTTAACACAACGAAGAAGGCATTTTTCAGAAGAAAGTATAGAAACAGTGTTGTTCATGCAAATGTTCTCTAAACCTTTGTCATCTGTACAGGACAGTGAAAAGCACTGTTCTAAACACTATGTAATATTTACAATAATTGTCATATTAACCACTGTGACCAAATAAATGTGCTTTAATCAAAAAATAAATTCATTGTGGTCATTTACATATACGCCAGCTCACATGTAATGCCGCTGAATTACTACGGAATTTGGCCCAGTTTACTAATTAGGTATTCCAACATTGTCTTAAAAAGGCTGACACAGATAGTTTATTTTGGTTGTTTACATGTTAACTGTGGCTTTATGGTTGAGCAGTAAGGATACTTGCCTCTCACCTTAGAGCTCCGGTCGAGCTAGGTTTTTTCTACAACAGAAGTTAAACCTAGCATACTCAGATATTGGGTCCATCTGTTGTCTCAAAAATGTGTAGCCCCATTCCCCCACAAGGTACCTTTAGGGATACAGAGGGTTGTATTACTTGTAGTGTGGTGGTAGTGTTACTATTAGATAATAAAATATTAAATATTCATTTTTATATGAATGAAACACTTAAAAACTTGTATAGTACTACATATATAACATCTTTATTTGCAGTGCTAAATAATACAAATGTTTAATGTGCTAATTAGAAGTTACCGTATCTTAGGTAAAAACTGTCCATTAAGTTATTCGTTGGGCATGTCTTAATTATTGAAAGTAATTATTATGACAATGGAATAGTTATTTACGGAACATGGCTAGAGAGTGATTCTTTACTAAGCGAGCTGGCAGTTTCCTGAGCGTACGTCAGCGAGTCCTGGAAGCCGGTGAGCCCAATCAAGACACTTTCTGGGTGTTGCGTATAATAATTTTTCTATAACCATTTTTCTACTCTCAAACAGGGATGGAATGTCGTAAAAGATACATTTACGACTTAATTTACGATGGTCGCAAATGTATTTTGCGATATGCCTATTTTGTTACATTTGCGACCTAATGATTTAACCTAAAATATTTTTTTTTACATAATGATAAAAATATTAACTTTTTTTCTCACTAATTAATCTAATCAAGGTGATAATGTTTGGTATCCACTACTTATTAACATTTTACATTTAGTTTACAACAAAGTCCAAATATAGTAAATTTAAAATGAATACTTATATCCAAATACCAGTATTTTTTAACAGTAGTGTCAAACGAATTATATATGATTTTCATCAATTGAATCTAGACCCTTATACATACCAGTTAACTTGGTTTTTTATTTTATTTTAGATGCATTCAAAAAAATCTGTAAATGTGTCAAATAAGATACTGCCATCATACCATTCTCAGTATTTTATTAATGTGCAGGTCCTCATAAAAATTGTCCTTTTCTTCCTTTTATATATTGGCTTAAATGTCCTAAATTCATAATCAGGAAAAATCTAAAATGTCAATAAAAGTGTCAAGACAACCTTAAATGTTGTGAAAGCAATTATTGAGACATTTTCTCATCCCTTCTCTCAAAACACTTTTTCCTTGAAATATTTTGTAAATAAAATTCATAAAATCTAACTGACAGATGTCAGATGCTGTTGTCTAGAGTGCTTAATTAGGTACCTTCCCTATTATTGCCAACCAAAAGGGATAGGAAAAGACTTTTCCGATCCATTATGTCACTTTACTGGGCTAGACCAGCAAAGATGTATTTTCTACTCAACAAATTGACCAAAAATAGTTAACTTTCTAGACGGTTTGCAGAAAAATTTGTTTTTTTGAAAATATGTAAAAAATTATTTTTTATATCAAATCGTTTGTTAATGATATCCAATTTCTGTAATTTTGTAATTTTAACTGTAATACTTGACAAAAAAAAAATGCCAGTAAAATTTGATATATTTAGAAAAGTATATTAATAACAGAAAAACTTAAATAAGTGAAAAACTAAACAGTCATAGTTGTCAAATCACTTCTGTGTTTAACAAATCTAAGAAGTCTAAACACTGATGAAGGTGTAACACCTGGTATTCTGCTAGCTGCTGCAATCTAAAAGATAAAACAATATTATTTTTCAATATACAGGGTGTCCCATAATTAAGTACCTTCCATTAAGGTGATGGTAGAACGATAAAAAAAAGTTGAGTTTTGTATATAAACATATGCCCTGAAATAGTTCATAAGGAAACTACAACCTCTTTAAGAGGGTAAGTACAACATTGTTATTTGCCAATAAATTGAAACGTCTTAAGTTGCAAAAATTAAATGTGTACCATTTATTACTTTCGTAATGTTACATATTTTGTCAAATTTGTATCTAAATATCATGATTTGCTGGGATTGTTACATATTTTCGTCATAACTTTTTTTGTCGTATTTTTTTTTTTAGACATTTAAGACCGAAAAAGATACCAGTGTTAAAAACTGCATAAAAAAGGTGCTCTTACTAAATTTCGATAGGAGACATCATTTTGGAGTTATTTGTATTTTAATATTGCAATACAGGATAGGTAACTACATGCCTCTACAAAAATATTTACACAATATTTTTAACTACATTTTTTGCAGAACCATTTAAAATATCGTTTTATGCAATGAAGCATGTAATTTAAGGACAAAAAAATTTTTTATTTACAATAATTTTATGATTAATATTGTTTTAAGTTTGCCTTAAAGTTCAGAAGCTGATTAAGAATAAAAAAAAAATAATTTTAAAAATACCTAAAACTAATAAAACTAATTTGTTGATGTTTAAAATTTTTAAAATGATCCACACATTTAATCATCGAAGTTAAAATATATCCTCTCGAACGTTTCGCGAATTTCCTGTCCATTTGCCCAATATTAAATGAATATTCACAAAATAATTGTGGCATTTCAACAATATAACAATTTAAATATTTCACTATAAAATAATGCTAATAGTATGAAACAAAAGCAACTGCTACAAAAAGAACTGAAAAATTTGTCAGACTGAGAACTAAAGTTGTTTTCTATCATGGTATTACAATTAGAAAATGGACTATATTGCAATATTTAAATACAAATAATTCCAATTCGACAGCTCCTATCAACATTTTTATGCAGTTTTTAGCACTGACGCTTGTTTCAATTATAAATGTCTAAAAGAAAAAATAAGACAAAAAGTGATAACGAAAATTCACCCCCACCCCTTCTGTAACTACCCCAACAAATCATGATATATTAGATAATAAATTAGATGATATATTAGATAAAAATTTGATAAAATATGTAACATTATGAAATTAATAAATAGTCCAAATTTAATTTTTGAACTTAAGACGTTTTGAACTTAATGGCATATAACTATGTTACACTTACCCCCTTTTGTAGCTATGAGCTGATTTAAGGCAAATGTTTATATACAAAACTCAACTTATTTTTTATGGTTTTATCACCCCCTTGAAAGCAGGTACTTAATTATGCGACACCCTGTATATGCATATATACAGGGTGCTTCTAAAAGCAATGTCAAAATTATATCAGCAGGTTCTGGGGATGAAAACAGTTTGATATAATTGTATTTACTTTTATACAAAAATGCACCGCCGAGTAACTACAGCCCTTCAAAATCGACCCTGTAAAAATAATATTTTACGATATCTTCTTCCAATTCTAAATTATTTTTAAAATATGTGGTCTGTTAGATATTTAAAAAAAAAACAGCTTCTTAGCTCTACATTAGCAGTTTGAATTAGGGCGATAAGACCCGCTCCGCCCCTCAAACTTTTTTATCGCTACATCTATGCCCCTGAATTTTTTTCATAATGCACAAAAGATTTTCAAACATTTTATTGTTCTACACTTTTTCTCGTGCAGGCTTTAGTTTTTAAGTAAAAAATACACTTCTTCCAAGCTGCAGTATCTTATATTGGTAAAATAAGATTTTTTTTATCTCCTCAATGGTTTGAGTTTTTTGACTATAAATTGTCAACAATAAGTACAAAAAGTTAGGAAAAATTGTGAAGGCAGTGGCATAAAAATGGGGTGCAAATTCATTATCTCGTTCTTTTTTAATTCCTTTGTTTTTTTTTTTTTGTCATGTATATACACATTACGGCAGTTTTATGAAGATTTTTTTTAATTGTTAACATTTTTTCTTTTTAAATTTAACCATACCATTCTTGATAAAATTTTAACTTTGTATGTTTGCGTGACACAATATAAACCCAACTAGCCAGTAAAAAAATTCTAAAATATTACAAATTTGTAGTAATAGGGTGTTTTCACTTTTTTTAAAAAGTCTAAAAATGGGAAGTACTTAAGGCAAATATTATCTCTGATATCTTTTTTTTCCATAAAAAAAAATTCTGTAATAATTTTAAAACAGAAATAAATTCAAATATAAAATTTGCCGCCAAAAACACCCTATAACGTACTAAATCATATCTGTCAATTTTGTCACAAAATTAAGGTTAGTTATATGTCATATCTAGGGCTTTCAAAAAATATTCCGTGGGACAGTGGCGTACGCGAAATTAACTAATACGAGAAACAATAAACTGTTACAATTTATAACAATGTATGTAAAACTTACCCTTTTAACTAGCTTGATGAACTAGCTTGCTTATCACAAACTGGAGAAGATGTGTAGCCATTTTGCAGCATCAGGTATGTTTCTATGGTTGTCTCCATGAGTGATGTTCGCCTTGGTGAAAATATATTCTTATACTTTGAAAACGACCGTTCGATATCTACTGATGTAATACACACATACGTAAAATAGTCTTTGAACGCACTTAACGGATCTGGGGCTGCACCATCACATATTTGTCTTAATTTGGTAAAACCGGTGTCTTTATTTAATACACTTGTGAACTTTTCTTTAACACACTCATTTGTTGCGTCACCTATAGCGTGTAGCAGTAGATTTACTTCTTCCACTATTTGCAGTGACTCCGCTAACGACAACGTACTGTTTTCTAATTTTTTTATGCTTTTATGTAATGGTTTACAGTTCTTCGCAATATTTTTTAAAGCTGTTTCAACAGAAATATCTTCGAATTTTGTCTGGCTTTCCTTAACAGCTGCAGCCTCATCTAGATTGAATTGTAGTATCACAGCTTTTATTTGTTGGAAATATTCAGCATAACAAAAAGCTGCCTGCAACCATGTTCCCTAACTTGTAAGAATGGGCTGTGGTGGTTCAGTAATACAGGGACACTTGCTATGAAATGCACGGAGATATTTAGGATATTTAAGAAACAATTTTTTTGTACTTGCTATCAATGCATCCATCTCTGGAAAACCTTTTCGAATAGTTTCTGCCACAAGATGTAAAGTATGCACTTTACAAATAACATGTATAAACGTACAACCTTGTTCATGCAAAGAACGGCCTACCAAACGCATTGTCACGGCGCCATCAGTCACAAACATCAACACTTGACTTTTGACAGTTCAAATTTGCCTGCACGAAAAAAAGTGTAGAGCAACAAAATGTTTGAAAATGTTTTGTGCAATATGAAAAAAATTCAGGGGCAGAGGCATAACAATAAAAAGTTTGAGGGACAGCGGGGGTCTTAGCCCCTAATTCAAACTGTTAATGTAGAGTTAAAAAGCTGACATTTTTTAAAAATATCTAACAGATATCAACCCACACCAAATATTTTAAAAATATTTTAGAATTGGAACAAGATATCGCAAAATACTGTTTTTACAGGGTCGACTTTGAGGGCTGTAGCTACTCAGGGGTGCATTTTTGTATAAAGGTAAATAGGATTATATCAATCTGTTTTCATCCCCAGAACCTGCTGCTAACAATTTGACATACCTTTTAGAAACACCCTGTATACACACATTGTATCAGCTACTTTTGAATACGGCCTAAGGAGTGACATAGATAGTGCATGCATCGACATTCAGTGGAGGAACTCGGGTCACCTTAGTCATTTGTTTGAGGATCTTTGACTCGATAGCCTAGTCATTCTGAGAGGCATAAAGTGGGAAGAGTCGAAGCGCACGTATTATGAGTCTATTACTACATATTCAAAAGTAGCTGATACAATGTGTAGACAGTATACAGGCTGTATTTTATGAGGGCTACCCCTGATATCTAACTTGGTGGAAGAAAAAAATGTCAGAATAAAATTTATTCCATTTTTTATGAGCTATATGATGGTGAAAACAAATTTTAAATCCATGGCCTACTTTGTAAGATATGATAAAAAAACGTAAAAAATAGAAATACTGGAAACTCTTATATATCCTTCCTTATTTAACAAGATACGAAAAAAAAATAAAGAAGTGAAAGTTAATGGCTGTAACGGTCCATTTTTAGATATAATTAACTTGCGTTTTATTTAATGCTAATTGCATAAATTGGTTTGAGGTCAACCTTAAAAATTCTAGAACCAATTTAAATAAATTGTAAATCCTAGATATAATCCAAGCGACCAATGGACCTTTAGTGCACCAGCGAGAACACTGCGGTGTGTGGGGACAAAGGGTAACGCTGGTACCAGGACGGTTAGGTTTTTTGAAGCAGACGCTGGGTAGCCATGGTGAAGTGTGACCCTGGGTGTTGTCTGTTGTCTTGCTATTTTTATGTTACCTTTACCTTTACGTTGCGTTAGAGACAAGACCTGTGCTTCGAGGCAGTTAGTTGTGTGTACGTTGCGGGCACTACGTTTGAGATTTTGTCTGGCTGAGCTGTTATGGTTAAGAAGTTCGAAGTATGTAACCTAAGAAAGCTATGTGAGATGGTAAGGTTATCTTCCTTCCAATTATTGTTCCAATAGGTACATACCTATTAAGTAATAAACAGCCAGCTTCCGCTTTGAGGGCGAGCTGGAAATTTGAAAAATAAATTTCCATCAACGGGCTGATTTGCCTGTCTAATGAACTAGAGGTGGAAAAAGCCCCCTAGACTTTTTTTTCTATTGAGCTGTACGAGACATTTAATGAAAACTAACCGTTCTTTCCCCCTTTCAACGGCACTAGTGCGTGTAACTTTTTTTTAGACTTGTATAAATATTAAAACGAAATAATTATTTTGTAAATGCGGGCATTAACATGGCATCATCTATAAACGAGCCTCCTTCTCAAATCAATATAAATTATCCCAACTTAATAAATTCAATGGCACTAAATCCTGTTTCTAATAATGAAATTATTATGCATATCAGTACTCTAAAAAATAATTGTTCTCCAGGCATAGATGGCATATCATCAAAATTGATTAAAATGCATTATAAATACATTATAGACCCTTTGGCCCATATTATAAACCTTATTTTTTTAACAGGTAAAGTACCTTCTTTATTTAAGATATCCATTGTAACACCAATATTTAAAAAGGGCTGTAAAACTGATATTACAAACTATCGACCAATCAGTGTAATTTCTACGTTTGCCAAAATCTTTGAAAAATGTCTAAAAAAAAGATTGTTCGATTATCTTTCTTCAGTTAATATATTAAATATTAACCAGTTTGGATTTATGAAAGGGATAAGTACAAATGATGCAATGTTTGAACTTGTAAATAACATAAAAAACTCTCTTGAGAACAATCAAAAGGGTATTGCTGTTTTCCTAGATCTTGCAAAGGCTTTCGACACTGTACCTCACAGACAGCTCATTGATACTCTTGAGCATTATGGTATCAGAGGTGTGGTGTTGGAAGTCTTTGAAAGCTATCTAGCTGATAGGAAACAGATGGTTAAAATTAAGAATATGTGTAGTGACCCTTTAGAAGTTAAGATCGGAATCCCACAGGGGACAGTAATTGGTCCAATCCTTTTTATCACCTATATTAATTCACTATTGAATTTAAACATAAATGGCATATCTATTTCATACGCAGATGATACAGTTTTATTTTTTGATGATAAAACATGGGAAAATGTGAAAAATAAGGTGATTAAGGGACTGGAACGAGTAAAATGTTGGCTTGATCAAAGTAAATTAACTTTAAATTCCGATAAAACATTTTACATTGCTTTTTCACTAACTGATACCAATAGACCAAATTTCGATTGCATTAAACTAAGAGAATCGAATCTCACTATTAAAGAAACCAACACTATTAAGTATCTAGGTATCACAATAGACAAGAATTTAAAGTGGACACATCATATTCAAGATTTAACAGGCAAAATTAGATGTTTGATTCATAAATTTTATTTAATACGTAAGATCTTAACTAAAAAATTACTTATTCAAATTTACAAATCTCTGGTAGAATCACTTCTAAGATATGGTATCATAGTTTGGGGAGGGCTCTATGATAATGCTTTAAAACAACTGAATGTTGTTCAAAACTATATCCTACGAATAATTCTTTTCAAAGATAGATTGTTTTCTACCAATCTTCTTTATAACGAATGCATATTAAATGTCCGATGTTTGTACTATCTTAGTAATTGTATATTTTGTTTTAAATCTGAAAATAAAAATTTTGTGAACCACTGTTACCAAACTAGACATAACTCAAATAAAATTATGGTTGTGAATTTTAGAAAATATGATGCAAATCAAAGATTTGCTTCAATTTTAGCACCGAAAATTTTTAATATCTTGCCTCATGAAATAAGATCAACAACTAAATACAATTGTTTTGTTAATAAGTGCAAACATTTTATACACCAAAACAGTAATTACATAAATAGCCTCTTGTAATTTAATTTTTAATTTAATTTTGTAATTAAATTCGTTTTTGTATTTGTATTAAATTTACTTTATTTATCTCTTCTTTTAACACAATGATTTCTGAATTACTTTTGATTTAATACATATATTCATGTATATTATAGGCAGTATTATTATGTTCGTAAAATCAATTATATGGATATGTCTTTATATATATATTTTTTCTTACTGCACATACAGGTGTTTGCTCACCTAGGTGCATATATGTAACATTTTATGGCTTAGAATTATTATTTATAACCTTAAAAAAAAAAAAAAAAGGCGGGTGACGCCCTAAACAAACTCCTTAAGTGAACTTAAGTAGGATTTCTGTGGTTTTAGTTTTAAGTTGGTGTATGGTTTATTACTTGCTTACCACGCCCTGAATGAGCCTTTTTTTGTGTTAAATTATGATATGTATTTTTTTTATTTTGTTGTTTCATTTGAGAACTACAGTAAAGTTAATTAAAATAGCGAGGGCAAAACCCCTCGTTACATGGCAATGTTATAGAGAACACAGTTGTGTAGTTCTACTGTTTTCAAAACTTATTGTTTTTATTATGCTTCCTTAATTTACGAAAAAATTTGCAGTTACATGTGCACTATTGGGTTTATACTTTTTGAGGATTCAAGAGAGCACACCAAAAACAATAAGGTTTGGAAATAGTTGAATCGCACAGCACTGTTCTCTATAATTGTTATTAACCTTCATCGCTCTGTTTTTTTTATATCTTTTCAAATATGAAAATTATAAGCATTTCAAGTATCTCTATTTTTTACGTTTTTTGATCATACTTTACAAAGTAGATCATGGATTTAAAATTTCATATAGCTTATAAAAAATAGAACTAATTTTATTAAAACATTTTTCTTCCACCATGGATATTAATCGAGATATCTGAGGTAGCCCTCATAAAATAGACAGCTATATACAGGGTGTCCCATAAGTAACTTCCTTCAGGGGGGGGTGATAGAACTAGAAGTATGTAGTTACCTTCCATTATTGCAATATTAAAATACAAATAACTCCAAAACGATAGCTCCTTTCGTAATTTAGTAAAAGCACCTTTTTTATGCAGTTTTAAATGTTAAAAAAAAATTAGCCAAAAAATTATAGTGAAAATTTACCCTCATCCCCTTGTAATTACCCTAATAAATCATGATATTTAGATAAAAAATTGACGAAATATGTTATTATGAAATTAATAAATGGTCCAAATTTAATTGTTGCAACTTAAGACGTTTAGAATTTACTGGCAAATAACTATGTTGTACTTACCCTACTTAAGGGTCTGTAGCTCCCTTTATAAACTGATTTAAGGCAAATGTTTATATACAAAACTCAACTTATTTTTTCTAGTTCTATCACCACTTTGAAGGAAGGTACTTAATTATGACACATCCTGTATAAACATAAACACAAAGATGATCTTACAGTTTGTGGCTGTACGGCTAATAACTTTTCCCTTTCTTCAAAACTCAGGCTAAGAGATTCAGAATTATAATCTAAATCCTTAGGTATAATTAAAGATTCATCTCTTCTTACTTCTTTAACTTCCTCAAATTGTTCTGCAGCAGTAGCTTCATACAATGCTTCAATATGTAATCTATTTTCCAAAGAAGAATCGTAAGTTAATGGTATCAGTTCTGGGGCAGCCTTTGCCAACATAGATATAGTGATTTTTTTCATTTTTAATGTCCAACATATCAAAAGCACTGAAAAAATGATAACCTATACAGCTATATAAAGTGTGCCAATAAAAACTCCCAGGTGAAATATTTCGGAAACTAATAGAAATATTTTAGTTCTGTACAAGCCCATTGCTAGAACGTATAAATGGCTTTAGTTTTGAATACAAATAGTTTTTAAATATGTTAAGGCTGGCGCTGTGCTACAAAGAATTTCTTGGATGACAGGAAGTTAGAAATGTTATCTATGTTAAAGAGAATTTAATTTTAATTAGATTTCGTTATATGAAAAAAATTCGAAAATCCAATCATTTTCGAGAAATTCGAGTTTAAAATATTTAATTTTTGAAAAACTAAAATCGCCTTAACTTTCTCATATTAAATTTTAGACGATAGTTCATTTGAAACTTTCTTCATAGAAAGATAGTGTGAATAATGTGGCAATAAAACTTTTTATTTACAACTTCAGGTTACATTTATTACAATTTTAAAGCGCCCGCCCCTGTATTTTATTAAACAATATTGAATAAAAATATGTTCCATGCATTTTTTCCAGTACAACCATAGTAGTAACTGAACAATGAAATGAATGTGTACAAACGAAAATGGCAATAATTTCGAACACCTTCTTCTATAAGTTATTACTTGTTAGTTTCTTGTTTTTATTAAATAAAATAAAAATAAGTTTTTATTGCATTATTATTTCCTTTATTGCTAAGTTACTACTATGGTTGCACTGGAAAAAATGCATGGAATATATTTTTATTCAATATTGTTTAATAAAATACAGGGGCGCTTTAAAATTGTAATAACTGTAATTGCCGGTTTAACCTGAAGTTGTAAAAAAAAAGTTTTATTGCCACATTATTCCCACTATCTTTCTATGAAGAAAGTTTCAAACAAACTATCATCTAAAATTTAATGTAAGAAAGTTAAGGCGATTTTAGTTTCAAAAATTAAATATTTTAAACTCAAATTCCTTGAAAATGGTTGGATTTTCGAAATTTTTTTCATATAAAGAAATCTAAGTGAAATTAAAATTTTTTTAACACAGATAACATTTCTAAGTTCCTGTCATCCAAGAAATTCTTTGTAGCGCAGCGCCATCTATACCTTAACATATTAAAAACTATTTGTATTCAAAACTAAAGCCATTCATACGTTCTAGCAATGGGCTTTTAGAGGACTCAAATATCTCTAGTAGTTTCCGAAATATGTCACCTGGTAGTTTTTATTGGCACACTCTGTATATACAAGATGTATACAAACTTCTTGTTCCTCCGCTAATGACTGATTGTCCATCAAGAAATAATAAGATTTTTCTTATAAAAAAAATATCAAAAGTATAAAATTTTATTTCAAAGGTTTAATACTGCTGGATGGGTCGCCTAAAGCATGACCTATCTCAGCCCATATCAGTACACTGACCCTTATACTCATGTCTAGTGAGAGGAACATAAGAATGCTTGCTGGTTGGGCTGACATGGCATCACATGCTCGCAGCTCAGTGATTGGCGCGAGGTCCAACGTGTTATTTGTGTTTATTTAGTATATATGTAACTAGGACAGAGTGCAATATGTTGCATCAAGTGTGAATTGTAGACATTAATTAAATTGGTCTTTTTGATTATTTTGTTTTGTGGATAGTGCTTTGTGTTGTTAATTGATTTTTAGGATTGATTGCCTTTAGTAATTATTATTATGGCTCAAAGTTTCCTCAGTTTTATATCATAATTTTTCCAGTGAATGTGAAAAAAGTGCCAAAAAAATCTGCATTCTTTGTTTAATTATACCGGGTGCCCACGAAACCAGGTACTTTTCCACTTTTTTCAAAATAAATATTTGAAATTAGCATATAGGATATTTGGCATAAAAATACATTTTTTGACCTAACCAGACCCAAAAATATACTTCCTGTTTAACACTGACGTAGTTTTCCACGAAACACCAAAACACCAGATGATGCTAACTTGGTTGGCAAAACGCGCGTCGAGTGCAGTATATAGTGTTTTGGTGTTTCGTGGAAAACTACGTCAATGTTATCTTCACATCAAAGGTTTCAACCCACTCCAGGACTTCCGGTTTAACTGAAAGTATTAATGACTTCTTATTTTAAATAGCACTCTATATATTTTTAATCTTATCCAATAGAGTTCGAATTACCTTTACAATGGTTTTTTCAAAATTAAAATTGAATTAGAAATGACCTTAAAAACTGGAATTGTATGTGATTACTATGTGGTCATGAAAATCATATTAAAGTTTATAATATCTAATAAATGGCTAGGTATACCTAAAAGTATTTTTAAACATTTTTTCACCCAAAAACAAATGACTTTTTTTGCCTATTTAATTAATTTATGGTGGTTTTTTTAAATAAATATTTTATAAAAAATAAACTACCAAAACTCACTTTTTTTAAATGGTACCGTGCACATTTTTTACATGCTTTAGGTAGTGCCTTAAATTAACTTTCCTACACAATTTTAAAATTTAAAATCTGTTCATAGATGAAACTGTAGTTTGAAGTTCTTTATTTGGCATTTTGTTCTTTGCTTAGACATTTCAAAACGTACTAGGTATACGAGTATATTCTGTTAATTACTGACAAAAAGCTAGCTCTTCATTGTATCATCTCGAATTTCAAACTGCAATTTCAAGTCCATTTATGGCCCGATTTTAAATTTTAAAATTGCGATGGAATGCTAATTTTAGGCTCTACCCGAAGGCATATAAAAAATTTACAGGGTACAGGGTACCATTTAAAAAAAGTGAGTTTTGGCAGTTTATTTTTTATAAAACAATCATTTAAAAAAAAACGCGATAAATTAATTAAGTTGCCAAAACAGTCATTTATTTTGGGTGAAAAATGTTTAAAAATATCTTTTGGTTAATACCCAGCTATTTACTAAGTATTATAAATTTTAATAATATGATTTTTTCTGCGACCTTTATAGAAAGTAATGTCACAGCCGACTTTAAAACAAGCCGCGAAGTAAGAAATGGCAACACCGCAAAGTAGTTCGGTCGTGGGCTGACCGAAATTCCGTTTTAGATAAGCGCAGCAATAAAGGTGCGCGGTAACTTTAGACCCAAAACGCTGTAAAAATTGTGGCAGATACCAAAAAATTTCAAATAAACAAAGTTGTAGGAAATCAAATTTTCTAAAATAAAGTCTGTGAGGGCAAGTGTTTATCTTGGATGGATTGAAAATGTTAAAATCTTAGGAATAATAAACAAAATTAAAATTAATTCTCAATAAAAAAATAACATAGCAATCTACGATGCTAAAATAATCTAAATAAAAATAAATTCTCAAAAACAAAACAATCTGATATATCGCGAAATCTTCGGCTATTTGAATGTGCCGCAAAAACGGTAGTGACATCACATCGGTAGTTAGATATCAAATGATATGCAGAACATAAGAAGAACAAGTTGACAATAAACAAACTAACCTCATCTCTCATCTTCAAAAGTTAAGTGGACGTTTAACTAGAGGTATGTTCATTAGTGTTGCTAGAAGCAGATATGAGCAGTAATATCATAAAAATGCCGTTCATTTGTGTCGGAGCAGATGATCTGATTTTGTTCCTGTATTGAGCAATCAGCTTATAAACCAGTAAAATCACTGAGTGTCTGCTCGCGATCAAGAGGTCGAGCAATAAAATCAAAGCAGGAAACATAACCCCATTCATTAAGATAATAAATAGAAGAAAGATACATTTGGTTTACATTTCTGTTTTATAAATATGCACCGTCCATAGACAGTAATTAATGACTTTCTTTTCTACCCATAACATTTTTCTCAAAATTTCAAAATAAAATTTTCCCGTATGAAATACCTGATTATTTTAAAATTAGCAACGTGTCCACATTCAAATATAAGTTGAAATCTATGTACCCTTACTCAACAAAAAAATACCCTTCATTAATTTTTATTTATTGACATTATTTATATACACATATAACCTCTATTTTATTACTATTCCACTGGATGAGAATTAAAAATTGCTTTAAGTTGATCTCCGCCTTTTTGTGATATATATATTTTTTTATTTATTTGGTACTATGTTTTATAATCCTTAGTATGTAAGCTACTATTTGTATCTTTAGTATTCTTCTGTGTATTGTATATTTGTCTATGTATGTATTTTATGGATTTTTACTTTTTTACCATTTCACAGATAAAGTCTATTTATTATTGTTATTTATTAATATGTTGCAGTTTCCTTGAATGTGTTCAGTGTATAGTAATTTATCATCATTAGGTATAGTATTAACAGCTATATTTACAGTGTCATTTTATTTCATTTGAATTGACAAATTTTTCACTATCCAATATTTTTTCATCCTATGTTAAAAATTAAAATACTTATACTAACATTAATCAGGTAGTCACATTAAAATTTATGTAAAAATTATAAAAATTGAGAGCAACAACCGTTTTGAAAACAAACTGGCAGTTTGCATTTATTTGTTATTATGAAAAATCATACAAAATGAAGTTAAACTTATACAATCTCCTCGATATTGAACAATTTGGCATGATAATTATAAAAATATATATAAGAATTGCAGCTATAAGACAAAATAAATTGTGAGGAATTTTGATAATTTATTGTTGCATTGTTGTTGTATTTCAATAATAACAGTAGATAAACTAAAGTTCCTATCACGAATGTTTGTGTTCATGTCATCAATTTAGGTATTATAGAAATGTAAATAAACAGTATTTCCCATATTTCATTTTTCATTAAAAATACTTTATTGTCTTCTGCAAACATTTTACAACTGTTTCAAACCCCTTTTCATTGATAAGCCAATGCGTGCCTTTCTGTGTGGAAATTTAAACCTGATGACATGAACGTCAACATTCGTGGTATGAATTATACACTTTATAAATCACAAAAAACATAAAATACACCACAAAAAATTAGACAACCCCCACATCTAAAGCCGGATCTGCACGGACAGGGGTTACCTCAGATTAATAATACAAGATGAGTGACAAAACATAAAAAGTTGTCCGATTTTTCTACATCCCACGTGAGATACATGAATATTATCGCTGGTTTTAATCATATTGCTCAGAATATCAACATGGTCATCAACACAGCATGGAGGAACCAGATCGAAGCCTGATCTATCACCATAGACGAACGTTGGCCAGTGTTATGTTATTTGGTACTGATTAATAATCGATTTTTAGTTACAAAAATTTATTTAGTGAATATTTATTAGAAACGATGACTAATAAATGTGTAGTGTGTAGCCAAAGAGGGAAACCGCAGGGTTGTTTATCTTTTCACAGGTAAGTAAACAAAACAAATCGGCATAATGTCAGAATGCAAAAGTGTGAAAGTTCAAAAATGACTAAAATTAAAACAAAAACAACTTAATATTTGATTCCATTTGACCAGTAAAAAATCCACATTTTATCAAAAAAAGATACTTATACAAAAATACTTATTTTAAGTTGAATGGAAAGTTCATTCTTAAGGTAGCTCACAACTGTAGATGTTTTAAAGTCTCTTATATTTTTTAAATTCAATTTTACAGGTTGTTATTAAAAAATCAGTACTCAAGATGGCAAGGTATGTTAAATTTAAATATACAGGGTCCGCTATATAAAACACCCTGGACCCTTATTTATATATTTTTTAAGCAATAACCATGTCCGGCACATCAAATTGTAGAAATTAAGTTCTTTAAATGTAGTGTGCAGTAATCCAAAAATTTCTCTTTTTTTTTTACATTTTTACGATAATTTAATTGTCCCGAAGTGGGTTGGATTCTTTGATGTGAAGATAACACTGTAGTTTTCTACAAAACACTGCATACTGCACTCGATGCGCGTTTCGCCAACCAAGTTGGCATCATCTGGAGATGATTAAAACTTTAAAATTTTAATCATTTCCAGATAATGCCAACTTGGTTGGTGAAACGTGCGTCGACTGCAGTATATGGTGTTTTGGTGTTTCGTAGAAAATTATTTTAGTGGTATAATTTAATTGAATATTTTTTTACCTCACTCAGTACATGAAATTTGTTAAAGCTATTTGATAGCTTGTGTCGAGACATATGAAAATTCTTTTGATTTTCCAGAAAAACAAAAAAACACTTATTTCGCTACAATACTAAAAATTTTTGAAAGAAGTGTAAAATATGTTGTTTAGTCGTGAGATGTGTATTGCAGTAACAATAACAATAACATCAACTCACGATTAAGAGCTAAAAATACAAAAAATCATTTACTGACAGCAATACACATCTATTACTACTAAACAACATATTTTACATTTAATTTTTTTCAAAAATTTTTAGTTCTGTAGCAAAAAAAGTATTTGTTCTTTCTGTAAAACCAAAAAAAAATTTCAAAAGTTATAATAACTTAAAGCTAATTAAAACCTTTATCAAATAGCTTTAACAAATTTCATGTGCAGGCTGAAGTAACATTCAAGAAAATTAAGTTTATTATTGTAACGATTTCGGCAAAAAAAATTGTTTGGATTGTTCTATGCGCACATTTAAAGAACTTAAAAATACCTACAATTTGATGTGCCGGACATGGTCGTTGCTTAAAGAATATAAAAAATACGGGCATAGTTTTAAGTGGTAGACCAGGTATACAATACATATACACATATTTATATAAATAACTACTGGTACTGGTTTTATACCTACATAATGTTATATATTTTACTAACATTTCAGAAATATTGAAGTTACAACTTTAGCTGCAAATATTCGAAAACAATTCCGAACGAATGGAAAAATTCTCTTTAATAAAAAAATAAACTGCAGATTTATTTTACCAGTCAATGCACTAGAAAAAGGGTTTAACTATATCAAATTTTCAACAGCAGAATAGCATTAAAAAATACATTACTCAAGCAAACAAATTTTGTATACCTATAAGTTTTAAATCATGCAAAAACATTAAAATAAATGCTGAAGCTTGGAGTCGCCTCTGGTTTTTTTTTGAATATGTTGATATGTAAACATGCTAATTATTTATGTATCGGTCATAATAATCAGTGTATCTCTTATGGGTGTTACTTATTAATCTGAGGGGGGTTACGTTGAAAAAAAAAAACGCGGACACATAACCACTCCCTTCGACTTTGTTAGGGTTGAAGCTAGGATTTGAACCCGGGAGCTGACAGTAAAACCATCTATGTTCCCACTCAACTTTCTTGCCCACTACGCTACTAAGCTCGGTAGCCAGCTATGATATATGTATTTAATCTCATATGAAAATTTCAACATTCCAAATTTATATTAGGCATACCTTTTTTGTAGATAACTTTTGGATGGTATGACTCCTATATAGCTTCTCCATTGATTAACACTCTTGTAGATACTTTTTAATAAGGAAACGCCATCTCTTAGCTGTTTTTCTACTTCTATAGATTTAGTATAACGTTCTTTTGAAACACATCCAATTGCATAGCCTTTTGGTGTTAACCTTTGATCAGCATTATCAGGTCTCAATGTTAATCGAAATTCAGATCTACTTGTAAACATTCGGTAAGGTTCTGTAGTTCCTAGTGTTGTTAGATCATCTATCATTACACCAATGTATCCTTCTGTTCTACTAATTATTAGTGGAGGAATATGTAGTGCCTAAAAAATATATATCAATAAGTATTACATACAGGCCCTTCTCTAAGTGGCTTTGTAGAATGGGCAATGCATAATATTGCTGCCTCTTTTACTTGCATTATGAGCAAGTGACATTAACAATAAAATACGAACTAAATACATTACAATTAATAATAACAGGGATAGTCTGAGAATTACTGTCATAAGTTTAAATATCTCAGAAGTGATTCTGTAAATATTGTAAAACTGTACAATTTAAGCGATGATTGCTATGCTGTGAAACCTCACTATATCGAACCCGTACAAAATATAGCCTAGTAGTGAAATTTACTTTATGAAACAATATATAATCTATACAGAAGTCTGTAGAATCTGTTATGGAATTATTAGTATAAAAGAAGAGTAAAAAAAAGTGCCTAAATTTATAGAAACTGTAAATAGACACCCATTTTTTTGTTCATAAAAACTACTTGTGATTGTAAATAATAAGGTGGGGACATACATTGCATTCTTCTCGACTTACTGGCAAATATTATACACATTAATTAACCAGTATGCACTTCGGCTGGGGCAGAGTTAGTGTCACTCTCACTAAAGATATCAATTTGAAACATTGACATTAGAAACGAACGATGGCAATGAAATATCCAATGCAAAAATTTAATGAATGTTAGAATTTATAACAAATCAAAACGAACGACATTAAGGCACAAAATAATAAAATTGTAATACAAAAGACAGAAATAAGAGAGGAAATAAATGAGTTAAATCTGAATTTAAAACAGAAATATATGAAATAAAAATTAAATATGCATTCTTAGAAGAATAAAATAAAAAACTTAAAGACAGATTACAAGCAACAGAGAAAAAAATAAAGAAATATAACTTAATTGTATATGGTGTGAGAGAAAACAAAAACCCAACTTTGGATACTGTACATACTCTTTTTCTTTTTAATTGTAAACTGAACGTTGAGTGGATATAATCTCTAACACCACGAAACTTAAAGACTCTGGAATATTTATCTTTCTGGACTATACTCCTGAAGAGTGGGAAAAATGCAAGTTTTTAAATGTCCAACTAGAAATAGCAAAAACAAAATATTCTACAGCTAAAATTAAAATCAATCGATGGTAAATGGAAAAAATATACATATGAAGACCTAAAAGAAAATTATTTTGATTTAATTCTGGACAATGCACCTCCTGTAGAAATTATACTGTAACAAAAAGTTAAATTTTCCAGTACATATGTGTACTGTGTATATGTATATGTGTATATACATATATGTATATTTGTATATTGTATATGTATATGCATATGTATGCATATATACCGTGTGTAAACCGCCAAATGTGGCCAAATGTTAACAAAGACCGGTTGAACAAGCAAGATGGATGTAACAGTGTGTGTATTGCAGGTGGCTGGCGAGACATAGACTAAAGCCTGCCCTTACGTTTGTTCGCTTGGTGTGTCTTATTCTATCTCATTTCATCCTAGTTCACAGCCATCGTTGGTATCCTTTTTTTCAATTGGCCACATTTGGCGCTTTACACAGGGTATGTACTTTCTGTCGGATATTTTCCTTTAAAAAAATGAGCGCCAAATGTAAAAAATTAAATAATTAAATTTGTTACATTTGGCTTGTCAAAATTAACAATCATCTATTCATAAAACTTTTTTTTATTTGCGTAACTTGTATAAATGACTCAGTAATCAGGCCGGAGATTATGGTCAAAAACCGGAGACTCCAGCTGAGCGCCGGAAATCTGGCAACCCTGACATAACCGGTTAAAAATATCTTCTGGCGCTTTAAAAAAGAAATGAAACTGAATGTACTGAGTGATTTAACTGAAAGTGAACAGTATATCAAAAAGAACGGCTGATTATCTGTATTTATGATTAGATTGATAAATAAGTGTAGGTTATGTTATAAATTTTATTTTGGTGCATTGAAAAGTTTTCAAGATGGAAAAATTTATATTGGTTGGTGGAAATAAAAAATACGTAAATGAACCCTTCTCATATTTTTGATATATACAATGAATTTTAGAAAAACTTGCTAAAAAGACCAGTATTGGAAATTGATAGAAGCAGTCAGTCCACAGGCTTTGTGGTAATTTAATATTAATATGTTTAAATTTTACTAATAAAATTGTAGATGAGGTGATAATAGGAAAACAAAACATTGGAGGATGGCCAAACATTTCCAAAGAGACCAGTAATCTTATGACATTATGGTATTTGGCTAACACGGAAACTTTCTGTCAAATATTTGATCGTTTCAATGTAACTCTCAGTGCAAGTCATTGCACAATTAAGTTAGTTACACAAATCCTAATGAACAAAAGTGAAAAATATATTCAATAGCTCAACAAACAATAATATGGACAAATTTCAAGAAAATTTACTGAGAAAAAGTTCTACCATTTATTATTGGCTGCATTGATGATACCCATATTGAAATAAATAGACCCAAAAACAATCAGAAAGATTATTATAATAGTGGAGAATACCACAGTATTCTATTACTAGGTGTTGCCAGTTAGAATAAACTTTTTTACTAATATATACTGTGGTGACTCAGGTAGCATCCACGATGCCCGACTTTTAAAAAAATCAAATTTGTATAAAAGCCGGTGCATACCCCGCTTCTTTAAGATGGATTGTTTCTCCGGATACAGATTAGTGCTGGCAACTAAAACCGGTTTTCTGGATAACCGGTTAATCGGTTTTGAATTATTCGCGGTTTAATACAAAATCGAAAACCGGTTACTCGCTTAAGCGGTTATTCGAATAACCGGTTTTCCGAATAACAGACTATTCGGACAATCAACTAACATGCATTTTTTTTTTTCAAATATTGTTGAAATCTGAAACTACAGGCGGGGAGGTGGCCCCCGACGCCTGTTTTCTTTAGAATTTACATGAAACCTGATATATTTTGTATTTTGTCATTTTTGTAGTAGTTTTCGAATATTAATTAAACACAATAATACTGTCCAGCCGGAGAAAGAAGGCCCGCGCGACAAGGGAAAGTATTGCCCATAACTGATGTCGCCAGCTTTCTGCAAAACTATACACTAGGAATACAATATCTCTCCCAATGAGTAGGTGCGGATGCAAACGATCGTAAAAATTTGCCAAGCACTAATTCATTTATTTCATTTACGCTTAATTGTGAATGGATTGCAAAAATTACATTCTTTCCGCGGGTAATCTGTTTTCTTATTAATCGGTTTTTTAAGTATCCGATTAACCTGGTTTCGGATAACCGATTAACCGATTTTCGGATAATCGATTAACCGGTTTTCGGATTTTCGGTTAACCGGTTTTCGGATAACCGATTAACCGATATCAATCCGTATTTGGTACCCGGTTTTATCCGAAACTGGTTTTTGAGGTAACCGATCAACCGGTTTCACTTTATTCCGGTTTTTGCCAGCACTAATAAAGATAACGGACACCTCTCTTAACAACAAAGAACATTTAGTTTTATAGTATCATCGCTTAGAATACTGATTGAACATGTATTTGGTTCGCTTTAGGGTAAATTTCGGAGGTTAACAAGTTTTGAAAATAAAAATATTGATTTTATAATACAGTGTGTAGTTTATGCAGGTTATATTACATAATTTATGTGTGTTATGGGATGACAATGGCGAAGAATTTTTACCTCAAGCAGGGACCGCTCTGGCGTTTACGCCGCCCCGGACAAAAAACAAATTGCCGCCCCTTTTAAAGTTATTTTTTCTTAATAAAAGATGGTTTTAATTTGTAATAAAAACGTATATTTAAAAAGAAACAAGTATTAAAACTTTACATTTGGTACAAAACAGTATAAATTAAAATAAAATAGAGTTGCAGTACCTATAGATGCCTATATATACCAGTAGTAGCACCTATAGATACCATATTTACTTAGTTTTAAACATATAGTGGTTAGATAGTGGAATACTCGCACTATCATTTATTTTCAATTAATTGAGGTTTTATGTGGTTTAAATACAAAAATAAATAATAAAACTTATATCAAAGTGTTTATAAATAATTTAGTGAATTGATGGTTAGACCAAAAAAGAAAAAATCGTGTTTGGAAATTGTCTATTTTAATAACAACAAGCAAATATTTCAAAGATTGTATAAAAAAGTGCAACGCAAAAAAAGGATCCTAAGAAAATATTCCAATAAGTTCTTCTATCAATCTATAAAAAAGTATTGATGGAGACTATAAACACTGATGTACTGGGTGAACCAAACAAATAATGAACAAAATGGCTACATGTACTGGGTGTAAAAATACTGATGATAGAGATCAATTCTGGACATGTGATCATTGTCAAGGCAAAATATGTACAAATTGCTCAAAACAAACGGCATCAGAAATTAAATGTATGGAGTTAAGAAAAGGAAGAATTCTAAAATTCTATTGTAAAACATGTGAAGTGAGCTCAAACAAAGAAATAGTTAATGAGGTAAAAAAACTTAGGAGAATTATAAATGAACAAACAGGCAAAATTGATCAACTTACAACAGAACTACTTGCTTTAACGAAAAAAGTTGAAAAGTTAGAAGAAAATAATACAAAACAAAATACAAGCATAGAAAAAACAGTGACAGAAATAAAAAACAACACGGTAAACAGCAAGTTGTCATATTCAAATGTTGTTGCAGGAAATAAATCGAGCGAAAAAAAATGTAAATATGGGTAGTTCTGATCCAGTTTTAATCGTTAAACCTAAGGAGCCTCAAGAAAGTGATAAAACAAAAAAAGAAATAAAGGAAAAAATTAATCCATCTAGGCTAGGAGCTGGAGTCTCAGGAATGAAAGAAATATCTCATGGACAAGTAATAATAAGATGTGGGAATAAAGTAGATCGTGAAAAAATCCAAAATAAAATACAGGAGGAAATGTCTGAAAACTATGAAATAAAAACTCCAACATTAAAGTTCCCAAAAGTAAAAGTTATTGGTATAAATGAAGAAGATGATGATACTGATAAAGGACTTTTAGAGGCAATAACTGATCAAAATTTTGCAAATGGAGAACATCAGGAAGACAGCTTTCACTTAAAAATAATCAAAAAACTTAAAAAGGAAAATGAAAGGTATTTTACCTTGATCTTGGAAACAGACCCCAAAACACATAGGTACTTACTAAACAAAATTAGAATATTCATAGGATGGTCAAGAGGTAAGGTTTATGATTGTGTACACGTAGTAAGATGCTACAAATGCTTAGGCTTTAATCACTTTGCTAAGAATTGTCAAAAAAATAAAGTATGTTCCAAGTGTTCATTAGAACATGAAGGAGAATGCAAAGCAAAAGTAAGTAAATGTATAAACTGCAGTACTGCAATAGAGAAATATAAAATAAAAATAGTAGACAACCATAATGCTCTAGATCCAAATTGTCCATGTTATCTAAGAATTTTAAATAGTGTAAAAAGGAGGACTGACTATTTTAATAATGAATAGCAATCAATAAATGGTAAAGGAATAAAACAGAAGTATTGTCACATAATAAGCTTTAATGTACAAGGTTTTCTACATAACAAAGAGGAAATACAGATAATGATATGGAAACTGAAACCTATAATAATTTGCCTTAATGAAACACATATTACCAAAAATATAGAACTATCAGAAATCGAAATTGAAGGTTACAGAGCCGAGATTTGCTATTCACACAGTGCACATACAGGAGGAGTCACATTCTATATAAAAAATGAAATTTTATTTGAAGTGTTAAAAATTTTTTACGTTGATGACAATATGTGGTGTATAGTGATAAAATGTAAAATCCAAATTCAAAACTATATTCTAATAGGAATATACCATTCACCAAGTGCCAGTACTGCAGAGTTTTTAAATATATTAGGAAGTACAATAGAAGAGTATAGCTCTGATGCAACAGATACTATTGTAATAGGCGATTTTAATATAGACATGTTATGTAATACATTTTACCAAAGACAGTTATCACAAATTATTACAACAAATGGACTAAAGCAATTAATTAATGAGGCAACCAGAATCACAAACAATAGTGCAACACTTATTGATCTATTAATAACTAATCACGATGACATATCATTTAAGGTAAACCATTCTCCAAAAATAACAGATCATGCCTTTATAACAATAAACCTACAAATATCAGATCATGAACTTGACAGAACTACTCGGCTGTTAAGAAACTTTAAAAAGTATGATGAAACCTTTTATCAAAACCTATTGATAAATACTGAATGGAATAATAGCATTACAGATGTTAACATTCTGGCTGAGAATCTAACCAATACTATCACTGGTTGCTTGGACACAATTTGTCCAATAATAGAAATTGTATTACCTATTCAATATGCAGATAAAAAGTGGATCACGGAAGACATTTTACAAGTAATGAGAGAAAGAGATAATGAATATGAGGCAGCTCGGATAACAAATAGTGAGGACAACTGGAATGCATATAAAGAAAAAAGAAATAAAGTTACAACAATGATAAGAAAACAAAAACAGTATTACTATGAACAAAAAATAGACAGCTGCAGAAATGACTCAAAACTAATGTGGAACACACTGAAACAGATTACTCGGACAAGAAATCAGAACACACCTAAGTACATTAAGTTTAACAATGAGAAAGTCTACAAAGAGTCAGACATAGCTGAAAATTTTAATGTTTACTTTATTGAAAGTATCGCGGATATTACTCAAAATATACAAAAATATAACAAGTATGAAGCTAAAGGTATTAGAGGGGAAAATGCTTTTAACGAATTTAAGCAGATACAAATGAATCAGTTGAAACAACTTGTTATTGAATTACCTAATAAAATGGGTAGTGATGGAATATCAACACAGATAATTAAAACTTCGTTTCAGGTTATTGGAAATAGATTCCTTAATGTTATAAACAGCTCATTGCAAACAGGGGTCTTTCCAACCATTTGGAAGAGCTCAGTTGTAACACCAGTTCCAAAAATTACAAACACTATATTGAGTGAACAACATCGGCCTATAAACTCATTACCCATATTTGAAAAAAATGTTAGAGTTGGTAGTAAAAGAACAATTAATTGGTTACTGTGATGCAAACAATATTTTAATACCTATGCAATCCGGATTCAGAGAAGCACATTCATGTGAAAGTGCACTACAATGTATACTAGATGATTGGACAAACGAAATTGACAGTGATAATATTATTGTGGCGGTATTTTTGGACTTCAAACGCGCATTTGAGACTATAGATCGATGTCTGCTTCTAAGTTAAAAAATATTGGTATTGAAGGCAAAGTGCTAGAGTGGTTTACGTCATACTTGACTGATCGGTATCAGAAGACAAAATTTGGAACAACTGTATCTAGTGATAAGAAAACAGAATTTGGAGTGCCACAAGGTTCTGTACTTGGACCGGTATTGTTTATTATTTTTATAAATGATATTATTGAAGCCATTATGAACTGTAAAATACATCTCTTTGCAGATGACACAATGTTATATATATCAGGGAAAAATATCAATGAGATGGTAAGCACGATGAATAATGACCTTAAAAATGTATATATGTGGCTAAGTGATAACAATCTCAAAGTAAATATTGATAAATGTAAATGGATGGTACTAGGAAAAAAGTGTAAACTAAGAAATATAGATAATAACAACATTAATATTAAATTAAATAATCAAATGCTAGACAAGGTAAAGGAAATAAAATATTTAGGAGTAATATTAGATGAACAACTAAGCTTCAAAAGTAATGTAGATTACATTGTAAAGAAAGTAGCAAAGAAAACAAATTTCCTACGGCGAATATCCAGGGATGTATCAATGTTTACAAGACTAACAATCTATAAAAGTATAATTGCACTACATTTTGAATATTGCTCAACCCTATCACTATATCTAAATAACAATGAACTACAGATATTACAAAAAATGCAAAATAAGGCAATGCGAATAATATTACAATGCAACAGGTATACTCCAATAAACAACATGTTACAGATACTATATTTCATGAATGTAAGACAAAGAATCTTACTACGAACACTACAATTTGTTTATAAGATAATAAATTCTACCTTACCGAGATATTTACATAGCAAAGTAACATATGTAGGAGATATACATGATCATAACACCCGGAGAAGAAATGACTTATACGTAGGAAGGCATTATTCATCGATAGCTCACAAATCACTATTTTGTAAAGGTTTTAAGGAGTATAATAATTTACCATATAAAATAAAAAATTGTAACGGACTTAAACAGTTTACACATCTATGTGTTAATTTTCTAAGGAATTTACCTTAACAAAGTTTCAGTGTCAGTATAGCTTTTTTGCAACTCAATGTATATATGTGTAGGTTGAACCAATAAGTTTCTTGTATTGTTTTATTTGTTTTTTTTTTATTTTCGTACTGGTATTTTGCTAAATATAACTTTTCTAGTATATGAATGGTACTTACTAACTTAAATATGATGTAAATAATATCAACTATCTATTGAAACATCGCATCATGTGTATACAGATATATTTTTTTTTTTTTTATAGTTCCTTGCTTGTGTTTTACATGCTTTATCTATTTATTTATTTAATATTTATTTAATACCTTATTTTGTATTTTTTATTTTATTTTATATTTTGTAATTAATACTTTGTTTATTTTTTTTATACAATATTTATATCATACTTTACTTATGCTTACTTTATAACATGCTTATGCTTCATTATGGTAGGTTAAAAATTGTATAGCAATTATATGCTAAATAAAGATTTCATTCATTCATTCATTCATATAGGGTGCAATTTTACCGCTATTACGATTTAGATTTTTTTCTCACTAATACCTAAAACCTAAATAGAAAATAAAAGATACATACAAGATACATAGAACCACAGTAATACATTGTTTGTTTGAGTTATAATCAGAATATTTTTTTTTTTTCATTTCTGCAAATTTTTTTATTACCTCTTAAGTTTATTTGATCAGCAATTTCATGTTCAATTGCTAAAATGGCCAAGCCGTTTAGTCGAGATGGCTTAGTAGGTGAGCATAAAATGGTTTTGATTAATTTTAATTTGGAAAAACTTCTTTCTCCACTTGCTACAGATATTGGAATAGTCAGTAGTATTCTTAAGGCAATACTAAGATTTGGAGCAAAATTTAGCATTGTTATTATTTTAAGAAAATCACTTGGACTTTCTTTTTTGCCCAAAAGTGCACAAACTGCAGACATTTCTTCTACTAATTCTAGACCGTTAATGTCAGCTGATTCACCATCAGACAAAATATTTTCCAAATCTTTGCAAATCTTTATCAGTCTCTTTAAGCATGGTTTTCAAATCATATATATTATAGAGATTGAAAATGGTTACTATGGTGATTCAATTGTTCAAATCAACTATCTAGTGCGTTTAATGCTTGATCAATAGTATGGAAGAAAAATTCTATTTTGTATTTTTCTTTGGGATCTTTGATTGGTTCGTCCCTTGCCTCATATGAAAAGTTGGCCTTTTTTCTTCTTACGCGGTTCACGGCGTTGTTGATTCAAAATTGGCTTCAATGTTAGTTTCATCAGCCAATTCTCTTGCGTCAACAATGATTTTATTGAAAGACTTATCTGATCGAAGATTTTTAAAGAAATTTTTGCAGTTCTCTAGAAGTTCAAGTGCTTTTTTCAAATCAAAATCTTTTGTTTGCATAAGCCTGCTTATGGGATTAATACAGTTTAAAATTTTATACCATATGACTATTGAACATAAAAATTTAAATTGTTTAATGCAACTTGGCAAACCCGAAGCTTCGTCTCTTATTGAGATATCGGTGTCTTGGTCTTCATAAATGCTTAGCAAAGCATCGTATATTTCACCAAGTTGAAATCTTAAGGGTGTTAAAGCTTCTATCCTGCTTTTCCATCGAGTGTCACTCAAAGGTTTTAATGTTAATCTTTGGACATGCATTAAAAATATTGTCCATCGAAAAGTAGAAGAAAAAAATAAATATATTTTTTGGACCATATTAAAAAAATTGGCTGCTTCCAAGGATGCTTTTGCCATATCATTTACCACTAGATTGAGTGAGTGGCTACTAAACGGAACATAGAATGCTCGTGGATTTAAATTCCTAATTTTAGATTGCACTCCTGCATTGTTGCCCCTCATGTTAGCTCCGTTATCATATCCTTGCCCTCTTATATCTTGCACATCAAGTCCCATTTCATGAAGCTCTTCAATTATAATTTCATATAGTTGTCTTCCTGTAGATCTTTCCACAGGTAAGAGACCTTAAAAGCTTTCATAGATTTTTATTTCGACATTGTTTGAATCAGAATCAGATTTATTGATGGAAACATATCTAATTGTCAGGTTCATTTGCTCCACCTTACTAACGTCAGGAGTACAATCTAATATTATGGAATAGTAGGTATTTTGCTTTTTTTTATTTCAGCAATAATATGAGATTTTACACTTACGTGAAGCAAGTCTTGTTTTGAATGTTTTTTCCAAGATAGTGAGCTTTGGTTTCCTCTTTTTTAAAAAATAATTTTTTTACCACTTAATATAGGTACTTGCAGAAGTACTTACCTTTAGAAATTGACAAAACACACAAGTCACTATCCTAAACTAAACTGTTAAATATTTTTAATATTTATAAACTTACTTCAAGGATATGTTATCATCGGCACCGACGCATTTGCAATAACACAATTGCGCTTAGATGACTCTGTATAGTAAGGCGTGAAAACATGTCCATGCATGTTATGTCTTGCAGTTGCTATTTTAAACAAGTAACTATATACCTACAAGTTCATGCAGGGTCATGCGCGTCTTTTAACTATACGTCTTGTTTTATTTCAAAAATAAATATGCATTTTTTAAAAAGGTGTTTTGATATTTTTCTAGCTTTAAACCATAACAAACCACAAAGATCAAATGTAAATTGCATAGTACTTAGTTTTAGTTAGGAAAAAAACCAACAAGTAGTGTAAAATTTATATTAATTGAGAATAATTAATTTATCAATATTTGGTTCACATTCAGGGGGCAAAAATGCTGCCCTCAGGTTCGCCGCTCCGGACAGGGGTCTGGGTTGTCTGCCTCTAATGCGGGCCCTGCTTCAAGCTGGACTTGAAGCAGACAATATAAATTTAGAAATTGAGAAGAAGAAAACAGGATGTAGTATAAAAGTACCTTAACGATAAGTAATGTACGTATACCTTTAGTATTTGGAAATGCTGTTTAGTATTGTACGCACTTTATATGTTGAAACTAGGACATAGACACAACAGACAAAATTGGGGTACAGTAACAATTTTAATAAAGAAATATAGTTAGTCTTTCATAGTAGAAAAAGGTCTTTTATTTCTTAGTAATAAGCTTGGATGAATATAACATAACTCTTATACTGGTGATGAAATTTTTAATCTTTAATTCCAGAATAGGTTATTATTTGTCTTTTATTCTATTTGCAATTATTGTATATCTAAAAATTAAAACGTGTATGAAAATGTAAAATATTTTTTATTTAACTATTGAAACCAAACAAAAACAGTCTTCAATGAAATACCTCAATACTTCAAGCATTGTCTTCAAGTTAACAAAAATATATCTTAATTATCTAGTAATCAAAGATTTAACTATCAGAAGCAAATAAAAACAGTTTTCAACAAAATATCTTCATACTTCCAAGTTAACAAAAAAAATATATATCTTAATTATCTAGTAACCAAAGATTTAAATATTAGAACTAAACAATGATAGTCTTCCAACAAAATATTTTTATACATTAAAGTAACAAGTACATAGATATCTAGGTAAAAATAAATAATATTATACCTATAGTAACAAATCTCGTTTGAAGTGGGCAAAACCTACGGAATGCGTGTGCCTGGAGGGCACGCAAAAAATTGTGAAAAAAAAAATATATAATTTCCAAATTGACATGTATGAGTTTAATTTATTTCCTTTGACGCTTCAATCTTAGTGGTAACATTGATTTATTTCCTTTTGCTTTTATAGCACGCAAGCTGGAAAAGGTTTGCCAGCTCTGCCTTAGACTATCCCAATAAAGTATTTTTTCTAGTAATGCTACTTTCCTTTCTTCCAATTCAATCATTCTCTTTTACATTTCCATTTGCTTCTCTTTCCTATTTTCTTTTGCCACTTTATCTTCTTCTTTCTTCTTAAAATAATGAATTTTTTAACAGTTGTTAGATGCGGAAACCTTTAAAGTTCCACTGATGGTAACTCCTACGTAGACACTACTAAATGTGCTGCTTGGGCTGTACCCCTCATTATTTTCACAATTATTTTCATAAACATTATTAACACTAGTTGATATTTCTCCAACATTATCACCTTTACTGTTATCATTATTATTGCCTAAACTTGAATTAAAAGTGCGATTGCAACTGATAGATGGTTTGAAACCCAAATTATCATCCATTTTTTCAAAAAAAAAATAATAATAATAAATAAATAAAGCGAGTTACACCACACCCTGTTGATGTTTTATGGTCTCTAACAGATTTGTATGTGCACAATGAAGTTCGTCGCTTCATTTCACATTTTTCAGTGCTTCTTACGATACCAAGACTTAACAATTGGTTGGCAATATTTTGCCATACATGCTTTCTTTTTTTTGCATGCTCAAATTTGTTACAAAAACTTTCACATGCAGTAATTAATGCAATTATTTCATTTACTGCCCAACTGCCTCCAATACCCATTTCAGTCTCCTGCTCTGTTTCTAACACAGCATCTTCTTGAGACACAGCATTCACTTCATTCGAATTATTTGTTTTTTTGGCATTTATTACTTTGGCATGAAACAGTAACGACTGGGCAAATATTTCTTTTAATAAAAACACACTGTTCAGAAAATTTTATTATTTTAATATTATACTTACTTACCTTCCTGACATTTTTTGCATCGATCTTATTTAAATATAACATGTAAGTTCTCTGATCGATAAGATCAAACAGGTGAACCTCCACATTTGTATCAATTAATTTATTTATATCCATCTCATCTCATATCTCATTTCAGGTTTTATAAACACCAACAGAATGAACTGAATTAACTAACCGTAAAAATTATTTACTCTCGAAGAGTGAAGGGAATTCTGAATGCATTCACTTTTGTGGCATGAGTGGGGAGACTCAACACTAACAAAAGAACACCAGTGAAATTTATTGTATTCAGTTAAGGTAACTTTAATTAGTTTATTCAGCACGAACAAAAAAACACGATTATAACTAAATAAAAATATTTTAAAGATTAAAATTATCTACTTGCCTTTGCAGCTGCATTTATTCCGGCCAAAATACCCTGTGATGCAGCTTCTTCATATCCTGTTGTACCATTAATTTGTCCTGCTAAAAATAAACCTCCAACTCGTTTAACCTCCAAACTTGGTTGTAATTCTCTTGGATCTACAAAATCATATTCAACACCATATCCTGGCCTTATTAGTTCTGCTTTTTCTAAACCAGGTATGCTCCTTATTAGTTGCCACTGAAATTCCTCTGGGAGAGTGCAAGAAAGTCCATTGGGGTAAATTATATTGCTTTTAAAACCTTCTGGCTCAAGCCACACTTGATGTTGCCTACCAGGGAAACGAAGAACTTTAGATTCTATACTAGGACAGTACCTTGGACCAGTCACTTCTTCTAAAACATGTCTGTTAACATGAAGATTGTCTTTAACAATTTTTTCTATGGCTAGTGAAGTCTTTGTGAGGTAACAATTCAGCTGATCTTTAGGCTAAAATAATGTAAAAACATGATACAGAATAATTAACACTGTTGAATTGTAAAGGTAGGTCAGCTGGGAATAGTCTCAAATGGAAATATTCTAAGAGTGAATTTTTGCCCTAAAAGGAATCTTACCTCAAGCTATTATGTAATAAGGTATCTGCGTCTGACGTCACAAACCTCAAAAATAGACATTCTTAGATTATTGCTTTACTACGTCAGTTTATACTTAAATTTGAGCAAAAATACTTTTCAATGTGACCTAAAAATTTTCTAGTTACATGTTTTATTGAAATAGAACTTTTTTTGTTGATTATAAACCTAATCTATAAATAGTACTATTTTTTTTAGTAGGCAACAATACAAAATTGTTAAATTAATTGTATTTGATAGAGATTTTGAATATAAAAGTGATTCCAACCACAAAAATGGATGCAAACAATAAATAATAAATAAGAATAGAATCATAAAAACTGTAAATTTGTAGATTTATATTACATGTCTGTTCCCTCAAAAAAATAAATTTTTAACCGTCTCTTCAATAATGCGAGATGAAAAAAATAGCGACAATTTTATTTAACCAAAATTTTACTCAAATTCACTCCTACATTTTTCAAGATGGATGCCGCGAGTCAAAGCTCTGAAGAAAAATGTTACAAATGTTGTAGAAAAAAATGTAGTGCAATAGTAATTTGTGTAAATTGTGGTGGTATATATCATAAAAGTTGTGTAGAAAGAGTTAAAAACATACAGCCAGCTGGAGATAACAGAATTTTGTGTTGTAACCAAAAACAAAACATAACCTGCAAAAACCACATGGAAGAAATTGAAAAATTAAAACAAGAGAATACTGAACTGAAACAAAAAATAAGGCAATTAGAAGAAAAGTCAATACAGAAAAGCAGAGAAGAAAATGTAAATATATACTCAGAAAAACTAGAAAGACTCGAAAAACAGTTTTTGATAGGGTTAGAAAATGTAAGGCAAGAAATGCATGAATGTATGAATAAAAAGGGAAGTACACGAAAATATAGTGAAGTGGTTAAAAACAAAGAAGCAGTAATAATAGTTGAGGCTAACAATAGTGAAGATAATACAAAAATAAAGGAAGAACTCATAAAAAGTATTGACCCAAGTACGTTAGAAGTTGGCATTACCATGGGTAAAACCACGAGGAATGGCGGAATAGTGATAAGATGTGAGAATAATGAGGCATGCGAAAAAGTAAAAAAGAAAATACAAGAGGAAATGGGACAAAAATTCAATGTAAAAAAAGCAAAAAAGAATAATCCATTAATAAAAGTAGCAGGGATAAAAGTAGATGAAGATACAGAAAATATTATACAAAAAATTGTTAAACAAAACAAATTAGACGAACATGATAACTGTATGATAGAGCTGAAGAGAAAAACAAAACCGTTTAATTACAAATTTAATGCAATACTTGAAGTGGATGGAAAAACATACAGAACGATAATGGAAACAGGAAAGATTAAAATTGGATGGTCAATATGTCATGTTAGCGAGTATTTAAACATCACTCGCTGTTATAAATGCAGTCAATATGGCCACATAGCGAGATATTGTAATAATAAGTTAACGTGTCCAAAATGCTCAGGTGAACATGAAAGTAAAGAATGTAAAGAAGATACAGAGAAATGTATAAACTGCATTATAGCAAACAAGAAGTATAACGTTGATACAAACATTAACCATTCAGTATTTAATCCGGAATGTCCATGTTATGAAAGAATAAAAATAGCACAAATCAGAAAGACTGATTATGATTGCTCATAGCAAAGAGAAATAAAACCGGCTAGGAAAACAAAAAGTAAAGGAGAGTTGAGGATATCACAAGTGAATATAAGATCGTTAAGTTCCTGTTTTAACATGTTTAAAGATTACATAACATCAGAAACATATGACATAATTGGTGTAACAGAAACCTGGTTGCAGCCAGATTTCCCAACTAAATATGTAGAAATTAACGATTATGTTTTCATACGACATGATAGAGGTAGCCGTGGGGGAGGAGTTGGAATATACATTCATAAAAACATAAAATTCAAACTGTTTGATACAAATGAGATAGAGAAAAATGGAGTGGAACATATATGGATCAGGATACACCTACATAATGAATGGATTGGTATAGGAGTTATCTATAAACCACCTATGGTAGAATACGACAAGCTTGATGTACTAGAAGACATATTCTTAAACATAAGTATGGAAACAGAACAAGTAATTATTATGGGTGACTTTAATATTGACTTATTGAAAAATAACACTGAAACAAGATACCTTAAATCAATGCTGGAATATATGAACCTGAATCAGTGTATACAGGAACCAACGAAAATCACAGAAAAATCTGAGAGTCTCATTGACATAATAGCAGTAAATAGTAACAACATTCTCGATTCTGGAACAAAAGAAATGCTTGGCATGACTGATCATCAACTAGTATATTGTACCCTGGACAAATATTCGGTCAAAAAAGAACAAAAGAAAGTAGTATATAGAGACTTTAACAAAATACCAATGGATTATTTTCTACTAGATGCATCTATTATAAACTGGAGTTATGCAAAAAAACATACAAGATATTATAGAAAAATTAGAATTTATTAACAACGCTATTTTGGCATTATATGAGTTCTATGCTCCGCTAAAAACAGTAAATATAAGAAAACCACGAAAACCATATATAACGGACACCATAAAAGAAATTATTGCAATAAAAAACAAGGCAGAACAAAAATACAAACAAACCAGACAGGAAACTCATAGACAATACTACGTAGATATAAAAAATCAACTTTCCACTTGTATAAAGAACGAAAAAAAAGCATATTATGAAAACAAATTAAAAAATAGTCAAAAAGATTCCAAACAAATATGGAAACTGCTAGAACAATGGGGAATACATAATAAAACAAGAAATACAATACCAGATGAACTAAAAGACCCATATGAAATCAACAAATTCTTAATTACGGTGGGAAATGGAGTAAATATAAACAAAGATTTAATAAAGTATTACAAGGAACATAAAAAATGTAACATAACAACAATGAGAGATTTGACAAAAACAACACCTGAGAATATAGCGAAACATCTAGCAACAATAAAAACAAACGCACAAGGAATAGATAACATCAATTTAAAAATGATAAAACTAATTAGTGAATTTTGTATAAATCCATTAACCGAACTTATCAATGAGTCACTTAGAACTGGAGATATACCCCAAATATGGAAGCAATCTGTTGTTACACCACTGCCAAAAAACGAAAGACCGGAATCATTCTCAGAAATACGTCCAATAAACATATTACCAACAGAATCTAAACTTTTAGAAAAAACAGTAGCAGAACAATTGAAAGACCATTTGAAGAAAAATAATATACTACCTATGATTCAATCAGGATTTCGAAGTAAATTTAGTACGTGCACTGCTCTATTACAAGTAATAAGTGATATATGTAAAGCTATTGATGATCAAAAATTGGCATATCTAGTGTTGTTAGACTACAGCAAAGCATTTGATTTGTTGGATCATGACTTATTACTGGCAAAACTTGAGTTTATAGGGATAGAAGGTGATGCATACTCCTGGTTTCAAAATTATATCAAGGACAGACAACAGTGTGTAAAAATAGATGACAATATATCAACTTTGCAAACATGCGAAAAAGGAGTTCCACAGGGAAGCATACTAGGACCCATTTTATATACTATATATACATGTGACTTGCCAGATATAATTAAAAATTGTAAGGTACACTTATATGCGGATGACACACAATTAATAAAAGAGTTTTATCCTAGTGAAATCAATAGGGCTATAATGGAAATCAACGAAGATCTAGAAAACATTGTAAAATGGTCATTAAATCATGGACTAAAAATAAATCCAAGCAAATCAACAGTTGTATTGATAGGCACGGAAAGAAATCGAATGAAAGGGTTGCAGTCAAAAAACGTCAAGTGAAAATAAACAATTGTGAAATACAGGAGACTGAGGTGGTAAAAAATTTGGGTGTCATGATAGACAACAACTTAAATTTTGAAAAACATGTAAATAAAATAGTGAATTGTGCTTGTATAAACTTGAAACAGATGTATCAATATAAATCATTGTTAACTAGTGAAACCAAATATTTAACCTGTGAAAGCCTAATTTTATCAAGACTGAATTACTGCTTAAGTGTTTACTATCCATTACTAACAGACAAACTAAAAAAAAGACTTCAAAAAGTACAAAATATGTGCCTAAGATATTCATATGGTATAAACAGAAGGGAACACATAACACCCTATATTAGTGCTTTAAAACTATTAAACGTTGAAAATAGATATTTGTTACAATTTAGCTGCGTACTTTATAATGTTATTAATAGTGGTTATCCAAGTTACTTAAAAGAACAATTAGTGTTAAGAAATGAATTACATGATAGAAACTTAAGAAACACAACATATAACATTCCAGTGCACCGAACGACTAAATTTGAGGGATGTTTTACATACATGGCTCCAAAAACATTAAATTCTATAATAAATGACCTAACGTTACCATCAATACAAAAGTTTAAAAGTATAACGAAGCAAAGACTGATAAATAACTTTTAAAATAAAAGTACGACACTAGTAAAATATATAAGATATATATGTTCATGTACTCAAATATAGTTTAATTTTCTGTGTTATTGAATTTGTGAAATATTTATTTAGCTTTCTGGGCTGTGAGGAAGAACGGCTCTGTCGATCATGGTCCATTTGTGTAATGTATTGTACTTTTCTTACTTGCACAATAAACATTATATTATATTATTATTATTATTATTATATACAAAAGTACGATACTTTTCATGCTATGAGCCACAAAAGCTACAATGTCCACGTGCTGTGCTGCAATTCGCCGCACGCGCGGCTCCTATTAATTTCAAATTCAGTTAAGAGGCAAACGGGCGAGATACAAAGAGTTTATATAGTAATGACCTTGTTCAGAACTCTGAATAAAATGATATGAATAAAAAAACTATAAGTAAATCATGAGGTGAATCATTTTAAAGTTACAAGCCGTCAAAATTGAACTGAGGTCAAACAGTTCGAACTGTTTTTCTTACCGCGCAATTGTCTCATTCTCACTTAAAAGCAAAATATTACCACAAAAACATTTAATACGAGAATTTTTTTATTGGAATATTTTTCTTTGAAATGAAACTAAACATTATATCTTATTTTCCTAGATTAATATCAAAATTTGTATTTGTATTTGTAGTATATTTTTACATACTTGGCAGATTACTTTCGGACACCCTGTATATATTAATATCTAAACGAAGCATTTGCTTTTTTAGTTTCGTCTTAAGTGATTAATAAATTAATACTTCTTTTCTTAGTCTAAATAAAATAATCAAAACTAATGTTCTTCCTCCTCAAAAACTAAAACTGGGAAATGAATATTTTTCACAATTTTTGTCATTCATCATATTTTTTTCTACAGTTATAGCTTAGAATATATAATCAGAATATCTGTTCACATGTATTATTAAAAGAAATTAGTGGATGTGTGTAAAAATACCTACATACATGTATCCATACTTTCTCGTTCATGAAAGAAAATGGTAGGGGTGGCATATCTCCTTTTTGAATGCTGCAAACAGAATAATTTATTGTGTCTGCTTTCAGTCTAGGCGGAGTACCAGTTTTTAATCTGCCCATTTTTAAATTTAGAGATTCAAGAGTGTTGGCCAAACCTAAAATAAATATTGGTATATAATATAGATACTTGGTACTTACGAATACATTATTTTCTAAAAAAATACCATACAAATTAAATGGATTTGTATTATGTAAACATTCTCACATAATAGTAATACAAATTTGAACTCATTGAATATTTTTTGTGAAGAACAATTGAATTGATTTCTATTATTTCATCTTATACTATATTATATATATGTTTGATTTACTTCATTTAACATTAAATGAATTAGAGCACGGCGATACAATTCGCGAAGAGCGGTAAACGCCTGCCCAGGCCGCTGTTGTGGCCTTTTACTTAGGTCCATGTAATTTATTTTATCTCAAATTTTTCCAGAAAACAAAGCATTTGCCGCACTGAACAGAATATTTTTTAAATAATTGATTGATACCATGTTTTGGTTATGCTGGGGTTTTGTGATATATACAGGAAAAATTTGTATAAAAAACCTTTTATTTCTTAATTTAGTATTGTTGGCTTTTGTGCTATTTTGTTAAGTGTACGGGGAGAGGTGGCGAAGGGTGGGGTATTGGGACGGGAGGGGTAATATGTAATGATATGTTGTCCGTGTGTTAGTTATGTTACCGTTGTTCGTCGTATAAAGGTAATCTGTCGTGCAAGCATTTGTGTGTATGTTGTATGTTGTCATGTCTTCTTAAACGTGTTATGTATCTAATCAAGTTGAAAGTTTGTGCATTTGTTTTCAGGAATTTTGTCGCAGTTTCGTATCTGTATGGCTTAATGTATTCTATGCTTGATTGTCTGTGAAGTTGTTGCATGCTTGTGTATCTATTCGAGTTTGTAAGTAGTCTTAAGTAGTTTGTTTTGTGTAGTCTGTAGTCTCTTGTACTGCGTGTCTGACATGTGGCTCCATGCCGCGCATGCGTAAGTCAAAGTCGGTCTGAGTATTGTTTTATATAATAAGAGTTAACTGTCTGTCGTTAAAATGCTTCGTCTATTAATTAGTGGGTGTAGTCTGTTCAGTGTCCCGTATGCTTTGTTGATTGTATGTGTTATATGTTGTTTAAAAAATAGTCGTTTGTTTAGTGATCCCTAAGTATTTTACTGTATTTTTCTTGGTTATTGTCTTGTTTATTTTCAGTTTATTAAATGTTTTTGTTTGTGAATTTTTTTGTAAGCGTAATAATTTCTGTCTTGTCCTGTGTGTTGGCAAGAGATTAAAAAGTTGAAGACAATTATAATAGTAACCAGCGTCAAAAACGCCTTGCAAACAATGTTTATTGCACTGTTTGACATACAAAGCAAATTAAATGTCACTCTAGTTTAGATTAACGTTGACGTTGTAGTTATTTTGCTAAGTAGAGAGTAAAAGTTTATTATATTTTCAAAATGTCGCTGACGCAGGAAGAAATGATTGATATAATTTTTGTCCTCGGTGAGTGCGAAAGAAATCCATTATTGGCATCACGAATATATGCACAGCGCTATCCAGACAGACCACATCCACGGCGTAAAGCCTTTCAACTAGTGCTTGATAGGTTTTTAAATATTTGTAATATTCGACATACAAAACGAAATCGCAAAAAACTGTAGTTACGGATGAAAATGAATTTTTTGTGCTGGGGTGTATTCAGGAAAACCCACAAATAAGTGTGCGACAAATTAGTCACACAACGGGTATTAGTACAACGTCGATACATAGGATTTTAAAAAAGCACAGTTATCATCCTTATCACATCCAATTACACCAAGAGTTGCTAGAAGTAGACTTTCAGCGGAGACTGGAGTTTTGTCAGTGGGCACTTGAGATGTTAAATCAAGATGATGATTTTTTTTTTACGGGTCATGTTCTCCGATGAGGCTACTTTTCATAAAAATGGTTTCGTTAATCGTCATAATTGCCATTATTATGACACAGTAAATCCGCACCAATTCCGGACAACTCATAGCCAACACAGATGGTCTTTAAACGTGTGGGGAGCAATTTTGGGAACCCATATCATTGGACCATTATTTTTTTACCAGCATCTAACTGGAGCAATTTATTTAAACTTTTTAACAAACACTCTAGACGATTTGTTAGGCGACATTCCTTTAGCTACACTTTGAAGAATGTGGATGCAACATGATGGTGCTCCACCTCACAATGCCACTACGGTTTGTCAGTTTTTACACAAAACTTTTCCCAACAGATGGATTGGGCGCGGGGGACCAGTGAGTTGGCCTTCAAGGTGTCTAGATATGACAAGTTGCGACTTCTTTTTATGGGGATTTATAAAAAGTAAAGTTTACGTTACACCACCAACTACCGCGGAAGATATGCGGCAGCGCATTACAGTAGCATTTCAAGAAATTACGCCACACATGCTGACCAATGTTGAACAGTCTTTTAAAAACCGAATTCGTTTGTGTATTAAACAAAATGGAGGACACTTCGAGCAGTTGATGTAAATCAGCGGTCTAAGTATTCTTCTCCTTGTGGTCACAGTTTCAGTTTGTTTCGTTTTGAGTTTTGTTTTAGTTGTTGTTAGTGGTTTACTTTTATTTGTCAAACCACTTTTTAAACATGCCAGTAAATATTGACACTGTCAGTCCCAAGCCTGATAAAATGTGAGCGAAAAGTTGTCTTGCAAGGCCTTCTTGATGCTGTTACATAGCTACTTTTTCGGACTTTAGAAACGAACCTGATTTTTCTGGAAAACTGTTAGAGATAAGTATGGACAACCTTATATCAGTCGAAAGGGCATTCAATTTTATGTGTGCTGATTGCCTATCATAAGACGGTGAATACACAATATAGAAACAAACTAATTACGAGTTTTTTAGAAAATGTTTTTTTTTTGTTTTTTTCTTAGTATTTTTATTAGTAGAACCTGTAACGGTATAGTTTACATGTGTGCAACCGTTTTTGAATAAGTAGAAATAAAGTATTATAGTGCTTATTGCCTAAATAAATATTTGATGAATAGTAATTGTGAACGACCGGGAAGTGACTTTTGCTTTCTAAGTATTTAATGTCCTTTTTCTCTTTATCATTCTCCCCCATCCCCCATAAATACTAGGAGCTAGCAACCAATTGGTAAGTCTATTAAATAATTTCATCTTTTGTCAAAATTAGTTTTTTTACAAATTACAGTCTACTTAGAGAAAAAAAGGAAATTGTCATTTTTAGCACAATATCAAACATATAGAAAAAAGAAATACTGACACCTTGGATAATATAAAAAGGTAAATATTCCTAAACAAAAGTCTCATCTCAAAGAAGTCACATATAACGAAGTACGAGAAGTGGTAATTTCTCTAAAAAAACAAAAATACTAAAGGATATATATGGATTTAGTGTAGATATTATTAAATGCATAAAAATATGATTATAGTTTCATTAACTAAACTAATTCATATTTGTTTCAAAGATGGAAAATTTCCCTGCAATTTAAAACAAGTCTTAGTACTCCCTATTTTTAGGAAAAGTGATGCTAAGGATATAGCTAACTACAGACCAATATCCCTGTTACCAATTATATCAAAAATAATTAAAAAATGTATTGCTTCTAGGGTTGCACACTACTTTGAAAGTAACAAAATCTTTAGGACATTTTTACTCCTCAAATCCTCAAAACTATAAAGTTATTCAAATTTCAATGAGGCGTGTCAGTCTATTTTTATTTATAGAATTTTTCATTAATTTTGTACTTAGGATAAGAATAAACTTTCAATCAATCAATCAAAAATGCTTTATTGTCAGAAAAATACAAATGTTTTTGTTGACAAAGCCAAACCTTAATCCTAATGTAAAAAATTGGTAAAAGAATAGAACAGTACTCGAAAGTATAGCACATATGAAATAATATAAATAATATAAAGGGCTAAATTAAAATATTGTACAGCACACACCCTGCATAGAAATTTTAAATCTAGTCTAATTATAAAACAATTTAGTTAAATTTCAGAATCTTGAAAATAATCATTCAATGAATAATATGCCTTTTTAATCAATAATTTCTTTACTTCATTTCTATTTTTTTTTCATTTACAATTTGCCTCAGGTTTACAGGAAGAATATCTTTTTAGTATCATAAACAATCGAGTTTTTTGTCTGATTAGATGAAGGAATAGGAAGTGTGATGTTAAATCTATTATGTGTATAATGTACGGTATTTATATCACGTTTAAACTTTTTATGCATAAGACATACAGTCTCGAAAATAAATATACTGGCCAGAGTCAATAATTCAAACTTCAAAAACAATGGTCTACACGAGTCTCTTATTTTCGCCTTACACATATATTTTAAAGATCTTTTTTGCAGAACAAAAATTTTATTGAATAAATATTGTGAACAGAAACCTCACAAAACAAATGTCATAACATGTGACTATGAATGAAAAATAAGAACTTCTTGTGGTAGCCATATGCAATTTATTCGACATCACTCTAATTGCATAACAATTTGAAGCTTAATTGCTTAACATTGATATATGGTTCTTAAATTTTAATTTATTATCAATCCACAAACCCAAAAATCTACTATCCGTTTGGTTTTTAACAACATGATCCTCCAGGAATACCTCGTTTAGGTTGCATTTAAAAGTTATAATATTAGTTTTAGGTATGTTAAAACACAATAAATTAGCATCACACCACTTTTTGATTATTAATAAATCAATGTTAAGAGTCTCATGTGGTTCAACGATGTTTTTGTTGTGCCAAAGAATAGTGGTGTCATCAGCGAAAAAAGTGGTATTTCCTTCAATTTTTAAAAACGCAAGGTCGTTAAAATATATTAAAAAAGTATAGGGCCAAGAACGGACCCTTGTGGCACGCCAGATTGCACTATATTTTGTGTTGACAACATATTAAAAATCACTTTTTGGGAACATGATAAATATGACCGCAACCAATCTAGCGTTCTTCCTCTAAACCCATAAGTTTCAAGTTTTCTGAGCAGTATTCCATGATTCACAGTCAAAAGCCTTAGATAAATCACAGAACACTGCTGCGGCAACTTCTCCCTCGTTAAGTTCAAGATATAATTTCTCTAAAGACAAATTAGAATTTTTTGAAACTTGAAAACCGAACTGTTCTGAGCAGAGTAGTTTATGCACATTTAAAAAATTTAAAACTCGCTTCTGAAAAAATGTTTCTACTATTTTCGCTAACATGGGTAGCAACGAGACAGGCCTATAATTTGAAGGCGAGTCATGGTCTCCACCTTTAAATAATGGAATAACATCTGCAATTTTTAAACATGCAGGAAAAAATGCCTGTTTCAAAAGAAATATTAATAACATCAGCCAAAAACCTGGAAAACATTATTAAGCAGTTTTTGGAAAATTTTTAATGAAATATCCCATCCACTAGCATTTTTGTTTTTGAGGCCATTAAAGATATTCATAATTTCATGTACATCGGTGGGAGCAAGAAAAAATGATTCAGGTACCGAAATATGACTCAAATATTTTATAGGATCATCCTTTGTAAAATTATTCTTGCATGTTTTCTTATTAAATGCAGTGAACGCATGTTCTATGACGATATTTTTAGACCTTTTGTAAACCAAGGTTTTTTATTTTTTTGATTAATTGTTCTTATCGGAAAAGCTCTGTTATGTATGAAATTGTTCTAGAGGATTGTCAGAATCAATAACCTTACATCAGTCTGCTTCCAAACATAGTTTTGCTAACTTATCGTAATTATTCTTAATAAAAAGTCTACCGTGTCGCTTCTTAACCTTATTGGTCTTAGACATCCCTAGCGATAATTTACAAAGAATGGCCTCATGGTCAGACAGTCCTGCATTAATAATCGAACAACTGACAGCAGCTCTATCAATATTTGTACATATATAGTCTAGCATAGAAGCTGTGTGAGAAGTAATTCGTGTTGCTCCATTAACGTGACACTGTAGATTATTAATGCTTTTGGTGGAAGCCGAATTAATAGTATTTCTAACCTGAGAATAAATGTAATTACATCACCACTTGGTGGTCCATAGATGCATAATATATAGATTATAGATTGAGGGCAGTTAATAATAGAAAATTCAAATTCTTTTTCGACCAACATTTGATCAAATTTATCTATATTTACTTTTTTTTGTGCAAGCGCAATCTGGAATGTTCCCCCTGGCCTCAAATATCACACAGGAAGAACACCAGTGAATTACCTACAGACACTCTTCACATCCCGCATGGTTAGTGATTGTAAATTCTGAAATTGTGTGCCCTAAATAGACAAAGGACAATTATTCTTCGTATTTAAAAAAAATGTAATAAAAAAATCTAAAATACTAGTGCGATGATAATTTTTATTAAATGAGTGTATTGCCTATCACTGAGAACAGTAATCACAAAGGTACAGGGTAAGGCACATGAAATATGCTCGTCCTCATTTTATTGTTAAATCAAACAATATTTCATAGTTGTAAGAGGCCATTTTATGAAGGAATTTGGTAAGTATGTTTTAAATCAGAGTTCAAATCACAGAATTAGAGGTGACTCAAATATAAAATTTAACCAATAATGCACAGGTTAATTAAACATGTTTTTCGTAAATGGCTATATATTTTTTGTTAAATTGACTTAGCTCATCGAGGCGATTCCAAAAATATGTAACTGTAAGCTACTACTAAAAGAATGGTGAAATTTTATTTTAATTCTAGAAAGAATTTTATCATTTAGTTACTCAAATAACAATTAAATTGCTATATAAAATAATAAAATAACAAATAAAATGAAAATTAAATTAAATATAATAATTATAAAATTTGATCATTCTTTTTGTAGTACTTTCTTTATTTATGAAGCAAATTTGATATAACCTCAATAGGCTCTGTCAAATTATTCAAAAATGCAGTGTGGCATTTAAAGAAAACATATTTTTGATCAACCTGTATATTTTTGCTTACATTTTAAATTTGTGCTCAGATTTAAAATCTACGAAAAATTCCATAAGAACCACTATTATTATTATTATTTTTTCGGTTGCCCGACGCTGGACAGTCCTCCCGTGGCCTCCGACGCCTCACGGGAGTCGCGCCAGCACATTAACCTCAGCCACTCCCCACATCCCGCAGGGTTAGTGACTGTAGATACCAGAATCGTGTGCCCTAAGCAGACGGAGAGAACCCAGAATGACCGCCTTCTGCATTTGACCTGCCAGCCACTCGGCTCGGATCTTCAGTTCCGAGAGCAGCGTAGGCTTTATCCCTCCGAGTACACCGATAATAAGGACGACCATTTTGACCGAGTAGCCTGGGTACAGCACTTGGAGCTCGTACCGGAGATCGCGATATTTGGTCCGTTTCTTCTCCTCCTTCAAGGTGATGTTTTTCTCCGCAGGTGCCGAGAACTCGATGACATACATCACCTTGAGTTGATGGTCGAGGAGGACTATGTCAGGCTTGTTGGCTTGGATTAGCCTGACAGTCGGGAACGAGTAGTTCCAGTAAATCCGGCATTTCTCGTTCTCGACAACGGACTCAATATCTCCGGGGACGTAAGGCAGCACTGGTGTCTGGTCTACCCCGTACGAGTGCCTTAGATGGTAGTATAGCACTCGTAAGGCCGCGTTATGTCGGTGGATGTAGGCCGAAAACGCATATATGGGACATGCAGAAAGTAAATGCATGAGCGATTCCGGCGCCTGATGACAGGTCCTGCAGTTGATATCAGGAACCTCTACACGCCACACGCGGCTACGGTAGACCAAGGTGTTGATAACACCATCTTGACAGGCCATAATGAATCCCTCGGTCTCCGACTTAAGCCCTGCCGACCTTAGAAAGGCGAAGGTCAGCCTGGTCGATAAACCCAGTGTTTCGATGTTCTTATAGAAGACACCATGCTGGGGTTTATCGACGCGCGACGTGCTGCCGAAACAGATTTTCCTGTTCGGCAGCTCTAATTCGGGCTTTCAGACGATTTGGCTGAAATTCGGTGACTGACTCAACATCAGCACCTCGCCGGCCTCCTCGCCTGATGTCAAATGCGAGACCGAGTTCATCTGCGGCTCTTTTTGCTGCCTTGAACAATCCTGCTCCCACTCCTACAGTTTCGTGATGTTTTACGAACCGCCAGAGGGGATCTGAGCTCCTGAGTATGTTACATGCCATACTCAGTACTACTCTGCCATGCGTACACTCCAGGCTCAAGAGTCCTCGGCCCCCCCGTTGACGTGGGAGGTACACACGAGGAACGGACGATCTAGGATGAATACTTCTGTGAATATTCATCATCTTGCGGGTATCTCTGTCTAATTGACGCAGCTCATCTACCCTCCACTTTACTACTCCGAAGGAGTAGAGCAGAATCGGAACGGCAAGCATATTAGTTGCAGACACCTTGTTCTTCCCCGAAAGTTCGGAAGACCAAATCTTTCGGAGGCGGTGTCTGTACTTGCCGCGGAGAGAATCTTTTATTTGTGATACATCCTGGATGTGCCTTTGTTGCACACCCAGATATGTATAGGTCTCTCCGGCATCCAGATGTCTTAGGATGCTTCCGTCGGCGAGCTGCGCATCTTCAGGGAATTCTCCGCATCGTCCTCTCTTGAGGTGGACGACTGCACATTTGTCCAACCCGAACTCCATACCAATTGCCCCCGTATATTCTTCGACCACCCTAAGAGCGTTTTGTAGTTCACGCTCTCCGGAGGCATAAAGTTTAAGGTATCCATATAAAATAGATGGGTGACCTTATGCCTCCGGTCGCTGGGTGGCCCACATTGATATCCGCGGGTTTGGCGGAGCCCAACAGACAACGGCAGCAGTGAGATGCAGAAGAGGAGAGGACTCAGGGAGTCACCCTGGAAAACTCCTCTCCTAAATGCCACCTGCTCTGTCGTGACCCGCTGCGCACCTGATGTTATGGTGAAGCGGGTCTTCCAGAGCGGCAGCAGCTGTTCTATGCATCTCACTAGTGCTGCTGGTACCGCAAGACATTCGAGCAAGTACAACAATAGCTCGTGCGATGTTGTATCAAATGCCTTGCGGTAATCAATCCAGGCCATCGATAGATTCCGCTTGTATTGCACAGAATCCTGTGTAATACAGCGGTCTATCAGCAGGCTGTCCTTGCAACCTGCCATGCCCTTCTTGGCACCACGCTGTTTGTGTATCTGCTGGAAGACTGGATCAACAGATCTCAGTGTCCTAGCATACAAGATACGTGTAAATATCTTGTAGCAGGAGTTGAGGCAAGTGATCGGCCTATAATTCCTCGGGACGGAGAGATCCCCCTTTTTGGGGATAAGCACAGTACGTCCCTCGACGAACCAGTCCGGAATCTGCTGCCCCTCGTTCAACCATGAGTTGAAAACTCGCGCCAGAAGGCGGTGAGTGGAAGGAAATTTCTTCCACCACCAGTTGTTAATGCCGTCTGGGCCCGGGGCAGCGAAGTTCTTGGTACCAACAAGTGCTTGTTGAACTTCCTCCGTACTGATTGCCGGGCACACTTCTTCTGGCTCTTGACGATGTCTGTGGCACAGAGCCTCGAAGTGTGCAATTGATGGAGTGTCGCTATTGAATGGACGCGTCGTTTCGTAGATTCCTTTCCAGAAGGTTTCGACACCTTCTACAGTCGGCGGATTGTCGACAACACGCTGTGGCTCTTGAAAGAGGCGGGAAGGATTGGTACGGAACAAATTGTTTTTCCTCACTCGCCTCTTTAATGTTTTCTTTATCGACATGAGCGCTCGGATCCTATCTAGACAGTGCTGCTTGATGGTAAGCATCACTGTCAGATTTAGAGTATGGTGTTGACGTCTTAATCCGGCTGCTATGCGCCGGATTCTGGGAGTAAAAACTCTACCAGACGTCATATTCCACCACACTCTGAATCCAAGAAGCGTGTTGTCTGGCCGACTGTATTTTGCCTTCGATTTTTTGTACACGCCGTTTGGCTTTCTCGACCCCGTGATTGGTTGACCTCTCACGGGGGACGAGTTGCTTCGCGGCGTTGTACGCGGCACAGTTGATTTGCCAGATGTCTACATCTTCCGGAATTTCCTCATCGATGACCGCGTCCATTCTAGCCAGGTCTTGTGGCTTTAGGTTAGCCCTGGTGTTAAGGCTAACCCTCGTCCTTAAGTCTATACCGGTGAACTCTAAAGGATGTTCCCCATCAGCTGGTAATTGTCGCGGTGGTACTGCGGCTGGCAGTTCTTCCAGCTGACGGGGTGCCCTTACGTAACCTGTCCTAAGCAGAAAGGATACTTGACTCTCAGATGTTGTTGAGAGAAGGCGCGATGCTCTGGATGCATTTCGCACCAAAGTGCATGCAATCGCGCCATGTATCCCCTTCGCTCAGGTACGCTACTCTCGCGGCAGGTCAGCAAGTCATCCCGAAGTTCCCTCGTCCACTTAAAGCGTCCTTGTCCATTGCGTTCGTTACCATTGAGACGTTCCGGTGAGGCCCCTCCCGCCTGTCTCTGACCCCCATCCGCTTGGGGTCGATCGTGAGGAGCCCTTCTTCGAAGATTATATGGAACCCGAAGTAGAAGGGGTACCAGGTGGTTAGCCTTGGTACCCCCGGCCGGCATTTGTCAGGCAGAGTTGCCTCTGCCTGTCCAGGGTGCACCAGCGTGGAGGTTGCCGGTCCTTTGCACCCCTTATTTTTATTTTTATTTTTTTTTCGGAATATCCGATGCCGGTCAGTCCTCCCGTGGCCTCCGACGCCTCACGGGAGTCGCGCCGGCGCATCAACTACAGCCACTCCCCACATCCCGCAGGGTTAGTGACTGTAGATACCAGAATCGTGTGCCCTAAGCAGACGGAGAGAACCCAGAATGACCACCTTCTGCATTTGGCCTGCCAGCCACTCGGCTGATTTTTGGCAGGCCGGTATGATCTTCAGTTCCGAGAGTAGCGTAGGCTTTATCCCTCCAAGTACACCGATTATAAGGACGACCATTTTTACCGAGTAGCCTGGGTACAGCACTTGGAGCTCGTACCGGAGATCGCGATATTTGGTCCGTTTCTCCTCCTCCTTCAAGGTGATGTTTTTCTCTGCAGGTGCCGAGAACTCGATGACATACATCACCTTGAGTTGATGGTCGAGGAGGACTGTCAGGCTTATTGGCTTGGATTAGTCTGACAGTCGGGAACGAGTAGTTCCAGTAAATCCGGCATTTCTCGTTCTCGACAACGGACTCAATATCTCCGGGGACGTAAGGCAGCACTGGTGTCTGGCACCCCTTATTATTATTATTATTATTATTATTTTAGAATTAATGACAAAAATTAGAGGAATATTTTATGTGAAAAAATTTTTAAAAAATTGTTTGGTGGTGAATGTAATTCTGTTTTTAGTTTTTCAATTTTCATATTTTGATATTTTGAAAAATGGTAGAAATAAATCAGTTTCTTTTTCACAAAATCCCACTCAGGGACAGGTTGAACTTTAATCTATGTCCTCCAAATTTCATATTAATATTTTCTCTAATAACATCACAGATATTCATGTTTTTTCACGGTAGAAGACGAAACTCTTAAGTATCATGTTGGACCCACATAGAAATTTTGGCACAAGTAAGTACCTAATTATTTAAACTTGTTATAGAAAAATGAAAATCTCAATTAATTTCAATCCTCTTTTTCCCAAAAAACATAAATTGTTACTTAGGCCACTTTTGCACTAAAGCCTTAAATTTAGTTTCAATAAGTTAAGATGCAACATACGTAAGTATTTATATTTTATATTATATGCAAATTAATACAGTCTTAAAAAATCATGTACAATACAACATAAATGTACAAATTCGCGAAATGGTTAAAAATAACAATTATTTTTTATATAATATTTCACAACATAATAAACAGAAAATATAACAACACCGGCTGATCCAAAGACTAATGCACATTATATCATTGGTTATTTAACTGGCGGAAGCCATAAATTATTCTGAAACTTTATAATTTAATTTTGTAAGGGTAAAATATTTGAAATGGCAACCACTTATAGATATCGATTCAATTACAAATATCAGGGCCGTGCCCTACCATAAAGACCATTGCGTGCCAAACACGCAGTCAGTCGAATCTAAGGGCAGCCAATTGCCTTATGCTAATGATTGTAAAAATTAGACAGTAAAACAATAAAAGAAGAAAATACTTCAGTTCCCGCCCCTTCATACTATGAAATAAATTTCTACAATAGTTAGCTATGCAATAAGTTTTCACAAAAAGATTAAATTACAGAAATCACATACATTAGCAGATTGGCGGTGGTTTCCAGCGTTTTACGAGACTTCCTAGATTTCGTAGAGGCGCACCATAACATGTGCTATTCCACAGCCGACTCTAAACAAGCCGCGAAGTGATTCGGCCAGGGTTCAATGAAGTCTTGCTCAAGATAAGCGTAACAATAACGGTGTGTGTGGTAACCTTTGATTCGAAACACTGAGAAAACAGTGGCAGATATCAAAAAATTCTACATAAACAAAGTTGTAGGAAATTAAACTTTCTAAAATAAAGTCTATGAGGGTATATTATGTTTATGTTCAATAGTTTAGGCGTAGGGAGCGTCCAAGGTAAAACGATATAAAACACATTATCAACGGTAACAAGGATTCTCGACATAGTCGATGAAATATCAATATTTTTGAGTAGATGTTTGATACCTCAATACACTAAAAATATATCTCATCGTTCTGTAAAACCAACAAGAAGGTATAGAGTATACGTCGTCCTAATTTAATATTAATAAAATTCATAACACAACACTTACCAAGTGCACGTCTGCGCGCTTTGCTATTGAGTTATTAAGCTAATAACCTGCTTCCATATTTTTAGATTTACCTAATATGGAAACAAAAAATATACCCAGATTTTTATAGCCAACAAAAAATTATTTTTTGTAGAAAATTATGACATGAAACTAGTAAATTAATTAGGGCAGGTATTTTTGCCAGGATATGAGTGATGAGGAATGGATTATGGATATACTGAAAATGTTAAAATCTTAGAAATAATAAATAAAATTAAAATAAACTCAACATATGCTGAAAAAATCAAGTAATCAAAAAAAAAAAAAAAAGAGCAAAACAATCTATTTTATTAAAATTATTATGAGTACTTTTGACTACGTTGGTTAGATACATTTACATATGAAAAAAATATATTGAATTTTAATACTGCCCTGTATGACAAAGTTGTAACCGCAAAAATCATGTTTAAGGTTTTAATGGCATTTATACTCCAGGTCTGTATACAATGTTATGTTACAGGGTTATATTAATAAAAGGAATGAATACAAATTTAATTGCCAATAACGAAAATTGTTAATTTCGAAATGTGGATGGTATAACAGTTAATTTCTCAAAAATTACATTTTTCAGGTATGACCTTCTGTAACAGGAGGGCAGAAAAACTACAGAAAAATATTGTTTAAACCTCATTTTGTTCTCCTAAATGTATCTAGCTTTCTTTTTTTATTTTATCTCATTTTCAGTTTTCACATAGTTACCTATTTAAAAGAGTGTTGGCAAATACTGAACAAGCATACGTAAAAAATAGTTGCTGTCCCTTCTGCATATACAATTACGCAAAAAATCTAAATAAAAAGGACTAAGTTCAAGCACAACATTTTCGAGAGCCCTGTTGATGGGGGCACATTTTCTAAATTTGCACGCAGGCAGCCAAACCTAGGCTGCTGACATAGATACAATGGTAAATTATACGAATTTTAAAAAAATCAACTTTCAATCTAGTAGGACATCCTATTAATAAAATGTTCATGCAATGATAGAGACCACTATTTATAAGGTATGAAGGAAAAATAAGTTTTTAGAAATATATAATTTTCTTATGTTACCTATCGATGGCACATCTCCTATTCTACCTGCAGGATAAACTTCCAAGCCAATGTTAATTTGGCCTTTTAAAAAATGTTCCTGTTGTTATTACCACACTTTTTGATTTGATCTTTGTACCATCATCTAAAAAATGAAAATTGTTTAATGAAGTAAAAGAATAAATCATTTTGTAGCATTTTATCTAGAGATGGGAAATGAGAATATTCCGAAAATCTAGTCTTGAGTTACATGAATGTCAAAAAAATTACAAAACCCTACATATAATTTTAATTATTCTCAATATAGGAGCATGAAATCCAATCAATATTTTAAGTCATGACTTAGTTTTGAATGAAGAAGTCCTGCAGAAAAAAAATACAATGAAAATTTGTGAAAGAAAACTTGCAAAAGCGTGCTGCCCCCGCAGTCTTCCCAGATTACTTCTTAAAATATTGGCAAACATTTTTTTTTTTTTTATAATCAGGAGGAAAATTTATCAATCTATATTTTTTTTTTGATTTTCGAAAATTTCAATATTTTGGAATTTATACAATGAAACATTTAAATTTCAAAATGTACTTTACAAAAAAATTTAAATTTTCGAACAGAAAAAAAAATGGGTCGATAAATTTATACAGCACCTATCTTTATTCTTATATATTATAAGTTAATATCATAGAGCAAACGTTTCCTATATTCTAATCATTTGCAAGATTCAGTGCGCGTAAACAATAATCAGGGCGTATCCGCCAATACCTGCATTGCTATTGAATAATCGACAAAAATTCCCCTACAAAATTCTGGGAATATGTCCGAGACAATTTCATAATATATATTTCATTGAAGAAATCAATCAATTACAACAAGAGTTTAATTTTAATATCAAACACTATTTATGATATTTTCAAAATTAAAATTACATAGTAGGGTCAAAGAATATTTACGTTTTTAAACGTAAATATTCTTTGGTAGGGTATTTGAAATTTTGAAGAAATAATTCACAGTTTACGGGGGAGTCATAAAACATGGTAAATGGGAAAATCAAATGTGTATAACAGGACAGAAAAATTCACGTTCATATGTGTAAGAAAAGAAAAGAATGAAAGAAATATTGCAATTCAAAATTTGCATTAAAAAAACAAGGCATCCCAGGATAATGAGGTAACTTGTTTACCACCTTCGTTTACAGTGAAGTTCTAACCTCTTCACTTCGTATCACTTCCTATTATTAATAATTCTAAGTGTATTAAAATACTTCCTCACCCTTTAAAGTGAGGAAGTTATGTATTCGTGAAAAAAATTTTGAAAATATTAGTGACATTCCACCAATGTGACTTTTTTGAAATGTCAAAATGTGACTTTTTTGAAAATTACTTTTATTATAAACTCCACCACACGTCGAGTTTTACTGCGGTGAGGAAGTTCTGATCTCCAAGTAATTGGCAGCGTTTTTTTTTTTCTTTGGTTAAGAAAATCTGAAAATAAAAACATTAATTACTTCCTCACCCCTCAAAGTGGGGAAGGATGTATTCGTGAAAAAAATTTTCAAAATTTTTATTGCATTTCTGGACAAATCTCGACGAATTATGACGATATACAAAATTTCAGATAATAAAAAAATTTCTGTCCGTCTGTGTGGTTCGCGATAGCAGCTACAATTTTTGAGATAAAGCTTTCAAATTTGATGCACACATTCTAGAGGTCAAGGAAGAGATTGAGTTCGTTGATGAGCAAAATCGGTTCTTAAAATTTGAGATGTCAAAAAAATATTAGTGACATTTTTAAAACGTCAATTTGAAATGTCAAAATTTTTTTTGACATTTCAAATTTTAAAAGTGACATTCCACCAATGTTACTTTTTTTGAAACGTTAAAAAATATATATATTAGTGACATTCCACCAATGGGACTTTTTTTGAAACGTCAAAAATTACTTTTCAAAAAAAAATATATATATATATTAGTAACATTCCACCAATGTGCCTTTTTTTGAAACGTCAAAAATTACTTTTATTACAAACTCCACCACACTTCGATTTTTTTGAAACGTTAAAATATTACTTTTTTTGAAACGTCACAAAATGTAATCTTTTTGAAACGTCAAAAATGACTTTTATTATAAACTCCACCACATGTCGAGTTTTACTACGGTGAGGAAGTTCTGATCCACAAATAATTGGCAGTGGTTTTATATAGTACTGTCATTCTCATGTATCATGTCTTACGGCCCCCATACTTCTAGTACATATTCTCCTTATCCATCTTTAAATTTTTAATGATACGGATCATAAGAGAGATAAAAAATCATAGCCTCAATATTCTTTTAAGTAAAATTACATTGATTCATCTTTCTTAAGTTTATTTATTTTCCTCTCTCATAAACTCTTCTATTATATTAGGTTTTTTTGAATCACTTATTTAACATCGGCCTATTTCTGCTACCAAAGCTAATCACAGACGCCAGGCGATAAGCTTATCAGTGTTTGTGTAAGAGCTAGCACCCCTAACCTGAAAATTTTGTCATACCCCCTCATTCGGCTGTAGGGTATGGATCTTTAATGTATTCACATCATAGATACACAGTTTTACATCTCTTTCGAAAGATGGTCACGTGAGCAGGTCCACTCATCCATATACCTCATTGACTTGGTCCTACCCAGTTTTGAAACCGGGTGGTTTGGGTGTAAGCACACACCACTGCCCTTCACACCACCGAGTCGATTTCTAATAATAATTAATGAATTTTATTGAACTAATTAAAGATCAAAAGGCTGTTGACTGATGTCCTTCTGCTCGTCGATCTGTATTAACTGTAATACACGTATGCACATAGGCAACAATGCCATGGCATGCCGGTTTAAGATTTGCGTCTTACATTTTTAAACATACATACAAATATAAAGATCTAAACTGTAATGTGAGTGAGGGCGGCGTTTTCACCAGATATCAAATTTAAATCTGTAAATCGCTATTAAAATTTTTCTGTTAAGTAATATCAAAAAAAGAAAACAAATAATTCATCCTAAATACCATACAGTCTTAATTTATAAAGTTACTGGATGAATGATAGCTCGTCTAATAGTCGGTAGGCTGTCAACAGACAATCCCAGGAAGGCCGCTAGCCTGATGCAGGCGGAGAGGTGAGCCCGGGTGGAGGGTCGAAGAGACCTACCCAGGAGGTTTGCCACTCTGCTAGCGGTGCAGGCGGGCAGGCCCAGGTGGTAGGTTAGTTGACAGTCGAAGACCGTGGTTCGGAGTCCATGCTACACTGTAGGTCCCTAGGTAAAAAGGGCCCATTGTGGCCTACTTGCCTAGTAAAATAAGTAGCTACTACTACTACTACTACCGGCAATACTGATGTGTATTTTTTTTTTTTTATTAATACGAAATATAATTATTAGTTTCATAAAATGACACAATAAAATATTTGTATTTCTTAATAATAAAAAAATACGTATTAGTATTGCCTGTAATTTTATATATTAAATCCATATGGTATTTAAGATAAATTATTTGTTTTCGTTTTTCATTGTCATTGATAGAATAATTTTAACAGTGATTTAAAGTTTTTTATTGGCAACGAAAGCATCTAAACGGGTTACAAGTTTTAAGTTAGCTTGTTCTGACATACAGCTTCCACAGCAAACTATTTTAACATGTTGGGGGTTATGGCTAGCTGCAGTTGGATATTACCATGAATATTTTCAAAGAGTAAAGGATTTCATTCCACAGTTAAATCCTAGTGAATCAAAAGCCATTTTCGAGGCCCAAAACTATTTAAAAAAATCCTGAAGTAGAAGCAGCAATACATGTGATTCACAACAATTATACGGTGGTATTGGACAGTACTCAACTATTAGAAAATTCTTCATTGTCATTAGAAGAGTCCTTGCATATAATTCATAATACACAAAATAAATTATAAACTTTAAAAGATAATCCTGGTATTAGAGTGAGTAAGCGGTATAATGACATTTTACATAAAAATATGGGACCTGAAACGTTATGTAATATTAATCGGTATGTTAATGAGAAATATTCTGTAAGTGATTTACAAATCTTAAGTTTGCAAATATTACATCAGTAGATGTCGAAAGATCTTTTCGCTCTACACACATGTTTATTCCACAAAGGATATTTTAGAAGAAAGCATATACATTGTGTTACTCATGGCAAATGTTCATCGATGCATAATCTCAGCCATTCTCTTGGGTCGTTAACACGTAAAAGGTAAGCAATATTACTTATTTCATCATCTGCCATAATAATCGGGAACATAATATCCACATGGGACGCTACTAAGAGCCATCTGATTTGCCATGCTCTAATTATTATTTATGCTAGAAACAAAGTGCAGTTTTGTGTATAAGTTCTAACGAATGAAACTAAATGTTTATTTCAACTTAGTTTTTGAACAAATTTTTTGCACAGGTTGTTTGTGTAATGAAAATTTAAGTGGCGGTCTGAAAATACTTTTTATTTTAAGAGCATCTTTTATTTTTTAAGCGTAATATTAGGTCTGTTCCTCAGTGTTGACTCTAACAGTTTCAAGCAATTTTGTCTCTCTTCAACTTATGTTAAATCTCTCTCCGCCTCTCTTTTTCTCAGATCAAACTTGCTAGAATCAACACAAATGAACAAACCTATTGAGCCATTCATTATTTAATTTAAAATTAGCTAAAGACTTGTCTACTTTTGTCTTAGTTTCATTTCTTTTAACCTTTTAATATGTATTATTATTATTTTCTCGTCAGGGGATTGTACTACCTGATGTTTAATTAAAAAAAAAAAAAAAAAAATTAATCTGATAATATCCCCACTTTGCCACGCTATTTATTTATTTAGGAATACGCTGCCCAGACAGACAGCTAAGCATCCAATTAAAGGGCAGGAAAGTACATATAATTATAAAATACAAACAATACTATACAAAGTATACTACACCATGCTAAGGACGACCAATTAGTCAGAAACACGTGTCGACGGTTTGCATTCTTCTGCCATTGCAATTTTTTGCATTCTTCTACCTTGCATTCTTTATGCGGGCGTACTCGTTAAATCAAATTATTTTATACTGTAATGTATATAATCCCGCCATAAGCTTCTTTTCTCTGTACTTATATATTCTCCTGGGTCGGAAATACCACGCAGGTTGCTACAGTTACCCACGTGTGCTATGCTTAGTCAATGCCCTAATATAGAGCCATCCAAGTGGAAGCTACAAAGGTGTGACTGGCTTCCTGTCAGTGGTTTTTCTTTAGAGTCTTCTTTTTTAAGTTACGTCCATCATTTAACTTAGCTACATCGTGCTGAGGGACGACCAATTAGTCAGAAACACGTGTCCACGGTTTGCATTCTTCTGCCATTTGCAATTTTTTTGTATTCTTCCACCTTGCATTCTTTATGCGGAAGTACCCGTTAAATCAAAATATATGTATATATATATATATATATATATATATATATATATATATATATATATATATATATATATATATATATATATATATATATATATATATAAAAAAAAAAAAAAAAAAAAAAAAAAAAAAAAAAAAACATATATATATATATATATATATATATATATATATATATATATATATATATATATATATATATATATATATATATATATATATATATATATATATATATATATATATATATATATATATATATATATATATATATATATATATATATATATATATATATATATATATATATATATATATATATATATATATATATATATATATATATATATATATATATATATATATATATATATATATATATATATATATATATATATACATATAATATATATATATATATATATATATATATATATATATATATATATATATATATATATATATATATATATATATATATATATATGTATATATCAAATAAATAACTTTAAATAATTTTACTTTTTATTTATTTTTATTCATATTTTTAAAAAAGCTGGAAACACACTTTCCAACTGGCTTTGGAACACTGTATTGCATTCGATGCATGTTTTGCCAACCAAATTGCCATCGTCAAAGGATAATTAAAACTGTTTTCAGTAACTGTGCATTACAGCATTTTGGTGATATGTGGAAAACGAGTCTCTAATTTTTTGTTTCTGCATCGAAAGTTCCACTCCATCCCCAGGACGTAAGTTATTAAATAAAATATGACTTTCAGTTCACCCGTTTTTTTCTATTTGAAACCTACCTCATTTTTTACCGAAGAACTCCTATGCCAAATATATGATGGAGGAATAAATTTAATAGGGCATTAGTAATTGTTCTTTGTGTTTAAATACAGTAATACAAGCAGCTGTGATTTAGAAGTACTTAATGTGTTCAAATTTTTATTCATATATTATGCATACTTTTTATGAATATATACAGTGTGTCCCTGGATAATGTGTCCGAGAGGAAAAGTTCCTTATTTTACATTTTAGAAAAAACTGTAAACATTTTAAATATGAATGTACAGGTTGGCCAAAAAATTAAAAAATGTTAATAAACTCAAGACCAAATTACTTTGATTTTTCATATAAGAGCAAAATACCAAATAAAAAGTATCTAGTAATTAGAAGATATAGTCAGATATAAAATTTCCGTAGATATTCAAATTAAAGAGAAAATCGATTCTTTTACATATTACGAAATAAATGTACTGGATATGTGAAATGTTACAATTGGTTACAATGAAATTTAAGTAAATAATAGTTTATAAATAGTACAAATTAAGATAAAAATATAAATAAATAAATGGATATAAAAAACTAATTTTTTTAATTTTACGAATCTGAGTAGTTTTGAATGACATGCAATTCAAAGATACTTTTTTATTTGTTATTTTGCTCTTAAATGAAAAATCAAGGTAGTCTTAAGTTTATATTTCTTAATTTTTTGACCATCTTCTACATTTATTTTTAATTTCTATTATGTGAATCTTATCTGTTCGATTAGCAAATCTTTGTTTTGCTCTAAAGTTTTATAAGAAAATTTTTCCTTTCCGACTCAGAATTAGAGGACACACTGTATACAATCATAGAAAAAATAATAATTATTATGGTAGATGAATATAAGTTAAAATCCTTAAGTACTGACATATTTATTGGGACATAGGTACCGATTACTGACGTGTTTTTTTGTTAGATTACCTAAAATAAAATACTTTCTTTTGCATGCATTTTTATTAGAAAGTCAGTTTATATTTTCTACATGCATAATCTTATTTGTAATAATATAATTTCACTATAGTTATAAAAATAATAAATCATTTTTAAGATAAAATATTAGAAATATAAAAATACAAATATGTATGTTTACAGTATTTTGGGGGAAAAAAACAAAAAAAAGAACTAATAAAATATTTTTTTAACAAACTTATTCGTAATACCTTTATAACTTGCCACGATTTATTATCAAATACTCCAGGGTTGTTATTGGTTAAGGTAATTACTTCATCCTTTTTAGGGGTATCCTTTTCTTAATGTGATCCTTAAAAAAATCTTCCACCAATTTTTTTGTTACTTTGTCCACGGAACTAAAGTGTGTTTTGGACCTTTTTTTTCCTAATAGACGTCTTTCTATTGGAGGGTCATGTTCTAATCTGCCTGCTTCGGCTATGTCTAGACCTGAAGTAGACTTTTTGGTCATTGCAATTTCCTCTATATTTTCAATATCTATGCCCTCATTTTCACTTTCTTCATTTTCATCTATTAAAATGTTATCATCGATAAATCAATCTGCTAAACTTTGACCTTTAAATTTTTCTATACAGTTGCTTTTCGAAAGTAATAAAACTTTACTCACTTTTGCTGTTTGATAAATACCAGCTGGCAAACGGTAAAACTCAATATGGGTTTTTTCGGTATGGCCCAAAAATATTGCCAGTTCAAGTTCAGATTTTTCCATATGTAGTATTTGTATGATTGTAGCTAGATGTTTACGGAGCTTTGTAGAGGTTAATAAACTGGCCTTATTTACATCCCCGAGTACTAATTTGGCATGTTTATGCATGACAGGGTTACCAGATATTGGGTTAGTGGTTCCAAGTAAACCAAACAAATATATATTTTCTCCAAGATCGAAATTAGGTCTTATATTGATTACAAATTCAACTGATTCAAAAATATGTCCTTCGAATAATACAGGAACCTCCTTCCCTATTTTACCTCTGATTACTATGCGTTTTAAACTTTTATATTAGATCATCTCAGATTCGGTTAATACTTTCTTACTCTGAGGATGCTGTTGTCTCATGATTTTGAAGATAAGAAGATAATGTTATTCTTTGTAGTTCACCTACTCTTCCTTTATTAAAAATCAATACATTACAAAAAAGTCCCTCCAATAGGGAGCGAAAAGATATCCCATCCTTAGAATTATTTACCAGATTTATCTTCATTTTAACGATAAGTTCTTTCGGATATCTCTCAAACTTTTGGAAAAAGAATAAAAATTAAAATTTTATTTCTTTACTTATACACGGGACATGTAGCAATTTACAACATGTATTTTAAAATTCAAACAATGTATGAAGTCAGAAAAAAGGTTTATCCAAATCACCCAACTGTATTATAATTTTGTATACAGAGTGTCCTCGAACAATTTCCAAAAATTAGTATTTTAAAAAACAGTAAATTTATTTTACAAATTCTTATTGTACTTACTATTATATCCTCTGCAGTAGGAATTAATGTTGCCCTATTAAATTTATTAATAGCCAAATTTTGGCCAGCTCCCAAAGAAATTTCATTTGCTCAATCTGTTTCAGTAAGTTTTATTAATGCTTGCAGTTGTTGTAAATAGTCGGTTGACGGATTTTCTTTTTGAACGTTTAAAAAATATGTTGTATTTATGGTGTTGTTGATAAGTTTCCCATTTGCAGAGCCAAGGATGGTGACTTAAAATTTCTTTCCACTTCATTATATTCTGCAATACATTTTGTGGCTTTTATAAGTAGTTAAAATCTACTGAGAGAAGGGATATCTATGAGATGAAATTTTTTATTTTCTATTTTTCTTAGTTATCAGCAACCGCGTAAGCGCCTCATATTGCGCTTAGCTACAATAATTATCAAATGTTTTTCTTTGTGGCTTCTTATATAACATCTTGTGTCACAAATTATTTCATCTTTTTCTGCTACAAGTGACACATCGTCAGCCCTCATCATGCCCAAAAGGCCACTCCTCTTTAAAATATCATTGGGTCCAAAATGACCGGTCATTATATTTTGCCCTTGATTGAAGTAATATTTCTTTGCATGTCTATGAAGACTTTTTTGTGTATAATAATCCTGACAGAATTTACAGGTAAATAATCAGATAAGGGCTTTTCTAGTAGTTTTTTTTTACAGGAATAACATTAGTAGAGCAAAAATCACCTTCAAGGCGCAGTTTATCAATAAACTTTTTTTACTCTAGAGTTCCTGTCAAGGGACATGGATTTTTGCACTTTCACTTCATCGTCATTGTTTCTTTCTAAATGTCTAAGGAAATTTCCCATGGCTATTACTATACCATGTTTAACGAACACATTCAGTAATTAAATTACTGAGAAAGGCCTTGACTGTGCAATACAGTACAACATAAAAAATAGTTTCACACTATCCAAAGTAATAAAAATGAGAATTCAAAAATCTTTTTGAAATAAAATTGTTGAAGAATTAAGACCATAGTCCATAAACAATAATTTATTCATTAAACTTAGTATAAAAGTTAGCAAAACCAAATGCTACTTTTATTTTATGAAAACTGCAAGTTAGATATTTGTGGAATGTTCAAATAGTCAATGCTGATCAGAGATCAAAATAGTGAGGAAAAGAAAATTATTTGAAATTCTTTTTTCTATAGGATCTAATAATAGTTATATTAAAAACATTTTGACAAATGTTATACTCTTACAAATTTGATGAAAATGTTTTTCCTAGTATATTATAGTAAATGCACATATTTTCAAATAAGTACTTACTCAAAATTACTCCTTTGCAATCGATACAATTTTTATTACTTGCATCAACAACAGGGCTTCCTATAATCAAGTCTTCTACAGGAGCAACTAATACATCTAAATTTGGCGTGTTTTCAAATAGTTCCCTTTGTATATGCTCCTTATACAAATCTCTATCGATCTGAGCACGATAACCCCAAACTGCAGGTCCTTTCCGTTTATTTAAAACCTGAACAACATTATTCAATATGACTTTCATGGAACATGTATTTAAGACTAGCACATGGAAAAACTCGGAAAAAATCAACATTTTGTAATATTCTAACTCTAACATATTTTTTTTCGTTATCATGCATTACCTACTTCAATTATTATTATTTAGTTATTTAAATAATTTATTACACAAAATAATACACTATAAAACATAATTATGATTAATTACTTTTTAGCAATAAATTGAAACAACAAACAGCTGTTAAAAAAAGGGAACCCAGTCAAATCGTCACTAATGTTAATTGTCCGACTTTTCCCACAATGTGTTATGGATTACCTTATATGTAAGGGCTCTATTCGCAAAAGTTAAAGAAATGAAAAACTCAGGGATTTACCTTGTATACCAACAAATTCACGTATAATTAAAACCTCGATTAATTAATGGGACACTTTTACACATATTTATTGTCATCTCTTCAGCATACCTGTGAAATTTGTAGCTCTTCTGAATTTTTCATTTGTAATTTTTGAGATTTGAAAACAAAAAATTTAATTTGACCTATTTTAAACAAAATACGGTCATAAAAATTACATTACTTCTCTACCTTATATTGTATTCCAGATAAATCACATATTCTTCCACATACTCCATCTAAAGCATCAATCTCCCTCATTAAATGACCTTTTCCTACACCTCCAAACGATGGATTACAAGACATTTCACCTGATGAAAATTAAATTGTTGAAAAAAATTAACATAAAATCTACTTAAGACCCACCTACTGTTTCCCTTTTATGAGTTATAAGTAAAGTTTGAGCACCCATCCTAGCTGCCGCAGCACAGGCTTCGCTTCCTGCATGACCACCACCAACAACAACTACATCATAATTTTTTTTCAATAGAATAATTCCGAGAGAAAGTATATTTTTGTATTATCTTTATTTTGTGTGGCAAGTTTTTTAACATTGTCAAAGGCAAATTTTGTTTCTCTAATGTATACCTAATAGAAATTATTGATAAAATCTACGAGTTAACAATTTTTCGTGTGCTTCGCCACTTATACAAGTTGTCCTTTTTACTAAAAACAAAAAATAGAGTTGAGGAAGCATTTTTTTAGGTGAAACAAAAAATGTACATAATTTTAATATTTAATATGAAATCAAAATCTGGAATTTGTGGAGGTAATTTTTAAGGTTATGGTATGCCGGTAATTTAAATTTATTGATTTTATTTCTTTTTTTGCTTTAAAATAATGTATCGTAGGATGATGTATAAAATATATAATCCAACAAGCTACAAATGTGATTAACCTTAATGGAAGAGCACATAAACAAATACGGTTGTGTCTGCCCATAGATAGACAATAAAATTTTATCTATGGCAGAGAGTTGTATCTGTCTATGGTAAAACCAGAAGATCTCAGGGTAAAACAGTATGAAAAGGCTTTTTCGGGTGCAGACTGCAGAAAAGTTTTAACCAGATCCACGGTTCATAAACAATGACCGTGAACCAGACCTCTGGATTATCATTGGTTGAGTTCAAAAACAAAATATCAACCAATGATAATCGAGTTGTTATAACCACTCATTAATACTTCTCTGCACCCGAAAAGCCTTAAAGTTTTTTTGCCCAATAATTTCTCCAATGAGGGCTAACGTGCTTGAATTCACCGCGAGAGGCGCTAGTGTACGGAAAGGTCCCTGTCACTGAACGTTAATGTTTACTATGACTTTTCACGCTGGTTTTCAGTAATTTTTACAAAAATTAGCTGAAAAACATTTAACACGATGGCAGAAGGGAAAAGTAGTAATTTACTTGCTCAGTAGGGAAATTATTGTACTTATCAGAAGGATCTTATGTCATTAAAGTTAGGTTATAACAAGAATGAGCATGATGAAAACAACGAATGTACATGATTATTACTCACAATTTTCTGTAGTAGACTCCTTTGGTAACGCATAGTCGTCAGAATTAAAATGTTTCTTACAAACACACAAATGTTTCGAAGGAGTAAAGTTATCTCTATCAACCACTGCTTTAGGCGTGTTTTATCTCTCGGAAGCATATGTCCGCCTTTTGTTTCCGAACAAAATGACCGGCACAACACTGAGGTACAATTAACAATGTTTTTTATTTGCTGGTGTACGAAATAATTATAATAAAATACTATAAACTTTTCCCGCGACTAACAATAACTTTTGACACGACCTTACTGGACCAGTGACGCCAACTGGTGAGCCTGAAAACGTTAGCCCTCATTATTTTATTATGACAAGATTAATTTACACTTCTTGAAATGTAATGTAAATAAATAAAGATAGCATTAATACAAACAGGGACACGTTCAGTGCCAAACATTATTTAAAAATTTTTAACAGTTTTTGTCACCAATCATTGAGATGAGAGGTCCTCAGTGTCACCAATGGGTTCAGTGACATAGGGCCTGTTCGTCGGTGGCTAATATTTACTGTAAACAAGACATTTTTACCTGATTTTTGTTCATTAGTGGACAACGTCATCAAATTTTACTTGGAACTACACATTTTTACTTTTGCTCCAGACGAGGAGTAAATACAGGGTGTTTACGAACTTGGGAATATATTTTTAATTGGAGGTAGTACTTGGTAAAAGAAGTTGATTGCTAAAAATTTACCTTAGTAAAAGTTCCTCAGAAGTGGCAAAAAATTTTTTTTTTAAATAATACATCAAATTGTTTGAGAACCGCTGACGAAGCTAGCTGTATGCGAAAGTTATGGCCATAGACATATAATAATGTCTATGGCTCTGGCAGTGTTGCCAAATTTTATCTCAACGTCCATTACCTAGCGACAATTTTTTTCTTGTTCCAATAGAATTAGATAAATAACATCTAACTATGCTACCGATCAAAACGTACTCATTTTTTAAAATTAAATATTTTACTCGAAAATTAAACGTCTTGTAACGGCCAGAAAAGTACAACATAACCCATGGGTTGAATTGTTTTAAAGAATCTAACTACAGCTTAAAACATTTTTCTCATTATTGATTGATTGATTTACATTTTTTTACATCATTAAATTTGTTATTTTTCATAATATCTGTGTTTTTATGGAAATACTCGTACAAATACAAAATGGAGAATTCAAAATATTTACATCACTGATAATTGAACTTATTTTTACCTTTGCAAAAAACTTCTCATGCAGAAAATTCTTTGAAAGACTTCCTTCCCTAACCACAAACGCACATAATTCCTTCTTTGTGTAGGGCACTACATTCAAAAACTAAATAATTAACAATATTTCCATGTGTAATATTTGGAAATGCATCAAACCCAACTACAAACATAATTCACATAACTCTTTCTTTGTGTAGGCACTACACTCAAAAACTAAATAATTAACAATATGTCCATGTGTAATATTTGGAAATGCATCACCAATTGTAGTGAACTCTTCTTTTTGAAAGTACAAAAGCATCTAAACCGGGTTTCGGCTGATGGATCTAAACCAATATGACACTTTTTCCATATAACGAGACAATTCCATAAAATACAAACTCTATTTTGAGTACACAAAATTAACGAAATAAGACCATAAGATTTGTTTTAAAACTAATCTTGTTGTTCAAATCTTATTGTTCAGTAACCATTAATATTAGTTTTTAAAACTGCGTTATACACTTAAAACACGTTCTGTTAAGTAAACGACGTTTGTGCTTATTCGATATTATAGCTGACGGGAGTTTCGATGCATATTCACTTCACATACAAACACACAAAGATTTTATTTTTAGTTTCTCTATGCACAAAAAAAGAAATACGTTGTGACTTGTGAGTACGTTGTGGGAAATTTTTTACACATCTTAAAAATTTCCATTTGACATACAGAGATCACGAAATTAACTACCTCAGGTGTGCAAGCAAACCTACCTGTAATATCACTAAAGCTGGTTTTTTTTATTCAGCGTATTAATATGCTTATAAGCGGGCAGTTTTTCTTGGTTAAGCAGTGACGTCATATATGAATGCGCTTCAATACGCCGTCAAGCGTCCTCTTAGAACGCTAATAAAATGTATTCAGGAGTGGGGATAAATCATCTTGTTATTCTTGTAGAAGTTGAATGTGAGGTTACTGATTTCTGTATTTTTGAAATGTCAAACTTGTCAAATTGAAGCGTTCAATTTTTTGTGGAAATCAGTTTCGTGACGTCATCGTACAATGCGCTGATAAGCACACGTTTAATATGCTTAATCAAAAAAAACCAACTTAAATTACAAACAACGATCATATCACCATTTGTAAACTCTACACAGGGTCGAACTGACCTCATTCGGCCCATAAGCAATATTTGTAATTTGTCCCCTACGGCCTACCCCCTCCCACCAAGAAAGATCAATCGTTTTCAGGATATAAAGAAATCATATACCTAAAATAAACACAATAAAAATTAATGTTTTTCGTTATTGTTTATTACTAGATAAATGATAAATTCGAACATAAAAGTAAATATCGAAAGGAACAACAATTCAAAAATAAAAAATAGTTGGATTTGTACATTTTAAGTACAGGGTACAAGAAATATAACACAAATAATGTATCTTAGAGCTAAAACAATACACTATTTTCTTAACCTATAACCTTATCTCATTCCTTATTTGGTACTTTTCAAATTTTAATAATGCACAATAACATAATTATAAACTTCATAATTAATTAATGAATTATCTATAAGTACTTACTTATAGTATTTTTTGCATGAACGGGAATAAAAGAGCATTTTACTACTTAAAACAGGGAGTAAAACAAGCGTTTATTCACTTGGAAACTAATGAACAGTATAAACATAATATAACGTCAACAATTTTATTATGTCAAACTTTTAATGGTAGAAACAATAAAAAAAATAAGAATCAAACATAAACCATAAAATATAACTTATTTCAAATCAAAATTAATATTAATAGGGTTATTTTCACAGTTCGCAATATTTGGTAATTAGTAATATTTAGCAATCTAAATGTCAAACAGAAATAAATAAAAGATAATGTCAAATAGACAATTAAGGTATCCTTGCAATACTTAACACTGACATAGTTTTCCATGAAACACGAAACACTAAAACACCATATCCTGCACTCATCTGAGGATGATTAATACTGTTTTAAGCATCTCCAGATGATGCCAACTTGGATTTCGAAACGAGTGTCGAGTGGAGCATATGGTTTTTCTTTTTCTTCTTTGAGACTTACTACCACATGAATAATTCTTCAGTTATCTAAAAAATATAGCTAGTTACCCAGTATGTTACTGGAAAAATAAAGCGTGAAACGACATATTCTAAAAAGAGATAAATGACTTTGAACAGGGAAACAGACTCGCTTTCCGAAACGTTAGGGAATTATATTATTATTTTTATGTCTAATATTAGTTGTTAAAAAACACCCTCTAAATAATTTTTTTGACTTGAAGTCACAAGCGCCGAGGTTTATTTTTACAGTAACATACTGGGTAAATAACTATACTTTTTAAATAACGAAGAATTATTCATGTGGTAGTAATAAGAAAAAAGAAAAATCTAGAGAATGCCACAAATAACGTTCAGACATTATATGGTGTTAAAACAGTTATATTCATTCCCAGTTGATGTCAACTTGGTTGGCGAAACGCGCGTCAAAGGTTTCAACCCACTTCAGGACAAGAATACCTAAAAAGCTTTGTGGCCAATTACTATTCTTTAGTTTTTACATTTCATTTTTTTTTAAGTAAAAATAGTGCCCGCTCGTGGAACAATGTTGTATGTACCTCGGGAGTAAAGTATGTTTTAGTCCCTAACATGATTTCTGGGACTAAAGCACTCACTTTGGTACATAAATAACTGTTAATACACACATCATCTAACACACCACTCACTGACAGGACTGCGAGAGACAAACCGAATCCGCATGATACCATACAGGTCAGCAGGTCAAAAGTGACAAATAGTTATTGCATCGATAAAAAATTGCACAATGTATAGAACGCCTGGGGAGGTGGGGTCTAATTTACTTACAGGACCGAGAAGCGTGCGACTAACAACCTCGCTAATATGGGATGGATGGCGCTACTAGTGCCAATTTTACATCTTTCAGCTTCTTGCGAATCGCTGGTTACACTAGTAAAGAGTAAACCACTTGTACTAGCTGGCGCCCGGTGGCCAGACAAATATTTTTGACTTTGTTAATGGAAAATAATTTCCTATAAAGGAAAAGGAACAATACATTGTTTCAGCTTGCAGTTTGACCCCCAGAAGTGTTTGGCCCCGTCGGTAATTGCCGACCTGCCGGCTGGGCGAGTCCGTCCCTGAGTCTCTACACTATCGCTTAGGGAGATTTGACGTTTGCGCATTGAAAAACCTGGTGGCATCATTGGCGACGCCATTTCCACTAGAAATGTCATTCCATATTCCATCATTTAATGGTTATGGTTTGGTTTTCTGTAGTTATGGTGCGATTTCTTTCATTATATGAATTTTTTGCGACTTTCTATGACTACGATAGGATATTTTAATACTTTGTGTAGTGAAAATAATATATTTTTTTATTAAGTGCAAATTGTATTTGGCACTTTTATAAAAAACATTTGTAAAGAACGTCATGTGCAGTGGAAGAATCGCGAGTATTGAAATAACGCAGACTTCTGTTATGAGGACTATTTCTAGCAATTTCATTGGCCGTTTCAAGGCCACGACATGGCGTGCTCATCAGATATCATTTTTAAAGGGGAATTCGGCACCGTGAAAATAAACAAACTATAATAAAGGGCAAGGAAAATAAAGAAACTATAATAAAGGGCAAGGAAAATCTTACTAACGAACTAAAAAATACTTATTTAAAAAAAAAAAAACAATAAGCTTGTGATTCGAACCCTGGACCTACCGCGTGCTAGTCGAGTATTTTCTCTATCGTCTAACGAGTTCCTTGCTGACAAACAATTCCAAAAGGATTTAATCATAGACTTATAAAAATTAAAGACACCAATATACCATATCAATCTAACTACGACTGTGTCCGGACCATAGACTTATAAAAATTAAAGACACCAATATACCATATCAATCTAACTACGACTGTGTCCGGACAACCAGCAAAATGCCTTTTTTTGGTTCCTCTCCCTTCGTGTCATTTGTGGCTTATTTACCTCACTCTCTCTCGATTCAGGGTTGATGAACTTCTTGAACTTGCGCAGAAGAAATTTTAGCGTATGTCGTCTCTCGCTTCGTAATCGTCGCCATTCGCCTGCCACCGCCATTAAATTTGTTTGATTGTTTACAGTCTTTTTCTGTTCTGTGGAGAAATGACAACTTTTGACAGATAAAGACAAATAAAATCAAGCATGCGAATAAATTGCTTGCACTAGTATTTTTGAGATGGAAGCAAATTCGTGGATGTAAGATACTACGCACGTTCTTTCTGACAGATCTTTGTTAATCTAAGTAGTTTTACGGAGGCTACATCAAATGAAATTATGATTTTATTTATGCAGTGTAATCGTAAAACAACTTAGATTAGCTGAGATCTTAGTTAGAAAAAAATGCACCTAATGTTGGCCTCAATGCTCGTGCAGCTATAATAATAAAAAGTTACTAGACTTAGCAGTCACAAAATTCTGTGGTTGTTGTTATTTAATAGTGTTTGTTTGGTCCGTTTTACAGTGTTTTTTCATTAGTAACAGTAATAATAAACTAGTCAATGTTAATATTTACGGTAAATGTCAAAATACTTCGGCTGTTTGTAGTGTTTGTATGCGGAACGTTTTCCAAATAGGAATGCACCAAATGCGGTATGATTTGTAACTCTTGTGCAACGATCACACGATATTTGTCAGTTACGACCCCGTCAAAGACGTGATATGAGGTGTCCCTGATATGTCTTTGAACGCTGAGGAAAACATTTTAAATTTGGTAGAGGACAATCCAACTTTAAGTATGTGTGCATTCATTCGCTAAGCAAACCGTACGTTTAATCGGATTGTATGATGCCCTGTGTGGAAATAAACTATATCCATTTTCATGTAAAAAGAGTTAATAAATGTTCTACAGAAACAAGATTTTGTGTGTTAAAGGATGTGGCAACATCGAACAGTGATTGTGCCATATGATGTATTTGGCACACGGTCATTCAACTTCGATTCCAGCAGTTCTCAACATGTTCGCACTTTTTTGTTGAGAAAGGTCAGTTATTTTTTTCTAATATTTAAGGTTTTCTTATGCACTATACGATTTATTATATCAAGATGTACTTATCCTCAAAAAATAATTCCCAAGTTTGTAAACACCCGTATAAGGGAGGAAAACTGTTCGCTAGTTGCCATTTCCAGCGAGATCAAAGTTGAACAATCTGCTTGATGACGTACATACTTAGATTAAAAATAACAACTTATAGTAACACCGGCGAACATACCTATAGAAAAGTGACCACAGAGAAGTCTGTGAAAGTGACTTAAATACATCTATCGGTCTGTTCGCCAGTGGCCAATTTACTCTAAACAAGACATTTTTACCTGATCTTTGCTCGCTAATGGACAACAACGTCATCGGGACGTCACCATATTTTACTCAGAACTAAACATTTTTACTCTTGCTCCAGACGAAGAGTAAATATAAAGGAGGAAAGCTGTTAGCTAGTTACCATTTCCAGCGAGGTCAAAGTTGCTTGATGGCGTCATATTTAGAGTAATAATCACAACTTATAGTAACACCTAGCGAACATACTTCATGCTTGCGATCAGTGCCGGCCTTTTCTCTGTTCTGCGGTGCCGGCTATCTCGTTGTCATTTTGGTTAAATTTTCAATAGTGGTCTAGGGCCAGAGACAACCACTGTCTCTGTCTAGGGCGTTGCATTTTACACACCTTCCAAACAGCAAATTGTGCCTTCGATCTTTTTCTGTTCTGTGCTAAATACCACGACACAGTGTTTTGTTTTGTATACTGTGACTACGATCAGAGACAACCCACAGTTAAATTCCTAGAAGGTTGCAGAAAAAGAATATTATTTAATGATTATAATTAAATTTAAAATATTTATTAGGCTTGACTTGCAGAGACTACCTTAAAATGTTATTAAGTGCTAGATAAAAAAATCATGTATTTTGTGGCAAGCAACGTGGCTCTATAAAAATTAAGGTTCTAATTATGCGAAAGAATCTTCAGTTTTCTCTTTGTCTCACGAGCACCATTTTTTTATGATTCTTTTATTCATTTTGCCTCACGAGCATCTTTTTTATTTTGCTTCTGTGCCTCATTGTGCCTCTTACACCACCAAGGAATCCCAATTCTAATAATTCCCTGGTCGTTTTCGAACGGTGACATTTTGATCTGATACAGAAGTGCTGGGAATCTCCTCCAAAAATTCACTAGCTGCCTTCACTATGCTAGGAAATTCCTCCGCCAACTCATAAGGTATATTCTTTGAAGTTGAGGCCTCGCTTGAGGCTAGATCTGAAGTAAAATGAGATAGATATTAGCGACCATGTTTATTGGTTCAAATCTATATTTTTTTATTTTGAATAAATTAAATAATAGTAAAAAGTCTGCGATAATTCTACCAAGCTAATTAGTAACAACTATGGATTGATATCTAAGGACCCCTCACCACCAACATTTTGTAAAACACATATTACCTGCTTGCACTTGGTATGTTGCCAACTGACGACATGAATAAAGTGTGGGGACTGCATTGCGGGTCAACCTATGACTACTTAGGTCGACATAACTCCCAACAGTAAAATGACGGGAGCATATCCTATAATTTTGAAGAGTTTCTTCAGTGTAATGTATACCCATATTCTCTTGCCAAATTTTTGACCTGTAAAACATAAAAAATTGTGCTGTTAGAAGTGTTGTTAATTTAGTGCAAGCCTTAATTTACCTTTCCAACCTTGAAGGAAAATAATGTAGTTTTGCCACATCGTCCTCCGAAGAATCACACACATAACACAAACTAATTCGTGACTCTGTGGCCATCTCAAACAAAAAATAACCTACAACCAATTTCAAAGTTTATTATGAGGAATGAAATAAGTAAAGGATACAGTTAGCACATTTTCTAATACTGTTTATCCTTTCTGATTAATATATAGGTTAGATATAGCGGATGAAATTATTTATAATTTTATAACTTACCAGTTATATGAAATTGGTAGTCTTTAAGAAGAGAAATAGTTTTTAACAGACAAATATCATAAAATACAACGAGAAATAATCCAAATCACGACAAAATAACAAACACTTCTTTCGTCAGTTCAAGTTGACAGATAAATACCACAGAAAAAGAACGGGATAGAACAGAAATGACAGCGCCAATATCCATTTGGCATGATGACGGTCTCGGATGCTAGGGCCAGGCAGGACTATTGCCTTTTTACCCTAGTCATCGCTGTAGACCTGGACCGGCCTCGTGCAGGGCGGGTTAACTTACTTTACGAACGGCCCCCAGAAATGACAGCAGTGCAAGTGCTACCCTCTGCTTTCACCTTCCATTTTATCGGACTAGGACAGCTATATTTGACTATTCTTATATTAAATAGAGATAGCGAATAAATGTTAAAATCGGACAAAATTTTCTATCCACTTGCACGTCTCGGGTTGTCTCTGCTACGATATTGTTGTTCTGTGAAGACTAAAGAGGGTGTCTGTTATGTGAGGTCAATGATTAACAGTTTAAAATATCAGTTACAATGGAAGTTAATGATTATGATAAAAATAAAAAAAATGAGAATCCAAGTGGGAATTACCAAGCAGCAAGTAATACAAATGCCTGTGATTTAGATGAAGAAACAAATACTAAACTACGAGGTGATGCAATCGGTGATACCCTATATAGTCAGTCATTTGTGCTAAAAACATTACTAACATTTTCTGACTTAAAATGGGACGAGGAAATTGAAGAAGACTTATGTTTTTTATGGGACATGACTGTAGAAAAGGATGTTTGTAAATATTTGTTTGAAATATCATTCCCATCCCTAGCTTGTAGTACTATAGACAAATGTACAGAAAATCGGTTTATTGAAATTGTTATAGGAATTTTAGCTAACATTTTATGTGCCGATTGTGATAAAAATATAACAGAAGAAGAAATTCACATAATTTTAAAAGAACTAGATACCGCTGATTCTTTAATATTAATACAACTTGCTAGGTTTATAAGTACAATAGCTCATATGTTTCAAGAGTTACCTTTTATTTCTGAAAATATACTAAATAAAATTAAATTTATTTTATGTAATTCTACAAATAATGACTTGTTATTAAAAACCTTAGAAGCAGTTGCAAAATTAACTAGCAGTTATAAATTAGAAAAGAGCCTTATAAATTTAGATATAATTAATTCAAGCTTGACTGCATATAGATCTATTATAATTAACGAAAATCATTTTGAGCTAGATACTAGAGATAAACAATTAGCGTGTAGACATATGCTTGAAATTGTCAGTAATGTATGCAGTTACATCACTCGATTTGATGATAATGAATTATTATTAGAATTTAAAAAAATGTTCAAATGTATTTATTAATGAAGTAATTAAAATACTTACTTATTTTAGCCATGAGAAAAACTTACTACCTATTACGAATGAATTTATATTTTATATGTCAATATTTAGATTTGCATTAGAACTTCTAAACATAAATTATTATTCAAAAATATTTCTTTCTCTATCCAAAATATTGTATATATTATTTGATATTAAAGACGAAGTGACAGAGTTGTTTGAATCAGCTGTGGAATTGGAGTGTTTTTTAATCTTTCGCAGTTCTCCAGAATTGTTATATAAAGATTTAAAACATTTGTCTAAAAGAAAAGTCAAAATAATTTTAAATGTGGTAAATGAAAATAAACATAAATTTGATTTCTCTTTAAATCTACAATATTTATTGGATAAATTTAACTAAGATGTATATATTTGGGTGATTGGCTGAAAAATGGCACATAGCATGTCCTACACTACAACAATGCTATTAATTCAATTAGACAATTAAATATTATTGAGTATGGTGCCTAGCATATATTTCTAATCGTGCCTTAAATAGGTTTATGTCTTTTTGTACATAGAACTTTTTAATTTAGTATTTCATAGCGAAATCATCATTCGCGTGGCCTGTCCTCAGACCTCGTTTAGATATTATTTTTATAAAATAGAACCTTTAACTACAATGTACTCAGATTTATTACACATATAATAATACAAGACATAATGATCATTAGTATTCTCCAATTAATTAAAAATATTAATTGAATTTGCTTGTTTTTTTAATGTCGTGAAGTTTGTCCCGGTAAGCAGGCGTCATTCGCGTGCCTTCAACATTATACATCCTAGATGGGCTCTGAAATAAATTTCTTCGTTTTTTAAAAAAAATGTTAAGACACGACTGGACAAGTTCAGTTGACCCTCATACGTGAAAGGAGGTGGATGCTTGATTTATTGTTTTAAAACCGTTTTGTGTTCTTGTGTAACCTTCTCAGGCGTCATTTTCGTGGTAAGCATTATTTACATCAATAAAATTAATTTTTTATTAAATCTTAATTTGACCAGTTGTACACAGTAAACAGATTAAATCGACATAAAATTTTTTGTAAATTGAACGGTGTTAAATATTTTAATGCAAAAATACGTCTATAATATCATTCTCGTGTCATCATTCTCGTGTTCTTATGGGATCACGAGAATGACACTATTAACACGAGAATGACTGATGATTTATTTTCTTAACTCGATCGACAGTTTCTCATTTCTTTATAGTGTGTATATTTGATATGGCAAATAAAAAAAAATGACTCAGAAGAAAAAAAAGGATTAAAAGGGAAAGGGAGCAAGAGCGTAGGAGACAAATAAGAGAGGATCCAGTGAGAAGGGAAAGGAAGAAAGAACAAAGCAGGCAAAAGTATTTAAGACAAAAGAGAGAAGGATTGCAGTATAAAAAAAGTATCAGTCAACTGACTCCTAGAGAACAACGCAAGAAGCGAAAGGAATGGAAAATTAATTCAAAGAATTATAGGAATAGAATTAAGGCAACTTTAATGGAAAGAAGACAGATAGAAGAAGATACACCACCGCCTTCTGATGATGATAATTTTGTACCACAATCAAGACGCAAGTTAGAGATAAGAAAAGCTGTAGGAAGTAGGGCATCGGAAAGAAATAAAGTTAGACGCCACAGAGTAAAAAAGGGATTAGAAAAGAAGATTGCTGCTTCTCAAATAAGGACAGGAACATACGTTTTGGTAAATATTCTTAAGGAAAAATACAAGAAACTAAACAAAAACCAATATCGATATGCTGCGATCTGTCAAAGCGATTTAGATGACGATGGAAAGGTTAGAGTAATATTTTTAAAAATCTGTGATAATTGTAATAAACAAGACCAACTTTTCCGTCTTGATGACACTGATATTTCAGATATACAATTTGAAAATATTATGGCGGTACTACCTGAACCAACTCTAGTCCTAAAAGGAAACAGAGTTTTTTATAAATTCGATAAAACCATTGATATTTTTGAAAGTGTTTGAACTTTTCCTGTCAATGTTAAACACTAATTTTTTAGTTTATAGTTTTGATTATATTTCATAGTCAGGAGCTTTTATTTTTATAATAATTTTAATATGTTGAATGTTAATATATTTTGTAAAATTACTTGTCAGTTACAATTATTGCTTTTATATAAAATATATAAGACTGCAACAATTTTCAAGACTGTTCTATACAGCGTTGTATAATGTACACATATTTTATAATATTTTATTATTATCTAGTTTAGGCATGAATCTTAAAGAAGACTTTTTTTTTTAAACAAGTTCGTTTTGTATGTTTATTTTATATTTGTAATATTTCTACAAATTTACAATCAATAAATTGATGTGTATAATATTTTGTGTAATTTTTCATCATTCTTGTGAAGTTTTAGTCATTCACGTGCCCAAATAATATCAAAAATAGCTCATAAATTAACTGTCACTTATAAATGAGTACGTTTTTTGGCCACAAATAATAGAATATGACTTACTAATGAGTGAAATGGGATAATTTATCTGTTTACCCTTTTTTTTTTTAATTGCCGAAATTTACATTGCGATGTGCCACTTTACAGCCAATCACCCATTTAGCATTCATCAAAAAATGGCAAATCTTTTGACATGGAATTTGTTGATAAAAAAAATACAAAAGAATTAAATTTTTTATGAAAATAATAACAAACTATAGCCAAAGTTTTAATGAAATATTAGAGAGAGATCTTACTTTCTAAAAAATATTCATATACAGTGATCATTGTCTGAGGGAAAATCTTTACTTGTGATACCTGATGATATTTCATGAAAAATATTGATATAGATATTTGTCTAAAAGTTAGTCCTAAAGGAGCTAGCTGTAGCCCCTCAAAGGGGACCCTGAATGATTGCTATTTATTGGAAAATCTGATACAAATTTGAAACTCTAAGGAACTAAGCGAAGTATACAGTTTGTATCTGTTTTTATTATGAAATTACAATATATAGTTTTCTGGAGTATGGTAATTACCATTTTCTTCATATTTTCTTTCTGTTAAGACTTCTAGGGGAAAGCATATGAAAATAAGTTAAAAAATATAAAAAAGTAGCGTTTAGTAAATTTAAATAAATGCCACCATTTTAAAGATCTTTAAATTTGTTTATGTCAAATTCTTTGGTAAACTTTTAATTTTATTAGTAATTTGATCTATGATTTGTTTAAATTTACTATAAGACCACCTTTTTTTTGTATTTTTACTATAAAATTGTAATTGTAATGTCTTAATGTAAGGGACGAAATTGAGTTATTTGTTTATTTGGCTGGTTATGCAATGTAAATTTGTTCACATTCACAATAGTCTTATTACTTTCATTACAATAGTAGTCGTAGTGAGCCTCAACTTTTATGGGCCTTGGGTAATAGCAGACTGCCCTTTTTCCGGCTGCGTTCTCATTTCTGCAGACCAGGTGGTGCTGTCCATAATATGGTATGAAGTATACAACATGATTTCAGAGCCGTTTTTACTTTTTCCGACAGGCTTGCTATATTTACAATTATTGTATCTAAGGTAACTTGACCCTACTGATAGACTTACTATCAACTACATCGTTTACACTATTATCCTGACTAAAATCTATACTTACATTATTTTGACTAAAATTTATACTAACATTTTGAAAATTGCCACCATTATCACAGTTTTTATCCCTACTTGCTAAAACGTTGATTCCTAAATTTACCTTACTATTTACATATATATTACTATCATCTGTTTCTAATGAGGTGCTATGTAGGATGAGTTATCAGGTATAAAACCAATAAAAACAACTTTTGAATTTTCAACACCTTTAAACTTTACCTGGTCTTTCATTGACCTACCTGTATCTACACCCACAGCCTTTAAGTCCCAGCCACGAACTGAATATGGCAACACCGCAACGCATTGAAGATGTAGACCTATTGAAACAGCACAGCATCCACAATCCACACATTTGTGGTTGCCGGTTAGTTTAATTTTATAGGCTTATTTGCACTGCCCTCTGCTTAGTCAATTAAATATTACAATATTTTATGTAAAGTAATGCGTGATCTACATAAAATCATGTGATAATCAATTGTTTGGCAAAACCAACGCGAAGGTGCAGAGTTACATAAGGCTCTTAAATAATATGAAATATCATATTGCTTACACTATAATGCATATAGTTATTGCATATTCATTTTAAATAACCAATATTAATAATAATAATAATAAATATCTCATACTATTAAATTAGCACGCGTATTTTTGCCGGGATAGGAAAGGAGGAAAGATGAACAGGTGAAGGATAAAAACGATGGATTATAGGGAGTGATCGGAGTGATCCAGGGTAATAATTTAATTTCACAAAAATTTACAAATGCTGAACAAATCATGAAAGACAAGATTGTCTTGGCAAACTCCACATTCTCCTTATTGGAGGCTATCCAGATTATCTTTTTGCACGATAATCTAATCTGGAATTAATGTATACTTCATCAATTAAAAGTATTCTACCACTATTTTGTTAGTCACTGCAAGTGAGACAGACATGTTAATCAAATAGTGTTTGTTATTATTTTCTTTATTTGAAGAAATATCCATACTACCTAGATGAATGATAATGTAGGTACCATTCAGTAGGTAAAATAAAAAAATCTGTAACATTGTATGTAGTGGGTAACTGATTAGTGATTATTTATCATAAATGACATTATTATAGTAAAAACTGAATATATATTTTTTAATTTAGTCATTTGAATTACTTGATCTACAATAATACATAACTGTTTAGAATATAAAAATGTTTAATCACTTTCAGTAAAATCTAAGGCTTGTTTTAAATAGAACAAGGCCTGCTGCAATGCATTTCGAATACAATTTGTTTGTAAACTAGTTGGATAATACATATATTTAAATCTGTCTAATAAATTTTGCACCTGTGACCACCTGTTAATTTTCATATTAAAATCTAAAATCCACTTTAACTCGTTAATAATTAACATTTGAATTTCAATTGTAACTGCCTAACTTTTCTGAGAAATAACAAAATTTTCGTAATTTGATATCTGACAAATATTTAGGTAAATTTGGGAAAATAGATGGGATTGCGTTCTCTTTTGGTTTACAGGCAATAATATCAAACGTTTCATCTGGTAACAGGTATTTATTTGTCAAATTTGATATTTTCACCGGAATCAAAATGCAACTCACATACTACAGAATGTTTTGATGGTGTCCATTCTTTCCTATGGACAGCTTTAAGCCATTTTTGTTTTAACCCATCGTCCTTGGAGACTCCAAAAACACTTTTTACACCTTCAGTTTTTACAGATGAATCGTAATTTGATTTACAACCGGGATACATCACCGTGTCGGCATGTTCACTTTACTACTTTAGGTTATATGCGTACGGATGAAATAAAACATAAAACTCGCGAAAAATTAGATTGTATTTTAAATTATCACTACACAACACTATCTACATTTAATGCACTTTAATTTACAAGCGTCTAGAGCAATTATTACTTGTTAAAACACTGATTTGAGGTAAATAAAGAAACATTTTAATACATAAACACGTATACAAGTGGCCATTATTCGGAACAACAGGTCTTCATGCGATGTTGCACGATTTCTTATTTATTGGCTGGGACGTAAAGAAGGCCTACACCCCTCTCTCTCTGTAAACCTCGTGCTTATGGCATGCCGGATCTGGTTTAGATGTTGCTTCTATATATTTCCTTGGTCAATTTGTCATAGGAAAGTTGAAATTCCTATCTTTTTTACGACCTTAGCTTTTATTAGGTGTACGATAGTCCGTTACCATAATTGGATCACCAATGTTAAAATTTTTCTTCTCCCCTCCCTAATTCTTTCTTTGACGACCCTCTTCCTATGTTCAATTACCTGATTTATTTTTATATTTTTACTTGATTATAATTATAATTAAATTATAAAGTCAATCTTGTGCGTTAACTCCCCTAGTAGAAGGTTTGCTGGTGTCTGCTGTGCAGAACTATGTGGTGTCTTACGGTAATTCAGCAAAAACTTAGAAAGCAAAGTATGAATTGATACTGTTCACTATTCGGTTCCATTAGGTACGTTTTAAGCTTTGACTTGATCGTTCTTACCATATTTTCTGCAAGCTCATTATATTGTTGGTTTCCTGGCAGTGAAGTGACATGTTTTACCCCATTTTGTTTTAAAAATATTTTAAATCTCTGAGGTAAACTGGTTTCCGTTATGTGATACTTTCTAGTATCTTGGGCAGTCCATAATTGAAAATGTTTTTCTAATATTCTCTATTACTTCAGGTATTAAATTTCTTGGAATAAATGCCTCTACCCATTTTGTATGCGAGTCGATCACGACTAAAAACATTTTGCTTTTTATTGGGCCACAGATGTCGATATGTAGCCTAATCTAGGGTTGGTATTCGATTGGCCATGGCCTTCAGTGGGCTTTGTTTATTTGCCAAGCATGGGTGACAAGATTTTGTCATAGTTCAATGTCTCTGTGAATATCTAGCTGATACATCAAAGATCTTGCCGTTTTCATCTTTTGGCACGTCAAAATATCTATTATTATGGAGTTCGTTTAGCATCTTACTTCATAAATATTTTGGAATCACAATTCAATTTCCCCAGAGTAAAATGCCATCATCGTAAAATAGCTCATCTTTTCTTCTTGAATATGCTACCATATTTTGATTGCTTTGGGGCCATTTACCATTTTCTATACATTTTTTATTGCTCCCTGTAATTTGACATCTTTATTTGTTGCCTCCTTCAATACTCCATTATTTATTGTTCATTCTAGTACAGATTACAAGACGAAAGAAGTTCTTTGTTCTTGTTCTTCTTCAGATGCTTTTATCAGTGCTCTTGAGAAAAAGTCCGCTACAATGTTCTGCTTGCATTTTATGTATTAAATTTTTTTAACTAAAACTAAATGCTAATGCTAATGGTGGGGGAGGCTAACGCCTGGCAAATAGGCAACAGATGGGCCCTATCTACAAACCCCAGCCGTCCCCTCAGCCATGTGTTTCTCTTGCTCCTTCGTAGAATCTTTCCGATCTTCTAATGAAAGTCAGAATGTCATTCATTGCGAGGGAGCTCATCTCTTCCCTTAGAAGTGCCTCAGAACCGAAGATGCTATGTCTCAGGTGCCCAAATGCTTCACACTGCACCAGGAAGTGGTAAGATGTTTCTTCACCACTCCCACCCACTCATTGAGGGCCATTATGACCTGCCTTCTTGTAAGGACTAACATAAGCTCAGGCCCGAGACAGGGTTGCTCGGCTTTAAGTCTAGCCAATTCTATGTCCCGGGACCCACACCAGTCTCACTTGTTTATGCCCAGCAAGCTCTTCTAGTGCGTCCCCGCACTCCTGAATGAGAACTGGTCTCGTCCTGGGGGGAGCACACCGCTTTTAGAGCAGCCTGGCTATCGGAACAAACGTATACCATCTGTTCTGCCCATTCTTAACCTCAGCCTTATCTGCCACCTTTAGGATGGCGTAAACCTCTGCCTGGAAGACCGTGGTTGGCTATTTCTGGATTCTATTTTCATACATTTTGGGAATCAAACTATAAATGAGCGATGGTTACATCTTATGGTAAATTTCTTTCCTATAAGATATTTTTTAATGTCTTATTATATTAACGTCTTGGCCTAGTTTAGCACAATGCAATTTCACCACTCAACCAGACACAATAACCATTCCCTTCAACCTTTGCCAGATGCCGCAGCTGAGACTCACATTTAACACATTGATGTTATTTTGTATATTTACAAATTTGAATTTTAATTTAAATTCATTCATCCAATCTCTACTGCCACTTTCGAGAATACATTAATTTTAATCGGCTTTACAACCTTCAAATATTTTAACGTTAACTATGAAATATCCTATAGGACAAAACATTTTTCCGTCATAATATTTAAAAATTACGTCATCTATTTTTAGCTTGGAGCCTTTAAAATGTCTCAAAAACTTGTTTGTTAATGCGGCTTACACTACTACCACTATTAAAAATCATATCAAATGTTTTATTGATTAATTCTTGGATGGTGAACTGATTTGTATCATACCTGTTTTCGTTCTCGTCAATGTAATTTACTCTATTTTTCTTACACACAAATATCCTTTTCTTCCACAGGAATCACATACACAGGGTGTTTTCTGAAGGATGGTAATAACCCTGGTAATAACTGAATTATCTTCATATATTTTTTTTTTATATTCAAAGTTCTTCATGGATAAGAATAATTTCTACATTAAAAACAGCACAATAAAAATTAGTAAATTTTAACAAACCACCGAACAAATAATTATTACTGATAAAATCAAATGTTTATGATTCTGAACATTTAACATAGGTAGATTTAAAGACAAATTTCTCGAGAACGGAGTGATTTAAATGTACTAGGAACGTCTTTGTAAATTATTTAACATAGACATTTATTTCCATTCCTTGTTCTCAAGAATTCCTGAGATGAAGAGAATAGTGATTACCATCCTCCAGAAAACACTTCAATTACATTATGTTTTTATGGTAAAATTAATTACAGTCGCATTTCAGATTTATTAATAACTATCATTCATCTTTGAGAGGCTTACGACTAATATTCAAATATCAGAAATCACTAGGTCAGATTTTTCCTCTATGCAATGAATAATACTTTGTGTAGAATCCTAATAAGTACAACGAATCTAGTATAAAGATTACACTTAGTAGATAGGTATTTATTTTTAAAATTAAATTGTAGTTTTGTTTAGTACACCTTGGTGATAATTTGTAGTTTTACAAAATATTGCATATTCTATAATCACAAAAAAAGAAAATATTGGTAATGTAAAACGTAATTTAATATTACCTATTGAAATGTAAATAGAAATAATAGAATATATAATAGAAACAATAATGATGCTATATATGATAAATTGTACATAATTGCCAAAATTAAATTTATATAAACTTAATTTTATGTAACATAACCACCCAAAGAATTTTCACATCCGAAGATGGTTAAGATAAAGATTCTGATACTGAACTTGAGAATATATATTCATATTCGCTCTAGTAAATGTATGAAAGAAAGTTGTTTTTTTATTGTATTAAAATATTTTTTTCTTTAAAAATACTTTAATTTATTATTTTCTCTAAAAGAATGTTTTATAAAAAAGTGTTTAATACCTGCTATGCTTTCTATGCCCTATGCCAAATGTAGCCAGTTAGAAAAAGAATACGAGCGTTGGCTGCGAACTAGAATGAAATGACATGGAATAAAACACACCAGCGAACATAATGACAGGCTCAATCTATGCGCCACCAGCAACCTACAATACACTCACACTGTTACGTCCATCTCTCTTGTTCAATTGGGCTTTGTTACCATTTGGCCATGTTAGACGTTTTACACACTCTATGTATATCATTATTTATACCTCAGTAAACACCAAAGTATGGGCCTTTGCTGGGCTTTCACGAAAATGGTTGCAATTAGCCATAGGGAAGTACTTACAAAAAATGTTCGTTTTTCATTTCTACATCACATCGTCGAAAAATATACAGGGTGTTCCATTTGAAAAAATTGAGAAAATTCAATTTAAAAAGTTCTTAATTGAACACTAATTTTTGGCCACCTTGTACATTTTTAGGAAATGAAAATGATTCAAAAACATTAATTAGATGTCTCGTAACTGGTATTCACATAAGTTTTTCTTAAAACCCATAATTGTGACTGTGGTGATTTTTTTTAATACCCATCTGCAGATGGCATTATTTCAACAAAAAAATTCATTACGTCAAAGTGGTTGGGAGATAGTCAATAATAATATAGGAATGAATACAGCCTAGAAAGACGATTCAAAAAATGTACTGATATACATAGCATTCCATTTAAAAAAAAAGGCACTTGGTCCTGTAATTTCGTCTTGGCTCGCCCTGTAATTTCCAGTTATAGACTTTTTTATCTAGTTTACTTGCATTTTTTTAAAAAATTTCTAGCTATCGTAGAACTCGATATATCGAGGTCGACGCACTATTGACCCACCCTGTATATTTTTTTGTTGCGCCGCAGAGGTTTCATTTTAGATCGGGAATTGGCAATAGTAGCAGTAGGCTCGGCTAGCCGGCCCAGCAATCGCTGTCGCTAGTAAATCGACGTGCGCTTGCAAGATCTTCCAACACATCATTTCAGTAGTAGAATATCGACACGTTTCATGATTCACGCGCTGCTAAGGTGAGAACGGCACGCCGCACAGTGGTTCAAACCACAGAACAGTTTCAAACTGCTGATTTAGCTTAGCAAAAAGTCTACGAGTCATGTCGTCCAAAGGCGACACTGCTTTCGTGTCAGCGTTTCTAAGACGCCAAACTATCGTACATTAGCAGAGACAACCCGAGACCATAGACATTAAAGAGGGACCGAGACGCGCAAGTACGTGCTAAAATTTAATCCGCAGTATTAAATTGGTCGATTGTAATGGAAGGTGAAAGTAGATGGCGCAAGAAGCAAACGCCGGCGAAAATTCAAAACCCCCCTTTATATTATTTTATTGATATTATTTATAAGCTTTATTTCTGTAGCAGTTGGTGATCGTTTGTAGACCAGAAGTAGTCGATTAGTTGTTTTTGAATACTTCTATTCGCTGGAAGTTAAAAACTAACCGAGTGACTATCTCTGATGATCCACAAACGATTACCAACTGCTGCAGAAACAAAGCTATTTTAAAGTTAGAATACAAAACTAGAGGTCAAATAATTTTTATGTTAAACTAATCAAAAGGTTAATTGTAACCTTGTTGAACCGCTTAACATAAGATTTAAAAGAAATATGTTTTTGTATTGGATAATTAACATAACACTCAAAACACAAGTAGGTAGGTAATAATATTTTGTACAAAATTTATTAAAATCAGAAAAATACAAAAAAGCAAATTTAGGACATTTTGTCAATACATTACAGAAAATATCAAGAAAGCATGATAGTTATTTATGCAACAAGACCGGAAAGTGCTTCTTAACAGGGCGAGCTGGCAATTTCCATTGCAAAAGCCCTGGCGAGTCCAGTAAAGTCACTTTCTGGGTGTGTTGTGTACAATGTTTTTTTCTGCAATGGTTCTTGCTAGTCTCAAAAAACTTTTTAACTTTAATAAAATATAAAATCAACTGACAGAAGACATCAGACACTTACTTTCAAGGAAGACTGGAATAATCATTTTTAATTGTTATCGGATACTTTTTGTCAACAGAAAATGACATAAGGAATCGGTAAAATGTTATTAAGTGTTAGATAAAAAATCATGTATTGTGTGGCACGCAACGTGGCTCTATAAAGATTAAGGTTATAATTATGCGAAAGAATCTTCAGTTTTCTCTTTGTCTCACGAGCACCATTTTTTTATGATTCTTTTATTCATTTTGCCTCACGAGCATCTTTTTTATTTTGCTTCTGTGCCTCATTGTGCCTCTTACACCACCAAGGAATCCCAATTCTAATAATTCCCCGGTCGTTTTCGAACGGTGACATTCTGATCTGATACAGAAGTGCTGGGAATCTACTCCAAAAATTCACTAGCTGCCTTCATTATGCTAGGAAATTCCTCCGCCAACTCATAAGGTATATTCTTTGAAGTTGAGGCCTCGCTTGAGGCTAAATCTGAAGTACAATGAGATAGATATTAGCGACCATGTTTATTGGTTCAAATCTATATTTCTTTATTTTGAATAAATTAAATAATAGTAAAAAAGTCTGCGATAATTCTACCAAGCTAATTAGTAACAACTATAGATTGATATCTAAGGACCCCTCACCACCAACATTTTGTAAAACATATATTACCTGCTTGCACTTGGTATGTTGCCAACTGATGACATGGAAAAAGTGTGGGGACTGCATTGCGGGTCAACCTATGACTACTTAGGTCGACATAACTCTCAACAGTAAAATGACGGGAGCATATCCTATAATTTTGAAGAGTTTCTTCAGTGTAATGTATACCCATATTCTCTTGCCAAATTTTTGACCTGTAAAACATAAAAAATTTTGCTGTTAGAAGTGTTATTAATTTAGTGCAGGCCTTAATTTACCTTTCCAACCTTGAAGGAAAATAATGAAGTTTTGCCACATCGTCCTCCGAAGAACCACACACATAACACAATCTAATTCGTGACTCTGTGGCCATCTCAAACAAAAAATAACCTACAACCAATTTCAAAGTTTATTATGAGGAATGAAATAAGTAAAGGATACAGTTAGCACAATTTCTAATACTGTTTATCCTTTCTGATTAATATATAGGTTAGATATAGCGGATAAAATTATTTATAATTTTATAACTTACCAGTTATATGAAATTGGTAGTACTTAAGAAGAGAAACAGTCTTTAACACACAAATATCACAAAATACAACGAGAAATAATCAAAATCACGACAAAATAACAAACACTTCTTTCGTCAGTTCAAGTTGACAGATAAATACCACAGAGAAAGCGCGGGATAGAACAGAAATGACAGCAGTGCAAGTGCTACCCTCTGCTTTCACCTTTCATTTGATCGGACTAGGACAGCTATATTTGATTATTCTTATATTAAATAGAGATAGCGAATAAATGTTAAAATCGGACAAAATTTTCTATCCACTTGCACGTCTCGAGTTGTCTCTGACACAAGTACTGGGTCATTTTTTAGAACACGCACTTCTAAGATACCACAAAACCAATTATACCGACACACTCTACACATCATCAGATGTTCGTAGCACAGTGTCATATCTTGTGCAAACAACCCTAACTACGCTTAAATAAAACAATAAGATTACAACACTAGACATAATCCACCCTGTATTCATTCACACGGCTGTCTGGGTGTGTTGTATAAAAACGCCGTTATATGACTCCTTATGGGTTGACAGCGCAGATACAAAGTAACTATTAACATCTACGTATTTCCCTTGCCCTAAAACATAGTACAAAAATACGATATTGCAAATATCTTTCCCTTGCCCTTTAATTTATTCTATTCAAGTCGAACGTTGTGCGACATTTGACGGCGTTTTTATACAACACACCCAGACAGCCGTATGAATGAATACAGGGTGGATTATGTCAAGTGTTGTAATCTTATTGTTTTATTTAAGGGTAGTTAGGGTTGTTTGCACAAGATATGAGACTGTGCTACGAACATCTGATGATGTCTAGAGTGTGTCGGTATAATTGGTTTTGTGGTATCTTAGAAGTGCGTGTTCTAAAAAATTACCAAGTACTGTAGCACAGTGCTCGATATTATAACAATATAACCTCATTTTCTTAGAAATGAATATTTCATATTTCCACCACGTTTAAATGAAATTTCGCTGCTATCACCATCTGCAGTTGAAATATAATAAACTCCACTATTGTAAAAAGAAACCTGGTTCACGCATAGTTTTCTACCTTAATTTTTAATTTTTATTTTACGTTAGTTCTTAGAATGTCCGTTAGAGGGCACTATTTTTAATCAATTTTCATTATTAAAAAAAATATTTATCCCCTATTAGATTTTAACTGTTGTAGTGTATGTATGTGTTTAAAAGGAAAAAAGCACGTTAATTTTAAGAATTTTATTAGAAAGTTAATTAGATACAAACAAAAATTGATATCTTACATTCACTTACAATTTTGACTATGTTGCAAAACTATTTTAATTTTATTTTGACTACCCTGGTTTTTATTTATAAAAATGTAAGTATTATATAAAAATGAACCTCTTTTTTATACATTTCAATTAATTAAATTTTACATTATTCTATATTATAATTTTAATCTAACATAATCCTTATTATTTTAAACAATTTCAATCTTTCTTTACACAAATTTTATCAAGCAATTTTTTACCCAATAAGTTTTTACTAGTAAAAAATGAAATAATTGTCTTCTGTATTCTTGTCTTTTAAGTTTTAATAACTTATTAACATTTATATTTATGGATGTAACAACCATACTCATTTTCTATTGTAGTCCTGTGTCTGAAGATGTGAAGTAATTTACTTGTTCACGAAACCGGTCACACTAATAAAAAGGAATTTTATGAGAATTTTCTGTTTGCTTTATCATAAATATTTTTGTACAAGCATCTTTTTTGATAAAGTGTGGATTTTTTATAGTTCAAATGGAATCAAATGTTGCTGTTTTTGTTTTTGTAAAGCTATCATTAATGTTAGTTATTTTTGAGCTTTCACACTTTCGCATTATGCCGGACCTGATTTGTTTTATTTACTTACCTGTGAAACGATAAACAACCCCGTGGTTTTCCTCTTTGGCCGCACACTACACACTTATTGGTCATTGTTTCTCAATAAATGTTCACTAAATAAATTTTTATAACTAAAAATCGATTATTAACCAGTACCAAATAACACAAAACTTTAAAATCACTTAAAAACACAGATTAAAGACCGATGTCGTCTTACAGAACACAATTTGTTGACAAGACCGTGATAGATCGGGCATCGATCGGGTTTCTTCGTGCTGTGTTCATGTTTCTGACCAATAGGAATAAAACCAGCCATAATATGTACGTACGTCGCGTAGGATGTAGATGAATCGGACAACTTTTTATGTTTTGTTACTCATCTTCTAGTATTATTAATCTGAGTAGAAAATAATTCTCCGGTTCTTTTCAAAAACTTGTTGCCTTTCAACAATAGACACTTGAGCCCTACGGCTTTCGTTTCTATTACTCAGGTTCTCGAAAAATTATTTTCAATTAATATTCACTCTTTTGTGATATTTCTACTGATTATTGGCAACTAGCCAATATGTTGTGTTATTATCACAGTCGTGTATTACAAATTAGTTAAACAATTTGAAGAAAAAAATATTTCACATTTGAGAAAAGAAAAACAACTCAATTTAAAAATGTATTATTATAAAAAATTACAAAACTATCCAGCTTTTAAAGAAAACCTATTGGTGTTTGAATACTACCAGACTTACGAATGAACGTTACACCTTTTTTTTCTGGCGGAACTTTCGCAACCAGGAACCAACAATGTGTTTTTAATTAAGCGCACAGAGAAGGTCTACACTAAACAATAACCACAGAATGCCATTCAAAAACTAATAAATACAGAACAAATCTAATAAAACTGACAAATCAGGCAAAAAGTACAATAATTAAATCCAGTCACAGTAAATCACATACCCAGTATGACCAACGTAAAATCACTAATTTTTACTAATTATAAATTGAAATGTAACTAGATTGCCCACAGTATGCCCCCCCCCCTATACGGGAAATTTCTTCAAACTCGAGCATATCAAATGGAGATCCAGACTATACTGAGAAATTCGTGTGTGTAAAGGTACATTTACAACTAATTTGGTACGGACACATTCTGCTGGTCGATTGCAAATTGGGTTTTGTGCATATTTGATTGAATGCATTTGTTAACAATAAAATTTTAAGTCAGCACAACCTTGAATTGCACATCAGCTTTGAATTGGATGCTTGCAAATCGCAAATATTCACTTCAATTGCGGCACAAATTTCAAACTGCGCATGCGTACTACGATACAAATTTATTGTTATTGTATAAAGTCGGTTTGTGATTTGGAATTTGAAGGTTAAATCTTTTGGTATTAGAAAATATGATGTTTTTAGAAGTTATGTTAAATGATTGTAATTATTTAATCAAACTGAATTTGCACACACGTAATACTAAAAAATTTCAACAGATGGCAGCTCCTAACATTATATATGACCTAAATTTTATCTCGGTACAATTCAGAATCCGTTAGGGTACATTTACAACCAATTTGGTACGGGCACAATCTGCTGGTGGATTGTAAATTGGGTATTAAGCATATCTGGTTGAATGTATTTGTTTACAATAAAATTTTAAGTCGGCACGACCTTGAATTGCACTGCAGCTTTGAATTGGATGCTTGCAAATCGCAAATATTCAATTCAATCGCGGCAAAAAATTCAAATTGCGCATGCGTACTACGACACAAATTTATTGTTTATATTTAAAGTCGGTTTGTGATTTAAAGTTGGAAGATTAGATCTATTAGTATTAGAAAATATGATGTTTTTAGAAGTTAGGTTAAAATAATTGTAATTATTTAATCAAATTGTATTTGCACACACGTAATATTAAAAAATCTCAACAGATAGCAGCTTCTAAGGGTACATTTACAACCAATTCGATATGGGCACAATCTGCTGGTGGATTGTAAATTGGGTTTTAAGCATATCTGGTTGAATGTATTTGTTTACAATAAAATTTTAAGTCGGCACGACCTTGAATTGCACTTCAGGTTTGAATTGGATGCTTGCAAATCGCAAATATCCAATTCAATTGCGGCACGAATTTCAAATTGCGCATGCGTACTACGACACAAATCTATTGTTTATATTTAAAGTCGGTCTGTGATTTGAAATTGGAAGATTAGATCTTTTAGTATTAGAAAATATGATGTTTTTAGAAGTTGTGTTAATATAATTGTAATTATTTAATCAAACTGAATTTGCTCACACGTAATATTAAAGAATCTCAACAGATGGCAGCATCCAACTCATTATAAATGATCTAAATTTTATCTCGGCACAATTCATAATCCGTTAGTAAATTGTGCCTGTAGCGAATTGGTTGTAAATGTAGCTTAACTCATTATAAATCACCTAAATTTTATCTCGGCACAATTCACAATCCGTCAGTAAATTGTGCCTGTAGCGAATTGGTTGTAAATGTACCTTTAGTAAATGTGCTGTGGTGAATTGATTGTAAATGTACCTTAATACGCGAACCCACTATCTGTCAATCAGTACGGACCTCGACCGTGCAGTGCATCCAACTGTCAACATTGACTGGGTCGATTTTAATGGCGGTTTGTGTGTGAAGAGGGTGATAAACTAAAATGTGATAAGGTGAAATAAAAAAACAGGTGTAAATTGTATGTAATAAATGCAATATTTTGAAATTGTATTGAGAGTGGTGTACGAAAGACTGTTTCCGATGTGGAAGCAGTTACAGATGGGACTACGGGCATTTTTGCTTATAGCATCAAGAGTTTGGACATGCTTATGTTATACACTGAAAAAACAAACTCGAGCTGTAAGTATTATAAATTAACAATATTATATAAATAGTTAATGGTCTGTTACGAAAATCTTTAAAGAAGTTTCGTTGAAGACAGTTTAAACTAAATCTTAAGTTTTGACAATGACATTTCAGCAATAATAGTGTAAATTTTTGTCAATTTGTAAATAAACTTTATATTAAATATATATTATTAAAACAGAAATCAAGTTGTAGATGCTGAAAAAGTAATTTTGGCAAACATTATTTTGGCACTGGTCCAAAATTTATGGTTATGGTTATATCAATTTTTTTCTAATAAGATTATTTATTTTCAGATCATACAACATCAGTCCGTTAAGTATGATTTATTTCCATTATCTCCCTTATCAAGACATAGGCTAAGTAAGTACATTACATGACTCATAATGTGTTAATAGCAATCCCCTTTTTTTTAATTTTAAGATCACTACCTAACTGAACCATAAGTTATTAAATAGGTATAAAATATTTTGATAAATGTATTGCTTTAATTAAAATATTTGTCAATTCAGTTGTTGCTGGCTAGAAAAGTAATTATTCTTTTCAATTTTGCATCTTTTAAAACTGAAAATGTTCAAATAAACTATATATTAGACTCGATAATAGAACTTGTACGTGTAAACATTAGATAGTTGCCAAAACTAATGTGTGTCGTAAATTTGCGACAGCGATGTTGATAATCTTGATATTTGTCAGATGAGTCAAATTAAAGAAAAAACAAATGATTGCCAATTGCCAATGTAACCCTACAGAGTAGTATTAATCAGCTAACTAGATTAAGAGGATCATTTTTACTCTTAAGTCCTCATTTTCATAAGCGTATAATCGACGACGTAGCCTTTAACACATTTTTTGTTTTAGGTATAGTTAAACGAAAAGTTTTAGTTCTTGATTTGGACGAGACTTTGATACATTCACACCATGATGGTGTAGTTAGACAAACGGTGAGGCCTGGGACCCCACCAGATTTTGTACTTAAAGTTGTTATAGACAGGCATCCTGTAAGATTTTTTGTTCATAAAAGGCCCCATGTTGATTTTTTTCTAGATATAGTAAGTAATGTTTTAATTTCTGTTTTACTGATGTGGATGACAAAAACAAGTTAATCACTCTAATCAAAAGGGTGTTGGCATAACTAAGTTTTGAGTATATTATAAAAAAATGTTTTAAATTTTTGTCCTAGTTTTTGTTTTTTTTTTTTTTTTTTTTTTATATTTTTTGTTTCAGTTTTTTTTAACGTTTATTGTATATATCATGATTGTTCGATTTTGATTTTTAGAAATTGCCTTAGTCAGAAAATTATTGAAAACAAGTTTGAATGCATGTTTTATTTCAAAAGCCTGCTCTCAAAAGTTCAGTGTGATGATTTCGAGACTTGTTTTTTGGTTTGCGAATATGTAATGGAATTAATTATATATTAATAAAAATGTTTGATTTCAGTAAATATTACAATTATTGTATTTATTTTGGTAGGTTTCTCAATGGTATGAACTAGTGGTATTTACAGCTAGTATGGAGATTTATGGTGCTGCAGTTGCGGACAAGTTAGATGCTGGTAGGGGATCCTCCAGAGACGCTTCTATAGACAGCACTGTACTCCAGATCTAGGGTCGTATACCAAGGATCTGAGTGCCATTTGCAATGATCTCTCCAGTGTATTTATTTTGGATAATAGTCCAGGGGCATATCGAGCCTATCCTGGTAAGATACAGATATATCTACTCTACACATGTGACTAACTACTTATGGGAAATGTATGGTGGTATAGTAATGTAATGTAAATCACATTTTATGGGTAAAATTGTAATTTTAATTCCTTGAAAATGGGGATGTCGCGTTACATTGACTGTTGGATTATTTTTTAATATGCCTGATTCTGCATTATATATGTAATCGAAATCGATATTTATAAGTTTTCATAATTTCAAATGTAAATATAATGTTAAAGTTTATAGATGAAATAAAATCACTGTAACTAGGGACATGCTAATAAATAAAACTGGCAACATGACAGTAGCATCTTCAGTTTTATTGACTGCTTGTGTTTTAGCGCGAATCTAGTCGGATGATGTCGGCATACTAAAATTTTAATTGTTTTTACCCTTTTATGGAGCAAAAAAAAAATAGTTTAGAATTTCAAATACTACTGAATAAGCAAGCAAAAAAAAAGTGAGATGCCCTTGTCGTGTGACAGATACTTACCGGACATAATTAAAATGAAATATGTCTAAAATTAAAAGAGGAAAAAGATTCACAAACTTGAATGAATAAATGTAAATATTATTTAAGAAATTAATAGAACCACAGGTAATATAACTCCCTTTATCCCTAAAGGTACCTTGTGGTATCTTGTGGGAAGAGACCACTTGCTTAAGATTTTGGTTTGCTCGATTTGGAATCCTATGGGTGGATTTTATATCTCCCATGACTTGTGAGATATGATGAATTTGCCAAGAGGTCTTGTTTTCTCATATTTTAAATTTTCTAAAACCATTTTTTTTTTCAAAAATCTGCAAATGGTTATTACCTATCATTTAAAGTTAACATTAAACTTTGTCAAAATAAATTTCAAAGGGTAATTGATCGAGATCTTTCAGCCCTCCAAGTTGCCATTTCTGTAGTAAATTGCCTATAGTGTAATAATCGAATATCATTTGAACAAAAAGTGCTTTATACTTGAGGAAGATATTTTCAAAACAACTCAAGTTTTATTAGTATGTTTGATATTTCATATACTAATTAATATTGTATAAAATATAAAAAACACTATTCTATTCTATGAAAAAGTGGTCACTAGTTTCTACAAGATACTTTAACATACTGATTATTTTTTTAAATATTCTCTTCTACTTGATATTTAAAAAAAATGTTTAAAAATATTAGTTTTCTTTGTAACCTTGTAACTCAAAAATGGTTCCCTTTTGAGGCAAAATTTATATAGAAAACTAATTTTTTTCTGTTCTGTTGCCATCCAAAATTTCCCCCAAAAATCTGACCCTCCTGTGTAACTAAAAACACATTCTGAAGTTTAAAACTAACCATAAAATATTGCAGAAAGATTATATATGATATATTTGTTGTATGAAGGAAAGAACAAAGGAATCAATATCATAAGATTAAAAACAAAATAATGTTTGTACTTTAACTTTGTTCATACTGTTTCCCCGTGAACATCTAGTTTCCAGGTAAAATAGTAGCTTCTCGAATATTTTGTGGTTTTTTGTGCAGAATATTATTTTTTTCTGTTAAAAGAAAGACCAGGCTGCTTGTGTACAGTACAAGGATATTTTTGTGCCAATTAAAAGTAATGGAAGTACTCTTTTATCTACAAATTTTTCATATTATGACTGACAAATAAATACAGAATTAAACAGCTGCTGTGGTGGTTACGTTAATCTCAAACTTGATTGTTATTAAAGTTGTTGTAATAATTTGGCAGCAGTATGGCGGAAAGTAAATTTTGGAAACTTTCCAATCACTATCTTGGAAATTTTCCAAATTATCAAAAATGATAATTCCAGTATCTTTGCAAATTATACAATACTATTAGGTTTTGCAAAAAAAAATTTTCTGAATAAAATTTTTTTTATATGTGTACTTGTGCCACAAATGTCTGTGTTTTCTAATATTTTAATTGGTATTGGCATTACATATAGTGAGATATAAATTTATATCAGAGTTCAAGCATATTATTAAAAACCGATTTACAGGCAATCAATGCTATGCAATGCAAGATTACACTTTACGCCCACCGATATATTATTCACTTTAACTTTTTTTATTGTTCATATTAGCTATTTTACTATTTGTCACTATAATACGAGCCGAGAATCATATCATTTGGCCCAGCCTTTACTTATCAGTTATGTGTATAAAAAATATTTATTTGTGAACGCAAAAGAAAAATCTATTGAATCTAACTTTCACATTTTAATTACATTAACTTTAGAAATATAATGACAAAGTTTTAACAGAAAAAAACAAAAGATAATTAGGGAACAGTAATTTAAAAATTATTATAACTATCCATTTTGTTTGGCACAAGATCATACAATGTTAACGGTTACTGTCACCACTGTGTAACATTGTCTTTTTGCCTTATTACAGCTTGAATTCTTTTTAGCAAGGTGTCAACTAAGTTTTTACACTCTTCTGGTGTGACTTGAGTTCCAAATTTGAGTCACCCTGCTTTTTAATTAAGGGATGGTTCTAGTGGGCTGAGCTCGTAACTTTTTTTTTCGTAATGTGATAAAGCGTTTAATTGGCGAGAGATGTGGGTTACTTGATGTCCAGTTTAACAACCCAATATTATTTTGTGACAACCAGTCCTTGACTTTTTTTAGCGGTATGGCATGCAGCGCCATCTTGTTGGAATATAAACCCATTTTCTCTTGGCTTCAAGATCTCAGTAGATGCCATCACACTCTCTCTAAGAATTTTAATGTATTCAACAGCATTGACAATGCTTTTTATGATGTGCAATTTTCCAAGTCCTTGCGCTGACATACAGCCCCAAATCATTACGGATGCTGAAAATTTTACTTTACTGAGCAAACTGTCTGTTTGATATGCGTCATGTTTTGTCCTTAAAACCCTACTTCAGTTATCTCTCACACATACCTCAAATTTGGATTCGTCACTCCCAATGACTTCCTATTTCTGAAGTCATTGGTCACTCCAAATCACACTATTCCATTGTATCTGTGACCAATTTTGATGATTTTTCCCCCAAATTAATCAATTTTTTTCCGTTTTGTAGTTAACAATGATTTTTCTTTCTCCCAAAAGTTAAATATAAAATGCACATTTTTTCTACCTATTAAAAGATTTTATATAATATGTAATATATATTTATATATTATAAAAGAATTTATATCCCAATCGTTTGATACTCCTAAGACAAGTTGATCTTGAAACATTTTTTTCCCGTTGCTTGATTCCACTCTACAGTTAATTCACCACAATTAGCATGTTTTTTTTTTCCAAAATATGCCTTAGTGCTCTCATATTGGTCGGTGTTATACTTGACATTCTGCCTAAATTTGGTTTTTGATCTACTACGCCTGTAGTTTTGTATAATTTTACGAAATTCCGTATAGTAAAACGAGATATTTGCAGTTGTTTGGCAATTTTACCACCCGAATGACCAGAATTATGTAAATTAACAATAACATTGCATAAATCGTTGGATATGACTTTACCCTGCACCATAATGTTAAGCTGAATACTGTATTTCCACTAACAGCATGTCACTAACAACACTCAACGACTAGCAATTGTTTTGTTTCAACTCGAGGCTAGTATCATAAACGAAACAGCATTTTAATCTTATGGGCCAAATGAAATAAATCTGACATATAAGTTTTGTTTGAAAAATACTGTGCTTTTCTTCTTATCTGTTGTGTCTGTCAGAATTAAAAACAGAAAAACTAACAAATGAAAGTTTTATTTCGTTACTATTTCAGATTTTACCTTTAAGTTGCCGCCAAATTATTTGTTGGGCCAAATGATATATTGCAGGGCTCGTATTTATTTGAAAGCATATAATAACATTTTACAACTTTGATAACCTTCGTCCATTTGACATCTATAATTTTTATTATCTATGTTGGTGCTATGGAAATAACTAAATATCTCACTATATTTAAGCAGCTATGCAAGAAAAATTAGAACATGTAAATCTTGCGCAATGCACGAAATCTTTCCCCCACCATCAAATTGTTACTTGTGCGCATGCATGCAATAAAAATATCACAACTGCATTGCTTGCATTGCCTAATGTAAAGTGGCTCTAATACTTTCAAACTATGCTCATAGCAAAGACTATGTCGGTCTGATCAAAAACAATAATGCCATGCTAGTGCTATCATAGTGAATTGCGAAAAGCATAACGATGGAACAGATAAGAAATTTTGCCAAATGTCTAATTTAACATTTGCATTTCTGTATTTAGTAAAATTATTTTTCAAATGTAAATTCAAAATTATAGATTGTAAAATAGACCTTGATAAAATACCAAGTCACTTTTACATTCTGAAGTTACAAAACTAAAACTAAACATTTATTTGTAGATAATGCAATACCAATTAAGTCCTGGTTTTCGGATCCCACAGACATTGCATTGCTCAATCTTCTTCCGGTGCTTGATGCCCTTCGTTTTACGGCAGATGTTAGGTCCGTCCTATCCAGAAATCTCCATCTTCACAGGCTCTGGTAGAGAGGTGAGTTTTTTATATACCTTATTATTATTCAGTTGTTGTTAATTTCAGCCGTAACAGAAGCGATTTACCCATTAACAGCAGTTTCTCAAAAATTCAGAGAAACGAATCGACAAATGATTTTAAATTAGTTGATCAAGTTGAAAATTGCATTGAAAATATCGTTACACAGGTACAAGAACTTGAATCTCCCACTAAAGAAAGTGGTAAAAAATTTAAATCACGCATACCCCAAAGAACGTGTAATTAAAATTACGGAATAAACGTAATTAACAAAAAATTGATAAAAACATAAATAAGAGAAGGCCATTTTCTTCAAGAAAGTTGGATAGAAGTGTTGTCAAATTTTTATAGTTTTGTTTTTAATATTATGTATTATGTATGTTACTTTCAGTGTATCAGTATTTTAAAAAGAAAAATTGATTTAAAATATTTTTAAATTAATCAGTGTATTTTATGGATATACTGATTCAGAGAAACATGATTATGGTGCACTTAGATATGCATTATTTTAATGTTTTGATTTAAAATTATCTTTATATTTCATAAAGGTACAATCAAACAATAGTTTTGAATGAACGGTTCTAAAGATATTTTTATAGATTAGTAGTCCAAGTTTAATTGTTTAAATTATATGTACATAATTTAAAAATAAATGTTTTTTCCAACGTTTATTTTCTTTTTTTGTGGTGTCTTTTGTATGTTTTTAAACCCACATACTTTATTTTTGCATTATCAAATACAATTTAGAAATAATATGAACAAAGGTATTTCTTGCCACATACAGTTACAAATTTTAGGTCCATAAATTTGGGGTGATTTTAAATAAAAAAATATGAAAAAAGTTCTTATAAACATGGGTCCGGAAATCCATAATAACAGAGATATAGTCCTTCAAATTTTTTTTACTAATCTACTGATTTTGCTCAAATTTTAGACATGCATTTTTAAATTAAGAAAAAACAAATAAATAAAATAAAAATAAGTATGCTATGCAATACAGAAGCAGTTCTTGTCAGTTCCTGTCAATAGTGCAAGCTTGTTTTGACTCGACACCTTAGTTTATTCATTTTCAAAGATGCCCAAAATTTAAAAAAATATGCACAATTTTGAAGGGTTATATCTCCGTTAATATGGATTTCCCGACCTGTGTTTATGGTAACTTTTTCAATTTTTTTTTATTTAGAAACCACTTAAATTTACAGAGTTAACATTTTTAACACCCTGTACATATATGTAGCTGAAAATTCACAAAATTAAAATTACCCCTAATCTAAGTTAAGGTTGTGATTTACCAGCATATCAGTAATTTCTTTTTTTGTTATATTTAATAAACTAAAATAGCAGAGATGGAATATGCTCCTGGTGCAATTGTTTTTGTACCTTGCACCCAAAATGGGTGCAAAAGCGTGCAATAATGCACCTCACCTGGTGCAATAATAAGCATCCATATGTTGCTTTTTTATAAATGGTCACTGGTCACTGCTACTAGTGTTTATTTATACCTATTTATATTCAATTTTTTTCCCGTTTATTTTAACAATGTGTCTAAAGACATCTTTATTTTACTTCTTTTTTTTTTAATTTAATGACTATTAAAACTAAAAGTATTATATCTGATTAGGGAGAAGTAAAAAACAAAAAATGAAATCTTTGATTTTATATTTGATTTGATGGTTTGCATATTAAAAAGCAAAAACACAAACTCTTTGTAAAAGTTTAAAATGATTAAATAATTAAATCTCTATTAGTCTCTAAAACTTAAAAACATTGTTTTTTATGAAGAAATGGGATATGCACCTGATGTAATTGTTTTTGCATCTTCACACCGGGTTCATTATTTATATTTTTCAACTAAAATTAAAAAGTTTTTCCATATCTTATCTCTTGCATTTGGCATTTTCAAAATAAATTTCAAATTTCTCAGTGTTATGTTCGTTTTATTAGTTTTAAATTTCTTGCAATACATACCATATGGAAAATAAGTAATTTTTGAGGTTATGATGTAACCATTGAGAAAAATTTTTATATTTAAAAATTTTGATTGCACTCATGGATGCAAAATAGCATATTTAAAATTGGTTAGATTTTGCTATTATTCTGACTACATTAGTGAAAGTTTTTATTGTTTAATTTTTGCTGTAATTAATTGAAATTTGGGATCTGACAATGAAAATACTGAAATTAGTTTCATTGTTAGATTACAAATTTTAATTGCAGCAAAAATTAACAACTAAACTCTAATTTTAAAAATCTGACATATTGTTTCGTATTTATGCATTTCTAGCACATTCAAATAAGAAAGACAGTATAAAATATAAAAAACTATAGGTATTTGTTATTATTGTTATGTTAGGTTTGAAAGAGTGTTTAAACCATTTTAAATATCATACCATATCTGGTTTTTTAAATATTGGACATAAGCCAAAAATAAATACCTTTTTCCTCTCTCTCTGCAAAATCTCATCCTTAATAAATACATTTGTGGTAATATATCTTTTCAATAAACTTTAAAAATTAAAGTTATTTCAAAACTGTAAACTTTTTTAGTTGTCGGTGTTTTAAGTGTATATATGTCGCGCATAAGTTAAAAAGTTTAATTCAAAACGTACGAAAATATTTTAAAAATTTAATGAAATATTCTATGTGCTAAACAATAATCATCTATTCTTAAATAGGTTAACACTATCAATTTGCTCTGTAGCAAATACACTGTTTTTTTTTTTTACAAAGAACTGCTTCTAATGTCAATATAATTATGTTTCAAACAGAAAAAAAATACATGAATTTTTTTTGATAGAGTTAATTTAAAAATTTACAAAAGAAATTGTAAAATTTCATCTATTTGTAGGAGTTATAGAATCAGGGTCAAAGTAAGGTCTAGGCGTTCCTATAAAATCATTTGAAAAGTAAATTTTGATCTCATTCAGTTTGAAATTCATCAGCAAACAATTAGATTATGATAATAAAAAAATCTTAAAAATACTATTTTTTATTTTTTGTCCATTAGAATATGAAAACCACCTCTCATTCATTTTCTATTAAGATGATGGGTACAAAAAATAATAAAATTGTTGTTCACTACTATAAAAATACTTCATATATACCAGGCTTCTCGACCTGACGCTTAAATAACTGAGTTTTTAAATTGTTATTAATATAACACACTGGATATATTTATGTAAAATGATAGAAGGAATTTATAGAGAGAAGTTATTCTAGAGCATTTTCTTAAATAAATAAACCCACCTGAGATCTCATTAAATTTAATTTTTCATGGATTTTCTGTCTCAAGCTTAGTTAGTTAAATCCAGCAGGCTTCATAATACTACCCTGGTATGACAAGGTCGTATCAAAACAAACGTAATTTTAGAGAAATAAACTGTTCTCCAAACTATATTATATCATCTACATTTCGAAATTAACAATTTTCATTATTGGCAAGTAAATTTGTATTCCTTTTATTCATGTAACCACGTAACATAACATTGTGTATAACCTGGAGTACAAGTGCCATAAAAACCTCAAAAATGATTTTTTTTGCAGTTATGACTTCCTGTCATAGCAGGGCAGATTACTAGTCTCTCAAGTCATGAAAATGTATTGCAGGATTCTGTAGTTTCAACTTGGTTGCAATGGTGGCACCTAAATTGAAACCTCTATTATTAATTTCGACTCTTAGTATTTGAACCCATAAATGTTTCTAAATTTTTTCATTCATTTATCGATTTTTTTGTAGAGGCCCAAAGTTTATTTCATGAAGTTACATCTAAGTGAAAATATTTACAGAGTAATTTTCACAGATATTTTGTGAAAACACACTATTTGTAAGTTATCATAAACCAAGTGTTACATATTTATTTACATTTATTATTTTTTATTTAGAAAATAAAATATATTGGTACTTTTTTATAAGCAATCCCTCATAATCATAACTGATTTTTTATATATAAATCTTATAAATTAACTAAATGATGAAGTATCCAAGATTTTAGAATTTTTTTTATATTTGGTAAAGGTGTTTTAAAAACCTTATGAGCTGCGACCTTCATATGCGCAGAGGCATAACTCCGGACGTCGGCTTAGTTACACCACTTCCTAAAAACATTAGATTTATTGTTTACATTTCTCCCGAGCTCCCGTTGTATACAGATGGTAGATAGCTGAGTCAGTGTTTTCAAATTATACAGCAGAATAAGCTCCGCCTTTTGCGCATTTCACGGCTCATAAAGTTTTGAAACATCTCTACAACGAGTTTCAAGGTGAAATTATATTTCACATAGATGAAATATACATAGATAATCCATCCTTATGTAAATACTTATACTCGACCTGAAATTTTTAAATCGACGTGAACAATGCCTATTTGTGGTATTGTCAATTTTGACATAGCAAATGCATACAAATGGTTTATTATAACATTTAAGTTTCTAACTAAGAAAATCCTAAACAGACACCTCTCAGAACAATATAAACATTTTGGGGTTCAGATTTTGGAGCGATAAATTTTAACATGCGATGCAACTATCTAGGAGATGTGCGATACATTAAAAAGTACCGGTATTGCTTATCGTATTGTATCGATTAAAAAGTACCGGTTGGATACAATATCAAACAGAAAAGTACCGATATACGAAATATGGGATCACATCGGAGCCGGCATTTATCGAGGGGATTTTTAAATATTTATTTATTGCGAACAATATAAAATATAATACTTTGCCACCCATTAGAAAGTATTAATAAATACAAACAAAAATGCAAAAACAGGGCTCAAAACTCTACATCCTTACATAAGACACAGTGCATTTTATAAATCACGGTCCTACAAAATGTAATTTAACCATGAAAGTAATTGTAACATGGCAAAGTTCTAAAATTTTAGTTGGTCTAATATTTACTTACTAATATATATCTACAAGATTTCTCGGCAAAAATTCAATCAAGGGTATATTCGGTTGCTTGTTGTATTAATCGATTTCATTTAGTTATGGTTTTTAGATGACTAATCATGTAATAAATTTTGATATTCTTTGTGAATAAATAATATATGGATCATTTAAGTTTTAGGCTAAAAGTCTGGTATATGTTGTAGATGTGAGAGGGTAATTTTTTTCTTGTAAGTTAGCAAATTTCTTTCTTGGATGAGATATGATTTATTTTTGATATATTGTTAGTAGGTTTCTTGGTCAAATTAATATTATTTGAAAATAAGTACATATAGATTTTTAAGTCTATCTAGATGTATAATTTAATATCTTGATATAATAAATACTACCTACTAATATGTCATTCATTAATATATAAGAAATTATGGGTACATAAGAAAACCACCTTATTGTTTAATAGTTGGATTAAAATTTATTATTTAATATTTAGGTGTTTATTAGTCATATATGTAATTTCTATTTATAAATACTAAATTGGCAATCCCAAGTCGCGTTAAATTTGCACAGTAAAGAAAAGTTAGGCACATTGCCAAAAAGATGTCAAATGTATCGCTTATTTAATTTTATAGTTAAACACTGACACGTTTATAACAATAATCATTATTTTCTTCATTTATTTTTACTCAATTTTAACAATTTTTCTAGTTTATAAAAGAAGCCATGGTTTTTTGAATTTTCACTAAAAAAAAAAATGAATTTCAGGAATTAATTTCCAGTTGAGTTTCTTAAACCTTTCAAGAAGAAGCTTATTATAAGCATGCTGTTAATAATGGCAAAGTTTATTTTTGCAGATTTTTCCATCTCCAGTTGTAATCAAACGGTTGCCATTATGAGTTCCCCTTCCATAAAATATGTCTTGGCCATTATCATAAAATAGTCAAGAATTCCTGTTAAAAGCCTTTCCATAATAACGGACGGACAGTTTGGAAAAAAGTATTATCACAATGTTTACGAGAGGTGAATTATAAGCACTGATTATTTCATTGCTATGAAATTATACATGAAGTAAATAGTTATATATAGTCATTATAAATAGTGTTCTGAGATGCATCATTAATTGTGTGAGACAATCGAATAGATAGTAATGGATGGGACCATAAATGGAAGTGAGTTAGATCATATAAAGTGTATTTGTACTTTCTGTGAATTGAAAGAAAAACTCTTCATTTCAAAACTAAACTTTAATAAAACATAGCAATACCCAAACAAAACTATATAAACGATAACAATATACAAATAAACAATATTTGTAATACTAACGATTGGAACAAAAGTAATCTTGCTTTTAAATATTATTTTGTAACATCAAGATTTTTTAGTTTTTAGTAAAAATAACAATACATGTTTCTTATAACAGACAGGACAAAAACGTTACAATTTAATAATTATTGAACTAATATATAAATAAATTACCTGCTTTCCACTCAAAGCCACTATAAATTTCAAGAAAATTCACTCCGCTACAGTATTTAGTGATTTATTTACTGTCAAACACGTAACTTGACATACACCTACTACCTACTAGACAAATTACATAGTTGCGAAATATGTGACAATTTCTATGCAACCAGTTAAACAGATGCATGATATATCATCCAAATAGTACTTCGTTGTCACCTGTCAATTACGTTATTTCGATCAGCATGATTTCAAATCTGAAAGCTATGGACTTGTATAGTCAGTCTAATTATATGTGTTATAAATCTTATATTAAAGACATATATTTTCCCAGATAAATTAAAATCGCTAAAGTAGTGCCTATTTTTAAATCAGGTGACATTGAAGATAAATTATGGATCTATAGCATTACTTCCAATATTGTCTAAAATATTAGAAAAATTATTGCTACGAGGATTACCAAATTTTTTGAAAATAGTACTGTTCAACAGTTCTCAGTTTGGTTTTAGAAAGGGTAAAAGTACATTAGACGCTATTCTTCAACTGGTCAATTATATAATAGGAGATGATTTTGAAATTAAATTACCAACACTAGTAATGTTTTTAGACCTAAATAAGGCATTTGACTGTGTATCTGTGACCATTGTATTAGAGAAACTAGGTTTCTATGGTTTTCATTGAGTAACACTTTAAAGCACCAGTGTGTATCTGGCAAAGACTGAATGAATAGTTTGTTACCTATAGAGCATGGCATTCCACAGGGTAATGTATTAGGCCCATTATTATTTCTTAATATATGTCGATGACTTTTACGGTTTTATTTATATGGCTCCGTGGTGTAGAGGTAACGTACTTGCCTCGAAACCTCGGGGTCCCGGGTTCGATTCCCGGTCGAGAAACTGTGATTTTTTCTGTGAGAGAGATTAATCGTAGTATACTCGGATATTGGGTGTGTGTCCATTGTCTCTCAATGTGTAGCCCTCTCCCACACAAAGTTATTTCAGACCTTCAGGGATAAAGGGGGTTGTAATTTCATGTGGTGTTATTATTATTATTATTTGTCGATGACACTACTTTTGCAAAACAGATTAAAGATAATAGAGATAAAACCATTAAGGCTGAAATTGAAGTAGTACAGAAATCGTTTGACTGCCAAAATGTTATGCATAAATAAAAACAAAACTAATTTAGTGGTATTCTCCACTAAACCAGCTGCACCTGAAACTATTAAATTCTTAGGTCTAACTCTAAACAACCAACTTTCATGACATTCACATATTGACGTTTTATCAACTAAATTATCTAAAAAGTACATGCTATAAGACAAATTAAAATTAGTCAGTCCACAGTCACCAACTGTCACATATCATCCCTTATTTCATAGCTTAATGACATTGGTCTAATAAACTGGAGTACCTCAAATCATATCTAACAAGTTTTTATTAATCAGATTAATGCAATTCGAACCTTAGCGGGGATAAGTCAGCTAGACAGTTGCAAAGCATGGTATATAAAATACAAAAAATATAAAATGCATTGGTTTACAATTTATATGGAAAGGCTGTTAAATTGAATGACTATCGTGTTAAATTCATCATTAAAAAAATTTTTTGCTTCTGGATTCAAAAATGTCTCATAACTACCAGTCTTTTATTAATAATAATTAACAATGGTCATATTTCAAAGGGCACTATACCTTAAAATATATATACTGACATTTCATTTAACATGAGATTTCTTTGGTACAGGGTGATCATTTTAAGTACCTCACTCCTTTTCATTGATTGATTTTTCACCTAGGAAAAAGATTCCAAAACTGTGCTTGTTTTTTTCTCGGGAATTCGAATTTAAAAAGAAAAACAATTGAACTACAAATACAAAAGTTATGGCTGAGAAAATGAAAAAGCAAAAATTGACACCCTGTATCGGAGGTAGCGATAAATGACATTAATTCCAGGGTTGACGCTAGGTGATGTGTCACCGCGTAAATATGTTCATGCATATATAACAAAATATCTTATCTTGTGGTTATTTTTGCGAGTTCAGTAACAAAGTTAATATGAAGAGGGCTGAAGGTGCTGGTGAATGTAACACTAACACGCACACGCACGTACACACACGCATGCACACACGCGCCCGCACACACACGCACACGTACATATTAAAAGTATATTACTAATATTAATGCACCCACTCGCTAAAACATTTGCCACCTTCTAGCTGCAAGTATTGGGGATTTCATCCACACTAATCAAGACGTATTTGTCCACAAAGTACCCTCTGGTGTTTTTTTTCGCTATCTTTTAATTTTATTTACAAAAATCTGAAAAAAAAGATTGTCTCTTTTGAACTCTATTGCAATATACTGTATACCTTTTTTCAAACTGCAGAGTAAATCTGTGTTCTAAGGTTAATGTAAATTTTTTTTATTTATGGAAGGGGAAACATCTGATTTTATACAAATTTAAATAAACGTGTATCTACTACAAAATTTACAAAGAGCATAATGATAAACTAGTAATAATATCATTAAATACAGGTAATGAGATGTAGGGATCAAACTTGGATGACTTGTTACTGTTCCAACTTCCAATCATCTATCGACAAGAAGTTTTTTGTATACAAATTGTAAATATACAATTAGAAATTGCTTATTTGTTTGTATATATTTTTGTTCCTAATTTTATTCAAATATTATTTAGAATTTTTATTTATTTTATTTTTGTTTTATTGTTAGATGTGTCTAATTTTCCAAAAAATAAAAATGTAAAAGAGTTAGTTGCACTTCAAATTCTTGGAAAATAATAAATTATTAAAAAAAATGCCTAAATTGAACATTATACTTTTAAAATTATTTAACTCTACATAATATGCAGTGCCATCCAAAAATTCAGCATTGTAAGACAATTTTTTTTTATTTGACTTATTATGGCAATCGTCTGCTTGTCTTAAGATTAAACATTTCTTGATCACAAAATTGACTTCTGATATAGTCAAAATTTAATATTATTTACAAAGATCATTCTTTTAAAATTTAGTAAAGCATCATTTTGTAATCAAATTTGAGATCCACTTGTAAATTTACAACTCAAAATTTCATCAAAAAGTAATTGTGGCATTCTGGGGAAAAAACTTCCTCAAAAAAAAGAAAATTAATTTCAACCTTAAATTAGTGTTTGTTTAAGCATTAACAGTTGAGCCCCGGTAGGGTAGAATTTGACCCACATTGCAAAAATTCCACTGTACCGCTTGAGGTACATGTACTGCCCATGCGAATTCCATGTGTTCAGGGCTCGATTGATAATGAGAAATCCAAATTTAGGAACTGTACAAAACCGGTCCCGGAGGACTAGCAGATGTTAGCGGGTTGTGAAAATCTTTAGGTGTAGGTACACATCCAATATAAAAAATTGGTGACAAATGATCAGAAAGAAATTTATTTATTTTTACATTTGATTTATAAAAATAGTTTATATGAACATATTACCGTAACTAATAAATAAAACAATTTTTTTACGGATTTATGGGACAAAAAAAAAACAAGTTACACAATAATGTATCTTGCAGGTGGAACACATGTACCTACTTGGTTCTTGGGCATTTGTTATGGGCGGTTTTTCTACCGTTATCGTCTCATGTGCTTATAGCATTGTGCACACCTTTTTCTCGAAGTGTCAGCCTCAACCAGTTCATGTCTAGTGGTCCCAAACCACTCCAGCCCACGAAATACTTCCATGTACCTCAAATAATTTCAATGACATGGCAAGAAACAAGGTAATGGACCATATTAGTGTGACGTCACATAATTAAGCAACCTACATGTGAATCATGGCATCCGGTTGCCTATATGTAACACTGGAACTTGACCCTTATGCTCATGATCATAAAGGCGACATTTTTGAGTTATAACAGCACAGAATTTTTTTCTCCCTTGAGAGAAATATTTTAGAATTTTCAGTTACGACTTGCCAATATATGTTACAATATATACAATACGGTACATTATAGAAATTTTGTTAATAACAATAAATTAGCTGTCAGTGTCATGACTCTTTGGCGTAGGTTGCATAATTATTATTAATTACCTATATGACTTCACAACTAATGTGGTCTATTGCAAAAAAAGTGCTAAATGTATATTTTCAATTTATTTAATATTTGCCAAAAAAAAAATGATGGTCCACAAAACCCTACAATTGTTTCTACACCGGGGCTTAATGTGTTAAATTAATATTTTTTCTCATTAATAATCTGTATAAGAAAATAAATTGCGTCAATATTGCGTCAGGGTTTCAAAAGAAAGTGAATTAATTTGCCTGAAATGGCCTTTTGCAATGGTAGATGTGTTTGATTTATTATCAAATATTTTCATTTGGAACATATTTCACTAGTTAAAAAATAATAAAAATGTTTTTTTTTTGTTTCAAGTAATTATTGTGGATAGAATTTTGTGTTTTTGTGTAAATTTGCTTTGGATTTAAAAATTTTAATATAAAACTATAATTTTTTTCGGCTAATTTTTTAAAATAATGTTAAATTTCAATTTATCATTGCAACAAATTAAGTTTATGCGAAAAATGTGGCTAGAAAAAAATTAGCAGGCTAAAAGGCAGATCGAAATCAGTTCAATGGAACATATTACAATCCAACCGAAAGTCATATGACATTTTTGTAATTTTGGAGATGATTGCCACAGTTTATTTCTGTTAAATAAAAAATTACACCAGTGTAGACTTTTTATTATACATAAATAATATTTGATCATACATTTTTGAAATCGGTAGGCAGTTTATATCTGTTTGGATTTGAACAGTTTGAGATGTACCACTCTAACAAAAAAATGTACACAGATTTACCAAAACCAAAAGACATAATAATTTTGCCTTTAGGAGTTAAAATATAAACATAGATTTTTCAGGGAAATATGTCACATATGTGACCACAATACACTATGATATGCTACGCTCTGAGCTCCAGGCGTGTTCAGTTTGTGAATGACATCACAGTGAAGCACAAATCCCGTGAATGCATGAAGCACGTTATTATTTATTGGGTTTATTTTGTGAATTTGAATTTATTAAACTGAATAACTCATTACGTTCTTATGTTATTAGACTAAGGCACAGTAATCAAAGAATTAGTTTAGAGAACTGCCAGAGAAAGAGAAAAAGAAAGTTAAAATTTATTAATTATAGCGGTAGACTTGTAATTAAATTTGTATAATGTGTATGTATGTAGTTATGAATTTATTAAAACACTATCCCATTTTGTTGCACAAAAATTATATTTAATCATTCTAAGATTGAATATTTACCTTGGTTCTAATAGCATCCATTGCGAACTCAGTACTTTGCTTTGCTGTGATAGGGGCATACATGCGCGTTGGCATACCGTTGTAAGTGTATCGTGTGTGACATGAAAAAAGGACAAATGTATTTTTGTATTAATATAAGTCAATTCATTTTCCTTTTAATACATCATTTGTTTATATTTTAGTTTCTTCCAGATGTTTTAAAATTCTAGGTCTAAAACTCTGTAATGTCTAAAGTGCAGCATATTTTATATAGGTATATATTAATATAATGTCTGATCTGTATTAAGTGTCAGAAATAAGATTTATTGTACCAGCTCCAATTTATACATTTTTACAGCATTCAGTTCAGTAATTTTCAGTTAATTTTATTTTTAGAATTGCAGAGCATGATCGATCTGTTTATATACAATTTTATTGACTTTGTAAAGTCTTGTTATAAATAAAGCTATACTAAGCGTTTGTAGATTAAGTATTTTTTAATATGTAGTTTTATAAACAGTTTTCTGCATCAGAAAATTATGTATTTTATTATTATTATTTTTTATATATCCAATAATAAGTGTTTATTTTTATTATTATTGGGTATATTTATGATAAACAATGCGTGTACATATTAAGTTATAGGTAATAAATCTAGTAGGAAAATATTATTAGTAATTATTTTATGTATTTAGTATAAAATTTGCATTATACAAGTACTCAAATGCCATTTTTATATTTATACATTATATATATATATATATATATATATATATATATATATATATATATATATATATATATATATATATATATATATATATATATATATATATATATATATAATATATATATATATATATATATATATATATATATATATATATATATATATATATATATATATATATATATATATATATATATATATATATATATATATATATATATATATATATATATATATATATATATATATATATATATATATATATATATATATATATATATATATATATATATATATATATATATATATATATATATATATGTATATATATTATATATATATATATATATATATATATATATATATATTATATGTATATATATATATATATATATATATATATATATATATATATATATATATATATATATATATAATATATATATATATATATATATATATATATATATATATATATATATATATATATATATATATATATATATATATATATATATATATATATATATATATATATATATATATATATATATATATATATATATATATATATATATATATATAAAATACATACAGCGTGTTTCACATTTTGTGAGTTCACCTGAATAATCTTTTATAGGTATCGATTGTCGTTGTGACAGGATTGTACATTATTGTGTTTTTACAAAAAAAAAATAAATAAAGTACCATACAAAGAAGAACTAACTACTGTTAATACATTAAAGAATTATATAAAAAAAATATTAAAGTAATTTTTTTGATGAAATTTTACATTAAAAGTAATTTGCATATTTTAAACACAGAATCTACAATCAATATTGTAGTAAAAAGAAAACTAGAAAAATGTAGTAAATTTGACTATAAATTTACTACAATTGATTACAGATTCGTGTTTAAAATGTTAAAATTTGTGTTTAAAATACTTGTGATGCAAAGTTTGCTCTGCTTGTTTTTTATATATAATTTTTGTGTCATATTAATAGTAGTTAATGTCATAAACGGTATTTACAGATGAAATAAAGAAAGTTCTGTTCTTTAACAGTTTTATTTGCATTAACAGTTAATTCTATTGTAACTTTTATTACACAGGATGTTCAATTCGCAACTACTTAATACAAAATAAGTAATTCGAAAAAAAATTATTAAAAAAAATGTATGCAATTATTTTATGAAACTTTGCATCATAAGTAATTTGAGCATTCTAAACACAATCCACAATTTTGTAAACTTGACTTCCTCATATAATAGTGTACAATTTTGTCAAAATGAAAATCAGATACCTTTAAAATAAAAATGTTTTGAGGTAATAATGAAATCTGAAACACGTATATACACAATTAAACTCGATTTCATGTAAAACTTGTGTTTAATGCGATAAAAGAAAGATAATTGGTGTTTAAATATGCAGGGAGAGAGTTAACTACTGCTGCATTGCTACTAAGAGGCACCCGCCGGCGCAAAATCAGTCGGGGACCGGAGACCTGCAATCAAGAACATTCTTTCTCATTGTTCTGTGCCGATGTGGCAGTAGCAGAGCAACTATCTTTTGTCATCTAACAGTTTCCTATTATTCCATCACGGTCCGCTACGTTAAATGAAGGTTTTGCATGAAATCGAGTCCAATAGAATGTGTACATTAATGTGTATATATTAATTTCACACTTGCCAAAAACATAAAGAATCATGTAACCTAATTTTTTGTAAATATTTTTGTACAAAATGTAAACAATGTCAATATTTTTTTAGGAGCCATCCTATATTTTCACACAAATTCAGTATAGAGTATTGTGATAATGACCCAATATTGAACATTTTGGCAAATATTTGCTATTTTATTTAAAAAGTTTTAAATTTAATTTTTGTTACTCATTAACTACTTCTATAAGTTTAACTGTAATAGAATAATTGTTATTTAGTATATTTTAATTGTATATATCTTGCTTTAAAAATATGAGCTATGTAATTCATTTCTAGAAAATGTATTTTGTATATAAGGTCGTGTAGAATATTTTGTGTTGTAAGTAAGTTATTTATGATTTTACCAAATATTGGTACTAAAAAAAAAAAAATGACTTGGAACAAGAAGTACCTAATATTGACATTTTACAATGAAAATGTAAATTAAATGATTAGAATAAAATTTAATTAGAATTTTTTTTTTTTATTTTTCCTTTCTCTGCTATGGAATTCACTATTGAATGAACCGAATGCAATGCATATTTTTAATAATAAAAAAATTTAAAAAATGGACTGAAATCAAAATATGCTAAACATTTTTACTAATTATTTTTTTCTAACTTTTACAAAAACTTATCACAGATAAGTATAACATATAACAGAGTAGTTAGAATTAAAAATAACATTATTGACTCAGTCGTACCAACAAAATGTGCATATTATCTTTTTTATAATCCAAGTTTCAGCGTTTTGGCAAATTGCCGGGAAAATAATAATTGTTTAAAAAGATATATGTTATACTTATCTGTGATAAGTTTTTGTAAAAGTTAGAAAATAATCAGCAAAAAAATTTTTAGAGTTATTATATTTTCATTTCATTTCATATTTTAATAGAACTTTTACCAAGAAAAGAATACCTAATTTGTTTAAAAAAAATATTTAAAAATGTCTCACATGTTGCTGTTTACTTAGGAACACAACATGTTTCAGTGTATATGACTGAATAAGAATTCTTTAACACAATCATGCCTTTTCTCTTGTGGGAAAGAAAAGTTTTTAACGTCCATATTTCCTAATCACTATTTTGGCAGATTTTTTTTGTTGCATATCTCTTTAGGAGTTGTGAAAATTTGTATGTCAGCAAGATTTTCATGACCTTCCTCTTTCTTATATTTTATAGTGTGGAGGTCATGGTAAGAAAAGTCGCTTGGTTTTGACTCAGTTGGCACTTTTTGGGTAAAATGTATGACCTGGCCTGCGTTGATGCCCTTTAGATAGATCATTGGGTTTATAAAGGCACATCAATATTTTCTAACACAATGTGATAGAACTAATCATGAAGCATATTTCCCCCAAGAATTATAATATTCTCTGTAGAATTTATATTTTTTACATAATTAAAGAAATTTACCTTTACATGGGTCTATAGACAATACAAAATAAAATCGTCATTTTCTCAGTTTGACTGATGCTGTAAATTAATTATTTTTCATATTATCTTCTCTTTACAGGACGTTATCTCCCGCATTATTAGTGTATAGAAACCGCATTGTTTTTAATTATAAATCTTTTTTTTTTAGATTAAGCTTTGAGTGTTTCAAAAATAAGTAACGTAACTTGGGGAGTGGGTAGATAATCGCGAAATATTAAAAAAAGATAAATACAATTTTCCCCTAAACCCCCTCCTTTGTGTAGTGGAGGGTGATAAAGGTAGTACTAAAAATGCATTTTTTATTACATATAATGTTGAAAAATACAAACAATATCAGTTGAATTTAAATAAATTGGGAACTATTTCATTAACTGCTCAAAGTGACGTCCTTCAACTTGAATGCATTTTTGAGCACGTTTTTTTTTATTTGTTTAGTTACTTTCCCTAAAGTAAATCTGGAATTGGACAACTTCCTACAAGCCTTTGTAATCCTTTCTCTAAGTTCATCTACAGTATTAACTGGTTCTGCATACACTTTTTGTTTTAAAATTCCCTAAATGCTATAATCCATAGGATTGAGCTCTGGCGATCGTGCTGGCTATTTCGCAAGAGCATCTACTTCATGACCTATCCACTTACCAGAAAATTGTTCATTTAACCAATTCCTTGCTTGCACTGTAAAATGAGGTGGCGCCCCATCATGCATGAACCACATGGAAATTCTGTGCTGATAAGGAACCTCTTCAAGCAAAAACATTAAATTTTCAGGGGATATCGTCTGGATTATGTTCAGATTAAGTTGACAAACTAAGGCAAAATAAAAGAAATCTATATATTACAACTAGTTGCAGGTTTGTCTCATTTTATCTTCAATCTAAAAAATCTAGTTATTTTAAGTTCTAATTTCCAGTACCCATTTAAGTTTATATTTGTAAATACATACGTTTTTGCGTCATTTAATAATAACCGGTTGGTAAATTGCATGGCAGTTATTTTGAGTCAAGAGTTAAGAAAAATGAAACACCACAGTATAATGTCTCCTGTATCTCTAAAGAGACCTTGTGCGAGTAGGGTCTACACATAAGAAATGACTGACACCCAATAGCCGAGTTTATCGAAATTAATATAATTTTTTTTAACAAATCCTAGTTCCATAAATAGAGCCGAACTTGAAACTCCTGGTCGAGTGTCAAGTGTGCGTCTTTTTTTGACCAAGTAAATTTAAATTATTGTTTACTTTTGTGGCATATATATTATCTGCAAAAATTACAATACATAAAAAACAAGTAGAAAAATAATATACACGAGTCCAGTGACAAAGGTTCACAAGTGAACCTTGTGGGACCCCATATGAATATCACAATATTAGGGGTTCTTGAACACAGCCTGTACAAAACTGAACCCCTGCCAAAGGAAGGATGGATGTAAAATAGAGGTATTACTCAAGGAGAAAAAGAAGACTAGAATTTTCTTTTCCAGTGAGTTTTAATAGTTTACATAGACACATGGTGAGTATTTTATGCAAGTAATATTATTAAGGCTAACATGCCCAAACTATTAAATTATTTACAAACAACGATGTAAGAGAATAGGATGTAGTTTATGGGAAACTTAATTTTGAATCTATGTAAAAAAATCTCATGTAGATGTTTGATTTCTGATAACGGTAGCATTGGTGTTGACATGTCAACGGTTCCAACCCACTTCAGGACAAAATAAAACCTTAGACGTAAATAAAATTTATATAGTGTAAACTACTTTTAGGAGCAAATATAACATTTAATTAAAATTCGTGAACAAAGTGCACACCATGGCGATTCAACTTTTCAACCTTCAAGCATTCAACTAGTTAAATTCAGTGTTAGAATGGTTTGCCATCGCTAAGAGCATCCGCAATTGGGAATATAAGCAAAAACATAACCTATTTGCTACAAATTATCAAACTGACAGCGAATTTTAAATAGTGTTTGTGGTACTTTTATGAACTAAAATTAACATATAAGTCCTTCCCTATCAAATTTTATCATTGTAACTAGAAGGGTTTTTAGGCGAGCATAAATATGCTTTAACAATACTCACATTCGATACTTAAAGTTAAGCAACGGTAGTCGCAGTTAGTAATTTGATAGTAATTCAAATGAAATGTTGTAAAACCAAAATTCTACAAAAAGTTGGAGAAAATTGAAAAAATGAAATTATCAAAAAATCACCCAGGTCAAATAAAAGGCAGTTAGCCATAAGAAACATTTAAAAAATGCCCGAGACAAAAATTACAAAAGTTCAAAGTACAAAATGTCACTTTTTTTTTCAGCAAATTAGATAAAGAATAAAAAAACATATTCAAAACTTCAAACCGCAATTTTTCATCTCGATTCTCCGATTTTAAAAAGCAAAAATAGTAAAATTAATTTTCATTAAAAAACCGCTCTGCAGTATAAAATCGACGCTCGGCGTCGCCATATATTCGAATAAATAAAAATGAGCAGAACTCATATAGAAACTCATAAACAATAATTACAAATAGAAATACGTTTTTCTAAAGCACCCTCTGTCCCATTTCGTTTTTGGTCTTAATGACGGTCAAAAAATTGTACACGGTCACAAATCGCCTGGTCTCATCAGTAAAATTCAACTTTGCAATGAACCCTCTGTTCAATTTTTTTTTTTGCCTTCAGCAACTGAAAATATTTTCAGTTTTTATAGTCATTTTCAGGGAAGCAAAAAGCCATTTTTGCAGGGACCCGTGTTCAATTTTATTTTTGCATCAAAACTGATTGGAAAAATATTTTCCGTTTTCCTAATGTCAATTTCAGGCCAGAAAAAAGCCAAATTGTTAGGGACCCCTGTGCAAATGTTTTCTTGCCCTAATTAAATAGATAAAAAGCAAACGCCGCTTGATTAAATCCAGCTACAAAATCTAAGGTCTCACAAGCCAGGACCGCCGAAGAGGAGTTGCTGAAGTCTTGCTCAGCTCTGCTAGAGTAGCCGAAGGCACACAGAAATAGTCAATGAGGATAAGAACAGGCTAACTTACTCTCCGTATCATAAAAACCGACCTTGAGGAAATTCCATTCCACGATCAAATACCAAGGCAATACAATTCAGATTATTTTTCGTGGCAATAAGTCACGTGGCGCCCAACTTAATATAATAACCCAGCTAGGGAGAAATAGAAACGCACAGGCACTCAAAAGCACAAATTTAAATCCCCTTGTATTTGTAACAGAAACTGGGCGACCTCTTCCCATCTTCTAGCGGATTGTATATCAGCGTATACGTAGAAGCTGGACCCTTAGGCAAGTGTTGTGTAGGTGATATACCATCCTTCGGAAAGGATGCAAAGCAGTTTGTCCCTTATCTAGTAAATATTGGCCAAGTAAAAAATCCCTACTCTTCGACAGAGAAGAGGTTCGACAAAATTTTCAGGTTGGGGGCAGCTCGTCTCCTGGCGTCGGTGTTGGCCCTGGTAGCGGAAATAGGCCGACGTTAAATAAATGATAAAAAAACTGGAAGGGTTTACGAGAAACAATTGAATGGTCGGTCGTAACAACGTTGTAAGTCTCAAAATCCTAAATACACGTGTTTTACATGGAACAACATTCTATGTACCGTGTATTAGCCTACAACTGCCGTTAGTGGCATTATTATCAAATACTGTAATATGTATTTATTAGAGTAGTTGAAATAAGATATGAAAAAAATTCTATATAAACGTATTTCCTTAATTCCAGAGATTGTACTTTTTGTTACATACAACGTTGTTACGGCCGACCATTCAATTAATCCTTCATTTCATATCCTTAGAGGACGCTTTTAAAAAAAATCCCTTAGTGGACGGTTTGGGCAATGGTAAAGTGTTTCCAATATGAACTGGAACAGCATAAAAACGCCAACAACGGGAATTTAGTCATATCCATGACCGTCGACCAAAAAGGTTTAGAATTATCTTTTAATTCTTTAAAATAAATCGAATATTTTTTTACAATTTTATATAAGTTTATATATACTAGTGTAACCCCGGCGAAATTCGACAGCGGGTGTATTGGAAAATGCAAGTGACTGACGAAAGTTTTATGTTACAGCACCTCCTTAAATACTACATTGAGAGTGCTGTTCCCTTTTGAAATTATTTGTACTTTCAAATTGTCGAACGATCGTACTCGAGACATTGCTAGGTACAACTTGCCATGGCTAAATACAGGCTGGGGTAAATAAATCCCAACACGATCAAGAGTTTGTCCTTGCGCTTTGTTTATGGTCATACAAAACACAAGACGAATAGGAAATTGGCGGTCTTTTTGAAAGATAAATATAGTTTAAAAAAACTAAAAAACACGCTTTTTAAAGCACATCAAACTAAAAAGTGAAAAATAATTATTAATATAAACTGAAAATAATAATGAACGAAAAATACTAGTATTATTGTGAAAAAAGCGTGGGGTGCTTTGTGCAATATTTTTCGTATATCGAGCACCCCACGCTTTTTTCACAATAATACTAGTATTTTTCGTTCATTATTATTTTCAGTTTATATTAATAATTATTTTTCACTTTTTAGTTTGATGTGCTTTAAAAGCGTGTTTTTTAGTTTTTTTAAACTATATTTATTTTTAACTTTTTAGTTTGATGTGCTATGAAAGCGTGTTTTTTAGTTGTTTTAAACTATATTTATATTGCTTATTGATGCTGATATTATAACATATTACGATCCAACAGATATTTCTGAAAAAAAAAAAAATTTTTATTTCAGCCGTGAGGTTCGAACTCACGCCGGAGGAGTCTGTCGTTTCGCGTCGACTGCCTTAACCCACTCGACCAACGGGCTAATTAACAATTATGGAATCTACTGACATATTAAGCCTTTGCTTTCACGCAGGGATACGTGAGGAAAGGATTGGCGATCCTGAACAGGATAATGATATAAACTTATCAAATTATTGTATTGTTACCGGTTCTTAATAAGTGTACAAAGTTTCAATTAAATCTGTCCGTTTAAAGTGGGTTAAAATCGAGTCCAAAGAGTCGGTTACAAACAAACAAGCAAACAAACAAACAAGCAAACATACAAGTGAAGCTAATAAAAGCGTGTTAAAAAAAGGAAGAGTTGTATCAGATGGCGTTAAGTCGATTCTAGGAATCAAAACTCTTTGACCTACTCTTTCGCCAGTGATAATTTCCAAATCCAAAGAATTGTCGTACATATTTCGAACAATTAATCTGGTACCATTTAAGAGCCCCTGGGAAGCATCTAGGTTTCTTAACAGCATGACAATAGCGCCAGTTTTTAATGTAAGATTATGTGGAGGCAAACCACTTAACTATTCAGAAATTCCATAGGAAACTGAAGAATTTCATTCTCCTCCACCGTTATAAAATTATTTACATTAATATATGTTCTAGGCGTTCCGGGTATAAGGTTTATAACTTTAGAAGTGATCTCATCGCAGTGTTCATTTTTTGGGGCTAAAATGGCAAATTTTGAAAAATTAATAACGGCGTGTGGTGACGAAAAATTCCCAAAAATTTCAGAAACAGTGTCTTCTTTCGCAATTACACTGGAGGGTAAATCAATAACAGCTGATAATGGTGACGATTCGTCATTTACGATTATATGGCTAGTACTTTCCTGAATATTTTCAATAGTAACCACTTGTTTCAGTTTTTCTTTGACAACTTTCTTGCAGAGGTCACAAAACCACATTAAATTATCGCAACCATTCTAACTGTTTTTCGAATGATGTCTGTCTGTCGGTTGTGTGGTGTGTGTGTGTGTGTGTGCGTGCGTGCGTGCGTGCGTGTGCGTGAATGTGCGTGTGTGTGCGAGTGCGTGTGTGTGCGAGTGCGTGTATGTGCGAATGCGTGTGTGTGCGAGTGCGTGTGTGTGGTGTGCGTGTGTGTGGTGTGCGTGTGTGTGGTGTGCGTGTGTGTGGTGTGCGTGTGTGTGGTGTGCGTGTGTGTGGTGTGCGTGTGTGTGGTGTGCGTGTGTGTGGTGTGCGCACGTGCGTGCGCGTGCGTGCGCGTGTGTGCGTGTGTGCGTGTGTGTGTGTGTGTGTGTGTGTGTGTGTGTGTGTGTGTGTGTGTGTGTGTGTGTGACAAATACGGTAAATATGTTATCATTATTTCAAAGTAAACAAAATCCTATTATGCAAAAAAAATGAAAGTAACCGTCTAAACTATAGTGGTGTTAAAACGAAATAAAAAGCCATCCATTATTATAAAACAAAAAAACAGTCAAGACAGTAATGTGACAAAAACGGACATATCTCAAAAAATTAATCCTAGCGAATTATCAGTCTCAGTAAACAGAATGAAAACTGTTTCTCAAGGAAGTGTTTTAATAGAGTGCAATGATGACACATCGCTGGAAAAACTTCAAAGCAAGGCTATAAGTGAACTTGGGGTTAATTATGATATAAGAATACCTAAAACCATAAAGCCAAAAATTCTTATAGTGGGTGTTCGCGAAGAAAACTTGGAAGACAATAAAACATTTATAGATAGTCTAATATCACAAAATCTATACTAAAAGAGGTTAATAAAGAAGACACTCAGTTTGTTCGTAAATATAAGCCGAAAAATAAGACACACTGTAATGTAATAGTAGAAATAAATCCACAGCATTTGGCACAAATTTTATACAATCAAAAAATTTTTGTTGGATGGGACAGTTGCCCAGTGTATGAATATATAAGTGTCCTCAGGTGTTTTAAGTGTTGGAGATTTGGACACAAAGCAAGTGTATGTAGACAAGAGAAAAGAGTATGCCCATTGTGTAATGAAGATCACCCAAGTAATAATGAATGTCCTCCGGGTAAAGTGGAGTGTACAAATTGTAAGCATACATGTAAAGCAATAAAAGTACCTAATGTAACCTATAATCACACAGTTTTCGACAAAACCTGTAAATCTTACTTAAGAGCAGTAGAACAAGCTAAAGCTAGAATAGATTACCAATTGTAGCAATTAGATGACAAAAAATATTCAACATGTCTGTGCATAAATATTCAAGGACTAACTACACACAAGCCAGAGTTATACGAATTTGTTATGGAGGAAGAACCATTTGTAGTCTGTGTAACGGAAACACATAACGTCAGATATAGAGGAAACTGAGCTAACTATACCAGGTTACAGATGTATCTCATGTTTATCTCACAGCAGCATACAGGAGGAGTAATAATATACGTCAAAAAATCTGTAAATGTTAATATAATTTACAATGAATATTCTTTAGATTATTGGGTAATATTTATAAAAATTCAGTTAAACAATCAAACACTGATAGTGGGAGCAGTTTATCGGTCGCCGAATGGAAACTACGAGGAATTTTTAAATTTATTTGAATAAAAACTTGAAAGTGAGGAGATATGTAAGAATAATGTTTTAATAATGGGAGACTTCAATGTAAACTTTAATGACAAGAAAAACCACTCAACAAAAAAATTAAAGAATTTAATACAAGATTCGGGGTATAAGCAAATAATGAATCGGGACACTAGGATTACCAATACTCATCAACGATGATAGATCTTATTATAACAAATATGTATAAATTAGAGCCATTGCCAACAGTATATCCAATATTTCAGATCATATTATAATTGGTACAAAATTAGACATTCACATTCAAAATAAGGAAGAAAATATATGCTTTAGAAATTTAAACAAGGAAAATATTGATAAAATAAAAATCGATTTAATTGACAAGGACTGGAAGTATGATTATACTGATGTGGACACACTGTATAACAGTTTTGCTAATAACATTACAGCCTCAATAAACAAAATTTCGCCGATACAAAATAAAATAGGGAGCAAAGGAAACAAGTGTTACAACCATAATATTAAGAGTGCTCAAAAGGAAGGTGATAAGGCATACGCAAAACACCAATTTACACAGCTGGAGGCAGACTGGACGGATTATAAACAGAAAAGAAATAAAGTCTTACAAGTAACTAGACAAGAAAAGAAAGCCCATCTTAAACAAAGGATAGATATGTCTCGGGGTGACAGTAAGCAGATGTGGAAGACAATAAAAACATTATTGGGCAATAATAATAAAAAAAGGGATGTTGAAGGAACCAATATAAGTTTTGAACACGACATGGGGCTTATTGAAGAAAATTTTAACAAATATTATGCTGACAGTATTGAATCTATTACCAATAGCATTGATGATAATATATATCTAAAGATGAAAATGATGAGATACAAAATAAGATGCCAGAAACGACTAAAATCTTTGAGTTTAAGACAATAAGCTTGAACAAGTTGAGACAAATTATTTTTACTACTACTGGTGACGAAACATTACTGGTGACGAAACATTACTACTGGTGACTGAAACATTAAATATCAACTTGTTGAGAGAAATATTTGACAGCGTGGGATATCCATTGTTAAATTTAATAAACGCATCATTGACAACCGGAAAAATACCATCTGAATTGAAATTGTGCCAGTCCCAAAAGTTCAAAACCCAAAAGAAGCAAGTGAATATAGGCCAATAAATTTAATCCCGATTGTGGATAAAATATTTTAAGAGCTTTCAGTCAACTTTCTCTTCTCTCCAGATTCTCAGGAAATCTGAAAATAACCACATTTTTTAATAACAATCTTTAAAATTGAATTAAAAAAATATCAATTGACTTCAAAACATCTACAGTTTGTGAGCAACCTTAAGAATGAAATTTCCATTGAAGTTAAAATAAATATTTTTGTATAAGTATCTTTTTTGATAAAATGTGGATGTTTTACTGTTCAAATGGAATCAAATGTTGTTGTTTTTGTAAAGCTACCATTAATTTTAGTTATTTTTTAGCTTTCACATTTTCGCATTATGCCGACCCTGATTTGTTTGTTTATTTACCTGTGAAAAGATAAACAACACCGTGGTTTTCCTCTTTGACCGCACACTACACACTTATTAGTAGTGTTGGCAAAAATGCGCCGCAGGACATAGGCGTACGCATCATAAGTGTAATAAAAGAAATGAACTAGTAATAAAAGCAATAAACTGTTAAAATTCATAACAACGTATGCACAACTTACCCTCTTAACTAGCTTGGTTTCACAAACTTGATAAGATGTGTAAAGACTTTGCAGCAACATGTATGTTTCTATGGTGCTGGAAAAATATGCTTATATTTTGAGACGACCGTTCGACATTTTTTATTGATGTAATACAAGCATACTTAAAATAATCTTTGAACTCGCTTAATGGATCTGCAGATGCACCATCAGTATCATCACAAATTTGTCTTAATCTGGTAAAACCGGTGTCTTGCTTTAACACGTGCGAACTTTTCTCCAATGGGTTCATTTTTTGCGTCACCTATAGAGTGTAGCGGTCGATTTACTTCGTCTGCTATTTGCAGTGTCACCGCTAACGACAACGCACTGTTTTGTAAGTTTTGTATCGCGTCATGTTATCTTTATAGTTCTTGTGAATAGTTTTTAAAGCTGTTTCAACAGGAACATCTTTGAATTTTGTCTGGCTTTCCTTAATAGCTGCAGCCTCGTCTGGATTGAATTGTAGTATCACAGCTTTTATTTGTTGTAAATATTCAACATAATAAAAAGCTACCTCCAACCATGTTCCCCCAACGTGTAAGATTCGGATGTGGTAGTTCGGAAATACTGGGACACTTACTATGACGCGAAGACGTTTAGAAGATTTAAAAAACACTTTTTTCGTACTTGCTATTAATGTATCTACCTCTGGAAAACCTTGTCTAATAGTTTCTGCCACAAGCATGCACTTTCCACGTAACATGTACCATATTACAACCGTGTTCTTAAAGAGAACGGCCTACCAAACGGATTGTCGCGGCACTATCAGTCACAAACATCAACACTTGACTCTTGACAGGTCAAATTTTTCTAACGTCTTCAGCACCACCCGCGTAATTCCTTGGACAGTACACCCAGTCTTGCTAGCTAGTATCAGTGAAAATGTCTGTTTAAGAGGGTCCAGTACACGTACTATAACATTTAAAATAGAATTTTTTTTACAATCTGTCGTCTTGTCAACACATAACCACAGCCCTGTATTTTTTAGTACACATTTGATCTTATTTATAATGTCTTCGCCTACAGTTGGTACATAATTATTCAACGTTGTGCGACTTGGTAACGTCACCTTGGGATTGTATTTATTCCAGAACTGAAATGGTTATTTATCGAGTATGTGTAGTGGAACGTCACAGGCAATCAGCATTACGAGTAAATCGAACATAAACTGTATTGTCGAAGGCACGCCCTTTTTTTCGTTTCATGTTGCACAGAATTTACGTGACATTTACAATCACGTTTGTTCCAGTACATCAGGTCTGTCTCAGACACCTTACAAATTATTATAGCAGCATTGTAGAATAAATCGGGGAATTCACTGATAAATTTATTCACTTTGTCAGCGTATAGCCGTTTTTTACTCTTTGGCAGGTCTGACATACTTTATTATTAAATTAATATCAAGAATTAAATACAACAAATAAAATTATCAACAATACAACGGAAAGGAATAAATTACGTTATACACACACTACGAGGCATAGCAATAGACTAAAATGTGTCTTTGCTAAAATAGCAAACAAGTCTCACTTACGTATTTGGGTATTTCTCCACTTGGCACCGCCCATGACTTGCGGACCGATTTGCCAACTCTACATATTAGTCAGTTTCTCAATAAATATTTATAAATAAATTTTTTATAACTAAAAATTGATTACTAATAATCAAATCACAGTATCAAATAACAAAACTTTAAAATCACTTAAAAACACAGATTAAAATGACGGACGTTGTCTTACAGAACACTATTTGTTATCAAGACGGTGATAGATCGGGCATCGATCGGGTTTCTTCGTGCTGTGTTAATGATTCTGACCAATAGGAATTAAACCAGCGATAATATTTACATCTCGCGTGGGATGTAGATAAATTGGACAACTTTTTATGTTTTGTTACTCATCTTCTAGTATTATTAATCTAAGGCTAAAAACGTAGTATTTGTCCTTTTCACCCTTTAGTTTCTCGCAGCCTGTTTAACAGTTTCCTATTATAAATAAATTGTTGTTTTAAATGTGTGCGTTTCATTAATGCTAAAGCCTTGAAGCATTTTGAATAAATTTAAATAGAAAAAAAAAGGTGTTACGCTGTCCAATTTATATACTACCCACGAAATTGTTTTATCATATTTCATATGATTATTCTGTTTTACAATATTGAAGTTGCAGGGGAGATTGTGTCATTATCACATAGATTAGAAAGAACACTTTCCTTAAGTGGAAAATTTTACCTTGTATTGCCCCTTTACACTTTTACACCGCCTCTGTTGCGAAATCAATTTCTATGTATGTTAAATAGGTAGGGTTACCAACTAGGTCACACAAAATAGACTACAAATCGCTTTTATTAGTACAAATTGAAACAGGTGATAAAACAAGTTTTCTATAAACATGTTTCGAAAATACTTCGTAAGGGAGTTACAGCCCCCCCAAAGAGGTGCCTCTGTTGATGGGTTTTCCCAATATCTCATAAACCGTTAAAGGTAAAATTACAAAATTTTGTACACTTTATAATCTTTATGCATCTTAACGAACTCTATGATTAAAATTTTAAAATCTTAATCAGTGGCATTCTAAACTAGCTGTAGAATAAAAATTCCCTTAATTATTTTGGATGTAGTTTCTTGCTACTTTTATCATTATCTAAAATTTACTTTTTGACAAAAAACATCTCGCATTTTTTCAATATCTGTTTAAAAAAGGATTTAAAATGTATATAACAGACCATAAAATAGCATTAAAATCAATTTTAGATCTACTACAAAGAAACTACAGGATAATAAACGTAAAGAAATATTTATCTTTAATTGGTTTATGAAATATTGGGAAAACTCATTAACAGAAGTACCTCATTTGGAGGTTGTAGCTCCCTTATGAAATATTTTTCGATACAGTTTACAAAAAACCTTTATCTTAAAATTACATGTTCTATCATCTGTTTCAAATCTATCACAGTAACATCAGAATACCCTATATATTATACATAATATATTATATGACAAAAACATATTTTTACTTTAACAGTTTGACGTTTGAAAGGTCTAATTTAGTTACAAAAATGTCAATGTCAACATGATAATTATTTAAAAATTTTAATGAAACATTTCAAGGTACGCTATTAAAATTTAATTGAGGTAAGTGAATAATTAAATAGAATAATTTTTTATATTATATAACAACAAAAGGTCGAGCAAAATACCTATACAAGGTGTAAATAAAATAAAAATTCTACCAAATGAATGGAAAAAAATTAATGGGCCAAAGAGGAAGAAACTACTATCTACGTTACAAGATTTACGAGATTTATGCCCTATTTTGGTTTTTTTGAACATAATATCCTTTATCTAACCCCGTTATGAAATGTCAAGTTTTAAATGCATTTTTGACGTTACGAAACGTCACATTTTTCATAACTCAGTCCCATTACATAACTGAGTGATGTAATGAATTTTTACGTACTTAACTGATTATTATTATTTTCCTATTTTAAAGCGGGATTAGATAAAATTTTGTACTTAACACGTTATGAAAAGTAATTTTACTTGACTCATAACTGGTTACGTAAATAACTATTATTCAACCCAACATAGAATAGAATAGAATAGAATAGAATTTTATTGCGTAACGGTTACAAAAATCTTACAATTTAAGTGTGTTACATGTCCAAAATTCTAGAGAAGATAAAAATACAGGTAAAACAAAGAATAAAAATGTAAGATGCTTAAAAACTACTACTACTAATTAAAAAAACAAAAATGCAACTTAAAATTTAAAACTTTAAAGAGCGATACAATCTTATATAAAAGTTGTTTCATTCACTTCCTCTAAAAAATAGGGTTCTGCAGATATTAAGTGGTTTTTTATGGTGTTTTTTGAAGATACTTATAGATGTAATATTTTTTCATTTCGGTAGGTAACATATTGTAAAAATGCAGACATTTATAAAAACATCCTTTTTCTAAGACGGTTGTAGCGTGTATTGGGTAAGTGAGAGTATCTTTGTGTCTTGTTTCATAGTTATGATCTCTGATGTTGAATTTAAACTCTCTCATATGTTTGAAAACAAAACAAAGACATTCATAAATAAAAAGAGCCGGAACTGTTAATAGTTTTAATGCTTTAAAATGTTGACGACACGATTCACTTACTTTTAAATCGGATAAGATTCGTATTGCCCTTTTTTGAACTATGAATATATTTTGAATATGAGAACCACTCCAGAATATTATTCCATATGACAATAAGCTGTAAAAATGTCCATAATAAGCTGTAAGAAGCGTATTGTGATTCACTACCTTCTTCAGTTCTTTTAATGTGTAACAAACCGAACTAAGCCTACCACAAAGCGCTTGTACATGATACCCCCAGTCCATATGTTCATCAATTGTCACTCCTAAAAATTTTGTGCTTTCCGTGTAGTTAATATTTACATTATTTATATTTATCTCTTTCGGGTATGCATTTTTTGTTTCTACTATGTTTAAACAAAATACAATTAGTTTTATCATTATTTAATATCAACCAATTTTGTTTAAACCATTTTGATATTTTTTGCATCACATTAGCTACTTTAATTTCTAAACTATCATACTCCTTATCAAAAATTAGAATATTTGTGTCTTCAGCATAGGTTGTTATACAAACTGAGTCATTATTTAGATAATGTTGCAAATCATTAATGTACAATAAAAACAGTATGGGCCCAAGCACACTGCCCTGTGGCACACCTAGAAGTACTCTTTGGGTACTGGAATAATACTCCGATGAATTTGCTGTAATACACACTTTTTGATATCTCTCATTAAGATAAGAACTGAACCAGTTATGAGCAATTCCTCGTATACCTAGCTTATCCAATTTACTGAGAAGTGTAGTGTGATCAACACAATCAAAAGCTTTTGATAGATCGAGAAATATACCAAGAGCAATATATCCATTGTCTAGATAGTCCAATATCCTTCTCACAAAATCAAAGGTAGCTGTTGTTGTAGATTTATTTTTCTGATATGCATGTTGACTTTCAGTTATGACATTGTGTGATTCTAAAAATGGAATTAATCTTCTACACATGACAATTTCAAGTAACTTGGAAAAAGAAGATAGCATACTTATAGGTCTGTGGTTTTCTATTAATGAAGGATCACCTTTTTTGTATAGAGGTTTCACAACAGCTGTCTTTAATCTTGATGGAAAAACACCTTTTCTCAAAGACTGATTTACTACATAAGTCAACGGTTCAACTATATAACAGCCGATTCTTTTTAACATTGCTTATATTATCCTCACCACTGGAATACTTATTTTTTAAATTATTAATGATTTCAAATATTTCATTCTGTGTTACTTCAAACAGAAAAATTGAATTAGGATTACTAGTGATAAGTTCAACTGTATTATTTGCAGGAATAGTTCCAACCAGATCAGCAGCCATATTAACAAAGGTATTGTTAAAAATTTCACTTGCCAGTTGTGGCGATGTAATAGTAGCACCATTATCATTAATTTCTGTAAATAACTGATTATTATTTTTATTTTTTCCCTTTTCCGTATTTACTATATTCCAAATAGTCTTAGATTTATTACAAGAATTATTAATTTGAGTTTCATAATAATTAGACTTTTCATGTATAAGAAGAGTAGTATAATAATTTTTATAATCTACATAAGTTTGTTTTGTGACCCTACCTTGCTGATATGATTCATGTATTAAAGTTAATGTTTCTTTGGCATTATAAATATTTCTTGAAATCCATTTGCTGTTTTTGTTATTTTGTATTTTAACAGATTTTAGAGGAAATGATGAGTTAAAGTAGCTTAATAAAATTCGAATAAAAACATTGTACATGTCATCAACAGTTGCGGCTTCATACACTGACAGCCATGTCTCCTGTGATAGTAGACTATAAAAAAATTGGTAGTTTTCTGTACTGAAAATGCGCCTATATTCGTATGTTTTAGTATTAGTCATTACATTATCTTTAATACCTATTAGCTGAGCAAAGTGATCAGATATATTTACATCTAGTACCTCTGTATTACATTCTATCAAATTTGAAACAAAAATATTATCAAGACATGTTGCAGTTGTTTTAGTTACTCTAGTAGGTGTATTTACTGTGATTTTCATATTATAAGAATTCAACAAATTCATGATGCCATCTTTATTGTTGGCATTTTTTTGTAGATAACATATCAATATTAAAATCTCCTGCTACTATTACCAATTTATCATTTTCCGTTGCTATCTCTAACAAATAATCTAATTTATCAATAAAGATATTAATATCGGTAGAAGGAGGTCTATATACAACACATATTACATAACATATACCCCTAATTTTAACCTCGATCGCAGCACATTCAAGTAAATAATCCTCGCTTAATGCATTTATGTCCTTACGAATAATTGTAGATAGTGAGTTTAAAGCATATATCACAACACCACCGTGAGCATTTTTTTGCCGATCTGCAATAAGACGAAACTAATTTATAATTTTCTAACTGAAATGCATTAATACTAAGACTATTCTGCCAATGCTCACTGAGTGCTATGAAATGGGCATTTAAATCGCTTACAGCTACATTAATATTATTAATACAATTTGAAATTCCTTGAACATTCAAGTGAAAGAGGCTTAAGCATGTATTCAAGCTTTCATTTTCCTTCTCAAAATGTTGGATAAATCTCTTCGACTTTAATTGCTAAGTTTGCATCGTTTTTCTTTCTTCTAAATTTATAATTCTCTGATAACATGGACAGGTTGAATCAGTTACTGCATGGTTGGTGTGTAGAGATTTTTTTAATCTTATGTTTGTTTCTACACAATTAATACACTTTAAGGAATTTAACGTACAATCTGCTGTTTTGTGAGAGTTTCCACAGTTGAAACAAGTTACGTTATTTTCACATTTGGCTACAACGTGGCCATATCTCGCACACTTGAAACATCTTACAACTGTAAAATATTCATGAACGACACACCTTCTCCAGCCAATGTTCAATTTTCCATATTGACAAATTTTATTTTTTAGTCACATCAACAGTAAGTATGATATTCCCCTTGTCGATTTTTCCTTTCTGTTTATACTTGGAATGGACGGTAAAAATTGAATTATCAGTAACACCTATTTCATTTTGTTCGTTTAGAGATTTTATGATCATTTCATCATTTCCATCAATAAATTCTTCTTCAACTCCTCTTATGATGATTTTTGGATTTTTCTTTATTCCGTCAATTACACTATATCTAGTACCAAGTTCTTGTTGCACTGTTTCCTTTATTTTCTCCTTGGAATTAGTGTTACTACAGTTGATTATGATCGCACCCTCTTTTCCATCCTTTATATTTTCCACCGCGATGGCCATACTTTTTGGGATCAATTTTCCCTTTTAAATCACTTTTTGTTTTAGTACTTTGTTGTTTCTCTTTTTGGCTTTACAACCAGAACTTCAGTATTCTTATTCTTAACCATATTTGCATAAGTTCCCGGTGTATCCTTTGGTTGCTTCATTTCTGAGATTTCATTCAACAGCCTATTAATTAAAACAGATTGATCAATAATTTTTTCATCTTGGCAACGAATTTCCTTGTGTAATTTTTTTATTTCTTCAAGGAGAGTTGATTCCATATTTTTTAATTTTGTGTTTAATACTTCATGTATAGGAGGACTCTGGCAGTTTTTACACATAAAGCTAAGTATTCTTCCACTTTTTAATTGTAGTACTCTAACTTCTGTAGAAGAGAGTCCAATGCAATCCTGGCAATATGTTTCTTTACAAAAATCACATGCATAAGTGTCCTTATCAGGCGGCTTCTTACAAATTGCACACATCATTTTAATAATTGTGTATTGAAATAACCCCTAAGAAATAGTTTAAGTATGCCACTGAAGTACTATCTCCAAAAAAAAAGAAAAAACCAAATGAGCAGAATAAATAAAAACGTAGATAAAAAACAGTTTATATTTCCACAACAATTCACTAAATATTTAAGATTTTGTTCAATTTAAGATGCAATTGATTGCCAATATGCATAAGTTCCACTTCAAAATAATAAGCACTCTATTAAGTACATTTTCATGTAACTTTTTAGAATTATTTCCATAAAAATCACTGCCAAAAACCACTATTTTCAAGAGAACACTAATACTCATAATACATTCACTCTATTCAATTTTAATATTGCGTTTGTGACGAGAATTGCTTAATTAAAACTAATGCTACTCACTCTACTCCACGTACTCTGTTTCTGTATAAGGTCTAAGCACCTAACCAATAAACTGTGTGAATAACGAAATGAAAATCTGCAAAACAAGTTCTAAGCTTACCTGTAAGGATCTGTCTTGTTAAACATATGACGTAACTCATTAATTAACTCATAGATAGTGTTGACCCCTGCATTTTGTGTGAACAATTTTTTTGAGTGTTTATTTCATGTTTTTCATGATTATGTTAACTGAATAAGAGTATGTTTAGGCCTAAAACAGAAAAGAGTACTTGATATTTTTAGCTCCAAAAGAGTACATGTACCTTTTAAAGAGTATGGTTGGTAACCCTAAATAGAGCTGGCGGTCTCAGAGTAAAGGGTCAAAATTTTATCAACATTCTAAATCTAACAAGATAGATTTATCTAAAACCTAAATTCAAATACATGTCGACTGCCAAATGACAAATATTGGCACGAAATTTAAATTTCCGTAAATTATCTGTCATTCGCCGTCACTTCAATAAACTTCCTAATTTCCAAGAATGTCACCAAGTTAACTTTACCAAACCAACATCCTTAAGTCTATAGTAAGTAAATTCTGTCCTATTCTATACTCTTATCTTGGCAGTGGCTACTAGTTACAGTATGCTAGTGTATGGGAAGGGCAATTTTAGCTTCTGCTTGGGGACGAGATCATAATTTACTTTTAATCCTGCTGTTTAATCAAACTTCTCTAAATAAGGGTTGCCAAGTTGTATTTTCCGTGTTTTAAAAAAAAAAAAAATTCTACAAGCATCGAAGAAGAATTTTTAATAGACAAATCCCATCGTCTATTAAAAATGGAGCACATTCAAAATGAAAGCAGCTTGTAGATTTTTTTTTATTTTTTTAAAACATTTGTAATTCTATATTTCCTATGCATTTTGTCATCACATTGTTTCTATCGAAAATTTAAAATATATACATTTAAATTAGACAATTAATAATGATTGATTACAAAAAAAAAGGATATTTACCATGCCCCGAAGGTAGCTGTAGGAGTAGGACACAGATTCCAAACCAGGATATTCCCCAATTTGTGAGATTGTTGGCAACCCGTCCTTCCCATTATACAGTCATATATTGTTATTTATACTGGTTAAAAACAGACTTATTTTTTAATTTTTTCTTTGAATTAATATGGTAAGTTCCCAGAACTATTCGATAATATATTAACACCAATTTTAGATAACAATATTAATAATTTATTTAAAAATCAAGTTATAAAACTACATAACAAATCAAACATATAACTATTACTTATTATTACATAATAAATCATTTAAAATAATTATTTCTATAAAGAATGAACTGTCTATAATTCATAAATCTATATTTTAAATATTACTCTACTCACAATCTTTTTTACATTTGCATTAGGTGTGATATATGTCAGATTGACTATGGTTAGGAGTAAAAAAAAAATACAACTGTAAAATATAATAAAAACGTTTTTTCCCAAATCAAAAGACATTCATTTTTAAATCTCAAAACAAATCTGCAGCGACTTATTTGGCCAGATAATATGAAAAAATGCGATATACCCGACATCTTGCAAATAAGCTAGGTACAACTTGCTTATAAAATATCCAATCCAAATCCAAACATTTTACTAATATAAATTTTGTTCGTTATGTATTTTAAAGTGTATTAATCTTGTCCAGTTTATAAAGTTTAAAGAATGTATTTACATTTCAGACATCTGGGATATTTTTAATTTAATGTATTTAACTAATTAGGCATTACGACAATGGTTGGCATACACGACTATTTTCGACTGTTTGCATGTTAATTGTTAGATAATAAATGTATCAAGTATACATCATTAAACAAATTAAACTATGAAGAACTTTTAGATACTGATGTTTAATGTGATATGATAATTAAAAGTTACCATATCTTAAGTTAACACTTGTCTATTATGTTATTTTAGAGTTGTCAGACATGCCATAATTATTAAAACTTAGTAAACTGCAAATGGTAACAAATAAGTTCGAATTAACTGCACAAAAATTGGGATATATGCAACTTAAAATAAATGGTTTGTATGATAACCAGCAAGTCACGGGTTCTGGAATACTCAATGTCAAAGCTAACCAGAGAAAGTAAGAAAATTTACAAGAAGAAAGTTGCCTCTCCAAAGAAATTAATTTTTGTTACATATTGTTTTATATGAACTGAAATATATTAATGCTACCAAATATACAATTATTGTTACTTTTTTTTCTGTTTTATTATATATATACATATATATATATATATATATATATATATATATATATATATATATATATATATATATATATTGCCACCGCATAATCTATTTTATCGTGCAATATCTCACAATTGTATATATATATATATATATATATATATATATATATATATATATATATATATATATATATATATATATATATATATATATATATATATAAGTTTGAAAGAAAGTTGTTTTTCTTTTTGACTTCTTGAACCTTATTTATATATTTTTATAGCAATTGTGTTCTTGGGATTTTGGTTCTTTAATGATCATTAAAGAACCAAAATCCCAAGAACACAATTGCTATAAATATATATATATATATATATATATATATATATATATATATATATATATATATATATATATATATATATATATATATATATATATATATATATATATATATATATGTATATTTATTTACTTTCGGTAAAATTTATAAACAAACGCAGATAACCATGCTTTGAACTGACACACAGGCACGATGCCGCGGTACAGAGTACTCTAGAAATAAACGACGCTGCAAATATTTGATGGGACAACTGTTTAATTTATTAGGCTTGCCCTATGCATCCCACCTTCACGGTTTAAACCAAGATGAATCAGACTGCCTCGTAGTATTTTTTAGTGTTGGCAAGCGTCAATTGCTCAAGGGCATAGGTACGTAGGCGGTAACCATAAAACAATAAATGGAAATTGCAGGGATAATCACTACAGAAACCATATTATTTGTAACAAAAATAAACTAATTGGATGTAACGATATTTAGTAAACTCGCGTATGGAAAGAATGGCAACATGATATGAAACTTATTTAATATCATCCTCACCTAGACTCGGACATACGGAGAATTCCGGTGGGTCCGCCCCCCGGATTCTTGAATAACCCTCGTATTACTGCTAGTCATGTCGTAAGTGGTTACACCCTAGTAAAACGCGGTGCAGATCCTCGGCCGCAGAAGCCAGGGGGTAGTACCTGGAGGTTTCCTGCACCAAACGTGCGGTACGCTAATTAATCGTGGCTCTTTATCCTTAACGGCGGCTATGAAAACCGGGAAAGCGGTCTATCTTTGGCTTCCAGGCCCCTAAACGCCAGCACATCTCTGGGGTATTTGTATAATTTTCCGCGAGAAATTTCGCTGCTCATGCTGGTGAGCGCGACGCAGATAGCAAAACGATATCCCTGTAGCTGTGATCGTCGCATGAGACTCTAGTCCATGGTACTTGAGGTGCAAAGTGACATTATGGTACTTCTCGTTTAGTGGAGTAAAATCGCCGTTGTCAGACACTTCTATCTCGAAAAAAACTTTTTTGAGGTAGAACAAGTTGAACCGAATATAACATTATTAGGAATATTATTGTCTATTAGGAGCAGATATTTACGACATGATCAGTTGGGGCTGACTCTTTTTATAGCGAAAAATGTGTGAAAATGTGAACAATTAAAAAAAAATACATTTTAAGATATAACTCACGATATTTCAAAAACTATTAAGAGGATTAGAGTAAACTTTTTTTTATTTAAAAGTAGACACTTTAGCGCTGGTAAACGCGTAGCGCAGTTTTTTAAAATCAACTTACTTAAAAAAAAATAATAAGAAAATAATAATAATTGATTTTTTGTGCGTTGCATTTTTTAACAATCGAAAAACTTTTTTATTTTTGGGAATTTTCATATACATCCTGCGAGTGAATTGAAGTAAAAAGATCATAGAAGTTTTCAAAAAATATTGCAGACATTTGCGACTAACATGACACGTGATAATCGTGAATGAAAATAGAGCGCGCATGGTTATTGCTCGATCGATTTAATCTTGTACTATCCCGGCACGCATCTATCAAACTAGATCGAACGTGTTTGCCGTATTTTCATTACACATTTCTCTTAACGTATGGTAATTTTGGTTAGCCAGTTTTAGTTAAACAGATGTAAAAATAGTTCTGTGTATTTCTTTGTGCAGTATTGTGTGAATTATTCCAGTACCTACCTACATAAATATATTTTTAAATACGTGTGCGGAGAATCCATTGGACTTCAAGATAAATCGGTGGTACAAAACCCTACGATTTGAGAACCCAGAACATGTATTTCTTATAACTAAAAATGATGGCAGAAAAAAATGTATTTTCTTTAAATAGCAATCAAGAAGAATCAGACACCCGAATAATCTTTCACATCTTAGCAGAGGTGGAGCATGGCAATTCAATTGTTGTAAAATCTGTAGATACAGATGTCTTTGTTTTACTTTTGCATTATTACAGTACTACTCAAGAACTATCGAAATGCCATTTATTTATTTAATTAGGACATAGTAAAAATAAACGCTATATTGCCATACATGATATAGCAAGAAAATTGGGACCCCTAATTTGTAAAAATCTTTTAGCAATTCATTGTCTGACGGGATGCGATACCACAAGTGCATTCTATAAAATAGGAAAGAAGACAGCTTTTGATATGTTTTAAAAAAATATTAACGACCTAACGGATATAGGAAATATTCCTAATTTAAGCGAAGAAGAAGCTCTTATAAAGTTAGTCTTAAGTATATATATTACCTGTACAGAAATAAAAACAGAAATACTCACAATCTGAATGAAATGCGATTCTTCTTAACAACAACTAATCGCCCGGCCTCGGAACTTCCCCCTGCAGTTGACGCTTTTAGGCAACACCTTAAAAGGTACCTATTATACTTATAACCTTGATATAGACAAAATAATATAGATTTCTGTATTTTAGGTGTATATATCAATTAAAAATTTGGTACTCCAGTCATCAAGCAGAAAATTATGTCGAAGATCCCAGTAAATATGGATGGAAATTAGAGGAAACTCATGCACGCCCGTTTTAACAACACAGGATCCTGTACCAGAAGATTTAAGAAAAATTCTATCAATTAGTTGCTCCGATAAAAATTGTAGTAATAACAGATGTATTTGTGTGACTCAAGGCTTAAAATGTTACAATGAATGTAAATGTAGATCATGTTGTAGCAAAATAATTACTGAAGATTCAGATTCAGAATCTGAGGACGACTAAATAAAAATATGATTGATTATATGATGAGCGAAATAAAAATATGATTTTGTCTAGCATATTTATTCATTACATATAATATATTGTATCAACAGTCAGTTTTACTTAATACTTTTACTTTTTGTAATAATAAAGCTTTAATAAAATACGTTAGGGCCAACATTCCGTAAGGACATGCAGCTTGGCTAGCCTGTAGGGTCAAAAATCTTTACGCCTCGCCGCCACGCACGGTCGCGCCACAATACTTCGACTTTAGCTACGGATATCTCTTAAAGTATAAAAGATAAATTATTGCGGCTTTTTTTAAAAACTTTCTTGGGATGTTTGCCAAGTTTTACTCGCATATTATACCTAAAAATTTCTAAAAATAAAAAAGTTTTACCATTACCGAAAAAAAACATTATTCCTGAATGAAAACTCTAATAACACATTATTTTTTTTGGAAGATAAAAATACTTTTTTTAGTAAAACTATTGCACTGCTATTAGCGCTCATGTGTCTACTTTTGCCAAAAAAAAAATCGTTCTAATATTCCACAACGTTTGCGAGATATCATGTTATATGTAATAAAATGTATACTATTTTAAAATTAGCAATTTTGTCAATTTTTTATAAATAATTAAAGTACGCCCTAGTCAAAGATGTCGTAAATAGTCATATGGGATGTCAAATAACCTATATAATAATATTATATAGATCACTCGTTGTTCTACGCTCAACATTTTTTTTTAAGCAATTTACAGGCTTTTTTACTCCGCTAGTTATCAATTTTTGACTATCCTTGGTAAAGTTTCTACAACCCTACGCATTGATGTTTATTTATCTTACAAATTTTCAGCTGAGACTTTGTACAGCTTTGTCAACGTTTAAAATATTTTCATAAATACCACGTGTTCTTTACAAGATGAATAATTTTAAAAGCTATCGAATACATCTGTTTTTCTAACAAAATTACAAGAAATCGATTTAACCTTTTTATGAAATGCTTAATTTGGAATTTAATGATGTCATTGCTTGGAAATAATTTGGTTTTATGTGAAAATAATAGGAAAAATATCGGTGAAGAAACAGCTCAGGGCTGGGGTGTTTCAGGTCCCTTTTCATATGTACATACATATATTATGAGATGTAGAAGACAAAAAAGGGGTCAATACTAACCCCCTTTATAACTTTAGTATTGATCCATACACATAAAAATAACATAAAACACCACATAAATTAGATATTAGAATGAGACTATTCATGGGTAAACTTTCGAAGGGCAATTTGCATACAATTAAAGGAGATTTGCATACAAATAAAAATATCAGCGGTGGATTATTTCCTATTTTTTTGGAAATTAATGTAAAATGGATAGAAATAGGAATAAAAATCAATAACACCAGATTCCATTATAATATCAAGGAAAGAACGTTTATTAGCTGCACACTAACTTAGACTGACTTATCAATGGGTAACACACAACACGTTACATCGAGTTCTTACTCCATGTAGCATAATACATATACCCCTCTTCCGTTGTACTTCCACAACTCCGATTCTGCCGCATTTAATCCTCTTTTATAACTCGCTAATGCAAAAAGTATTTTATTCAAAACTTGAAAAAGACAAATTTAACTGTTTTTTTTTTTTAGTCTTGAATATCAAACCGCATCATAGATCAATATTGCATCCCATACATGTTGACTAGAAAATTACACAGCTCGATAATGTAAAACAGAAAAAGTGGTGCTGGGGTTAAATTTATCGCAATTTTTATCATCTGAAGGTTAAGTATGGGACACACTTCTATAATTGTGTAAGAATATCCAAGTGCCAAACATTTAGTAGAATATTTTAAAATATAATTAGCTTAATGACATTTTCTAAATTAATTCTGTATAGACCATCGTTTTTTAGCAAAAAAAAAAGTAAATAGTAAATCCTAAAATAAAGAATTCCTAGGTATTAACATAATTTTATATTTACACCATTCTTTTCACAAGACTGAGAATATATATACTGTAATGTTTAAATATGTATATATACAAATATATCATGGGGATGCAGTTATTTAATGGCTAAATTAAATTACAAATCTTTGTTTTTATCAAGCTTGCGGAATTTCTTTATTCCATTATCAAGATATCTAGAAGTGAAAATTATAATATTTAAAAAAATTATTAATTATTATAATACTTACAAACGTGATTAATAGAATAAAAATGGTAACATGGTACAAAAACTTCTTTGAATAAAATATGTATAATATAAGGAATAGAAGATGAAAATAGTTTAATTTAGACAAATTGAAAAATAAATATACAAATAGTAACAAAACTGTTACCAAGGATGTTAAGTTCATAAAAATATATCAAAGCAACCATAAACAACTAGTAAAATTAAAATTATGATAGTCTTTTTAGATCACTATTAAGTTTCAAAATGTAGATATAAATTTTACTAAGATTATTAAGATCACTTATTTTGTTTAAACAATTAGGTTCATTATTTATATATAACATTTCCAAAAATATTTTCTTATGATAGTTATTTTCAATATCTAAAATTGTGGTATCTATATAATTAAAAGAACGATCCATTAGATGAAAGTGTTCAACTAAAGCACAAGGATTAGTACTCCTTCTAAAATCACTTTTGTGCGAAGTAATGTTGCCTTGAAGATTTCGAGATGTTTGTCCTATATACACTTTATCACAATTTTTACAAGGGATTTTAAAAATAAGATTAGAAAACTGATTTTTAAGAAGTGGTGTTTTAGTTTCAGAATAAAGTTGAGATACTGTTTTAATGTTCTTTTTGCAATCTTAACATTATTATCTTTAAGGATACTTACTAATTTAGGAGTCAAACTATCTAAATAAGGTTGAGATCTATAAATTGTAGTTGAAATATTCTAATGCAAATCAAAACACAAGTTCGAAGGACTTTTTGTTCTATCTGTATACTAATTAACAAGCCATCCTTACCTTGGATTCTTGGTGTCGAATTGGCAGCTAGGCCTAGCAGATCTCTCTTATAAAAGTTCCAAATCAATCAAATATTCACTATTTAATGTCCTGTGACAACTCACGCACACACGCCAAAAATCAACAAATGATCTTCTGTCACAAAAAAAAAAACGGGTCCACATGATTATTATTCAAATATATAAATATTTGTTCTCCAAAAGGTGACCGTCAAATTATCAACAAGAAGCAAAAGGTTTTACATGGTAAAATACGCAATGACGGAACAGTAGTGTTATTATTATTAATATTGTAAATAGGTTCAGTAATATAAGAATTTAAATAGTTAAATAATAAATTATTAATTATTTTAACAGGATATGAATTTTTTAATAGAATATATTTTAATTCTTGAAAACATTCATTCTTTAAAGAATTATGTGTAACTTTGATAACTTTATTTTTTAAAGCTATGATAGATTAACCTTCATTTTAAAGGAATGCTAAGAGAAAAAATTAATATAACGATTACTACTTATTGGTTTCCTATACCATCTAGTAATAATTGTATTATCAATAGTTCTTATTCATTTCATATCTAAGAATGGAAACTTGGGGTACTACAATGGGTTCTAGCATATCTCCAATACTAGCTAGTTATGTAATAATTTATTTAACAAAATTTTACTAGTTTATGGTTTTTTTGATAAATTTTTAAGAACTTTAACATCCTTGGTAACAGTTTTGTTACTATTGGTATATTTATTTTTTAATTTGTCTAAATTAAACTATTTTCATCTTCTATTCCTTATACACATTTTATTCAAAAAAGTTTTTGTAGAGTTTATCCAATATGAATTGATACACTTCAATCTAAAGTGTTTATACCAGGAGGGCGCATTTCCACTCTCATCGTCAAAGAAATAGAGCGCAAATCGTGCTTGTATTTATTGAACGATACCTCTACATTACATTCGAAATAAGAATGTGGCAATGCAGCGGACCAGATGTGAGATTTGCATTAATTATTATTAACATGGCTTTTTGGAGGCCCTTTGAAACGCATGAAAATGAATTATCTGAAGAAAATATTGAACCGGTGGCGCTGTTAATTGAAACTAGTTCGAAGTTTAATAAGAACAAGGATTTACATGTTCAATGCCAGCGTCTTATTTTAAATATTTATGAATGTTTAAAAAGAGAAAATATTGAAACGACAGATATGGACATTGTAAATAGAATTCATGAATTAACTAAACTTTCGATTTCTACGATTTATCGCGTTATTAAGGAGGGGGAAAGTGGAAAGGAAAAAAACGAAAATTTTGTAGAATACCTCGAAAGACGTTATTCGGCGAACAGTTTATAGTTTCTATGAGGAAAATAAAACACCAACTTTAGAAATGATTCGTGATAAATTGCGTGATTATCTGGATTATAATAATTATAAATCTTTAGAAACGCTACGAGGTATTTTATTAGATTGCGGCTTTAAACACAAAAAAAATAAATAATCAAATGGTTAACTTGGAATCGCGACGTATCATTGAATTTCGACGAGAATACTTACATAAAATGAAAGAATATCGTGAATCAAATAGGCATATTGTATATCTCGATGAGACCTGGTTTGACACACACAATGTTGTTCAGTACGGTTGGGTAGATGACTCTAAAAATTGTAGTTATAATTCTTCATTCTGGAAGCAAATACGGTTTTGTACCCAACGCATTGCTCTTATTGGCCAAAAACATAGCACAATCCTCTGCTGATTATCATGAAGACGACTGAGGATTTGTTTGAAAAATGGTTCGTTGAACAGCTTTTGCCTAACATTCCTCCAAATTCGGTCATTGTTATGGACAATGCTTCATATCACTAGCGTTTATTACATAAAATATCTAATAATAGTACCAAAAAGGAGATTTTAAAATTTATGAGGAATAAAAATATGGACATCACTGAAAAGGTTCCGATAAAGAAAGAATTATTAAAACGTATAAAGGAGCATAATTTTAAAAACGAATATGTAGTTGATGATCTTTGCAAGAGACACGGTCATACATTCGCGCGGTTGCCACCGTATTATTGCGTATTTAATCTGATCGAGATGGTTTGGGGCTCTATAAAGAAACATTTATGGAAATACAATCAGTCACAAACTTTAAGTGCAGTAGTACTTGATAATATACGACAAGTAGTAAATGAAGTGTGCAATAGTGACATGGGGAAAATGCGAAAGTCATATACAAAAAGAAAGCAGTACCCTATTTTGCCACCCGTAGCACCAATTATTATTCAAACCAGTGACGATTCTAGTTCAGAAATTCTTCTGATAATTCAATTGCCACTTAGTATTTTTGTTTAAATGTTTTTTTACATTTAATCGAAGCAACTTAGCTTGAAAGGTTCAAGAGATTTATAATTGATTTTATTTGAGTTCTTAACAAATTTTAAATATTTATTTCTTGTTTTTTGTGATTCAATTGCCACGCAGCATTTTTGTTTAAATTTTTTTTTACGTTTAATCGAAGCAACTTAGCTTGAACAGTTAAAGAGATTTATAATTGATTTTATTTGAGTTTTTAACAAATTTTAAATACTTATTTCTTGTTTTTTGTGATTCAATTGTCAAGCAGCATTTTTGTTTAAACGTTTTTGACGTTTAGTCGATGAACGGTTGAAGAGATTTATAGAGTTGATTTTTTTAAGTTTCTAACAAAATGCAAATATTTCTTTCTTTCTTTTTGTTTTATTTGTTGTTATATTTTATTTGAAAAAGTTATTTAATTCTAATTTAATTCTAACATTCCATCATACTAACACCTTTCATATTCCTATTCTATCCTGGCAAAAAATGGTGATATTTTATATGACTCGATCAATTTTTACAGTTTGTGCAAAATGTCATTAACTAAGTGAGTAAGATTCTTAACTTTTATTCAATCATCAAAATTGCTTATTCAACTAATATAAATAAATAAACAAGTAAGTAAATAAATAAAAAGGTTATTATACACATTGTACTTACATATAAACTCATATAAAATAAAAAATATATATTCGATTTATTTTAAAGAATTAAAAGATAATTCTAAACATTTTTGGTCGACGCTCATGGATATAACTAAATTCCCGTTGTTGGCGTTTTTATGCTGTTCCAATTCATATTGGAAACACCAGTGGCGGTTCGTGGGTCAAGAGATAGGGAGGTCAATTCGAAAAGTTTACTGTATGACCTACCTTTTAAAGTGATTTAAATTCCAAGTCGATCCTCCAGTCTTTTTGAGATGCAAAGTGGTCAATTTTTCATTAAAGTCTTTTATCTTCCTTATTAATGCCCTTTCTATGGTAAGCATAGCTAAAGAAGATAACCTTTCCTGACCCATGGTATTTCTTAAAAATGTCTTTATTCTTTTTAAGGTGGAAAAACAACGTTCACTTTCGACGGTAGTCATAGGGAGAGTACACAAGATTTTTAACAGTTTGACACTTTCAGAAAAAGTATTGCACAAATTATTGTTAATAAAAAGCTGTAACAAAGCAACTGCACCTTCACTATTGGAAAAATCTTCTCGGCTATATAATACTTCTAATTCAGTTTTAAGTTTCAAATGATTTATGACTGGATGCTACGTTTTAACTAATTTAAACATATCTTGAGGAAAGCTTTTTTTATAATCTTTAAATCGATCTGCGTGAAATAACTGAGACACTGCTAAATGATTACTGAAGCCAAACCTGTTCTTGATCTCAGATGTAATTATATCACAAACTTCTAATGAAATTCTCCTTTTTGATTCTTCCATTTTACATCTCTGGGCAGACTGCATGGATGTCTCCTCCAAATAGTTATTCAAAATTTTATTTCTGATGTCTTCAATTTTACTACGCCAATACACTTATTTACTGTTATGACATCGATATTACATTTTTGTAATTGATTGAACAATATATCGCAATGAGGCATAACCAAATGAAAAAAAATTTAACCAGTAAATAAAATATTATATTAATGATTTTTTCTAAACAATCTAATAATTCTGTTCGATAGGTATAAACAGTCTCTATGCACTTTGTATTAAAATTCCATCGTGTTGGAGCCGCTTTAGGTAATCTCACCTTAACAAAATTATCTAACACGACTGTTCTTTTTGGCGATTTTCCAAAGAATGAAGAAAAGCTATATAAATTAGCAAAAAAAATTTTATGCTTTTATCCTGACTTGATGCTTTTTGTAAAATTAAATTTAGTTGATGAGCGTAATGAATAAAATTTGCTGAAGGATAACTTTTTTTTAATTTTGGCTTGTACACCTCCAAAAGCACCACTCATTACTGATGCTCCATCGTAACTTTATGCTATCAATTTTTCAGAACTTTCATTAATTTTCAGACATTCTAATTCTTTTAAAATTACATCTGTCAAATACTGCGATGTCGTTCCTTGAGGCTGAATAAATTTCCAAAATCTCTCACATACAACACCATCTAAAACATATCTAAACACAAAAACTACTTGTACTTTATTGGAACTATCTGTGGTTTCATCCACTTGAACTGCAATGAAGTCAGATTGATGAATTTCAGATTTTATTTCTTCGTAAATAATCGCCAGTATCGAATCTAAAAGTTCATTTTGAATTGCCTTGAAGTGCCCTTAAACACAGTACTGTTTTGCAAATGGTATTTAAAAATGGCATCCAGTTCAGATACAAAATTTACTAGACCTCGAAATATTCCCGGGTTATCAGAGGACTCAGTTTCGTCATGTCCGCGTAGTGCTAGCTCAAAAGCTCCACAGAATAATACACAGTCTATTATTTTATTTAAAATATATTGTTAGACTACAACAGTTATTCATATGACTTGATGTGAGCGAATGTTTCTGTACTTTTATTTTTAAATGTTTCAAGTCAGTTACACCTATTTTGGACCATATAGAATCAGGATCATCACCAAATAACAGGCATGGGAAACAAAAAAATGCATTTTTTACCTCGCATCCGCAAATCCACTCGGATAAATCGTACATTGAATTTCGAAAATACCTATTAACTTCTTTTTTCTTATCAAGAGATGTTTACTTTATCGTCATATTAGGTTTCGGACGGCCACCACCTTTGAATTTCACTCGGTCTTCATAACCCAACTTGTGTCCATCTTTCAGTTTTAATATATTTTATACAACACTCATATTTAATAGTAAACACCAAAAACACTGTTTTACTTAATTTCACAAGTAGAGATTTACTAATAAAATGTTCACAAATAAAAACATTAAAAACAACGCGACAGAATTTACCGACCAACGCGTACCTAGTCAGCATTAAGACTGCTCTACGGAACTTCGTGCGTTACCGTAAAATGTGTCAGGGACATTGTCCCCGCCAGTGTTTTCTCTTTTGTTTTCTGACTATTCGCGCATAAGTCTATTTCACTTTAATTCGTTGTAAATTCGGTCCATAGCTAGCTTTGAGGACAAGTTGTCGATTGACCCAAGATTTTTAAATTCTATAAATGAAAAATGTAATGAATATGAATGTAGAGGCTCGGTGCTCGGAGGAGGATACGAAATCCTGCGATCTAGATATTTGAATAGTATTGTACATAGAATGAACTAGAAACTTTAATATATTTTTTAAGAATATTAAAAATATATATATTATATATTTTTAAACTTCAGAAAATGAATAGCTCTATTTTTTTATTTGTATGTGGGAGGTCATAATAATTAATAATTTTTTTTAAATATTATAATTTTCACTTTTAGATATCTTGATAATGGAATAAAGAAATTCTGAAAACTTGATAAAAAACAAAAGATTTTTAATTTAATTTAGCCATTAAATAACTGCATCCCCACGATTTATGTATATATTTGTATTTATACATATTTAAACATTACAGTTTATACTGCGACAGTTACAATTAATATATTTCATTATATATATATATATATATATATATATATATATATATATATATATATATATATATATATATATATATATATATATATATATATATATATATTCACAGCCATATATTATAAATTATTACATATGTATCGTTATTAAGTCATGGAAGCTTCTACCCCAGTTTCTGGATGTTTCACACTTCATAATTTTAGAAGTTAATGAATATCCAGTGATCAAAAATTAAATCATATCTATAGTAGATATGTAAAAAAATCATCTATAAGTAAACCCATATTCATCCTTCACAATTAATAAAACCAGGATTGAAACTAATACAGAAAAGGAAATATACATGTTAAAATTTAAAATATACAACTAATGTATAAATAAAATTTAATGCGCTAAAAATTTAAACTTTGTCAACATCTTCTTTATTACTTTTCCTACTATGGCAAGACTCTGAGTCACAATCCCTTGATGAATATCTGGAAAATAAAATTGTTAGACAAAATATTAATCAAATAATTATCACATAAAATTAAAAAAATGTGTTATAGTCCGGCCGCTGTAAGATAGCAACTTTCGTCAAAGCCACAAATAATGTTATTCATTTCAATTGCCAGTGATGGTACAATTTATAATACTGTTCAAGATCAGGTGTAGACTTGGTATCTATTATTAAAATATTTTTTTTAGTTTGTGCATTGTTAATTTTAGGAATAATAGTAGACACAAAATAAATAGTTAAATGAATTTCAAAATAAAAGCAAATATATTCATTTACAGTTTGAGATTCACTCTTAACCAACCCTACACTAAGGTCGTCCAACAAAGTAGTTGTACATAAGTCGCTTATGAGTATATCTATGCATAACTGGTCTGCTGACATATGAAACTTTTTAAGAAAGTTGCAATCTTAGACTAGCCTAACTATGATAATGGTCGTGTGTTCTGGAAAAGAAATAATTTTAATAAAAACATGAGCTTCTTAATAAAAATTCAAATCTATTTAGCTATAATTTTGTAATACATAAAGATGTAAAAATTATTTTCAAATTATAATTTTGAAAACTTTAACAAAAATTAAAATTAACTATAAATATATAAAACTGTAGTACTATAACAGATAAAAAGATATATTTACATTATTTCTAAACTGGATTCACTAGTTTTCATCCCATGTTCAGGCTCAGAAGAGCCAGATCCTGATCCAACTTCTAATAGGTCTTCTTTTGTTTCATCTACTTCGCCATCATGATCATCATTATTGTCTGGAGAAACACTAGACATCTGCCATGCTGGTATCGAAGGGGGTACAACAGGACTATTTGCTACCGAAGGAAATTGTTTTCTGAAATATCATAAATCAAATAACTAATTTATTTCAATCTAATCCCGATGGGAGTAGAAGTACCTACATTGAAAGTGCTTGTATTAAAAAAGGAATTAAATTTTTACAGGTTTCCACAACTTTTGTTATATTATACAGTACTTATAATGAACTTTTTGGTCAAGAATACAAACGATGGGCTTAGAACTTGGATGAAATGAAATAGAATAAGCCACACCAAGCGAACACAAGCACAGGCTGTGGTTTGGTGGGGTGGGTAGTGATTAGTTGAGAGTGGGGAGGGCAACATATAGAAACTCACCGCTATAATCTATGCCCCACCAGCCACCTACAATAAACTTGCACATCGTGGCCCCACCATTACTGTTATGTCCATCTCGCTTATTTGATCGATCTTTTCTAACATTTGGCATTTCTTCAAAATTATGCTTACTTCTAAATTTGTATTATTTTAATATTATTACATGAAAAAAAAACACGGCAAATTATGACTATTACAGTTCTCCCAAGCAGAAACCGTACATGTCGAAAGGGAGAGGAAGCCATCGCTTGTTCACTTCAAAACATAAGCAATATACAAGATTTATAAACTAAAGAAGGTTTCCTGGTAAGTTTAAGTGGGCGGCCATATTGCGCGTCATCGAGAGGCTGTGAGTATTACTTTGTTTATGAACAGTTCTCTGGTGTTTTTTGTGATTTATACTAGATATTTTTGAAATCGAATATTTATCTAAAAAAAAAATAATCTGTATTATAAAAAACATTAGTGGTCTGTGTTTGAAATAGTTGATTAATGTCTTACTTGATTGAAATAAAAAATTTAAGATTAATTAAGTGAGGTGTGTAATTTAAATTTAAAATTATTTATAAATTCAGTCATTGTAATGTAAATAAAAATAAGTACCTATTTGGTTTTTTGATACGATTATTGTTTATAGTTCATATTAAATCTTATTTGTTTTTAAAAACTTTGAAAATTAAAATAACATCTTGAAATTTTATTATATATGACAAATAACATTATACTTCCATATTTTATCGATTCAATAAACAACATTATAAAATGGTAAAATCTAGTCTATTACACAATGATTGGATAAAACCAGTCATATTCTAGGTTTTCGGCGTTTTATAAAATGCCTAACAATTTCAGTCATATTTTGAAAAATATTCATTTAATCTTTACTTACTTTGCCTTTTTATAAAATTACTGAATTTATATTAGCCTGTGACATGGATATTATTTAACAGTTTCTCCATATATCCTCTAAATAATATAATTATTGTATTGTATTGTTGCAAATATCTACAGTGTGGCTACTTGTACAAGTACCTCCTAGCGATCAAACAAACTGAAGAAAGAGTTATGTTTTTTAACTTTCCCAAAGATCCCCAGCTGGGATAAGAATGGGAAAGAAGATGCAACCAAGCAGATCAATTCAATACAGAGAGTAAAAGAATATGTAGTATGTATTTTAAAGCTGAAGATTATGAAGATGCAATGTGAGCTCGGTTGATACCCGATCAACCGAGCTCACATTGCATCTACTACCTAAAATATTGAAAAAAACTAGTAGTTTATATATATATATATATATATATATATATATATATATATATATATATATATATATATATATATATATATATATATATATATATATATGTTTGTAGTTTATAATAAGACTGTATAAACAGTCAGTCAATTATTCAAATATTTTTTTAGCCAGACTAATTGTTGGAATTGGTTTTGATAAACCATTTTTTTTTTCACTTAAATATGTTAATCTGGTTATTGAATTAGTGATTTTAGTCCTATTAGTTGATTAGGAGGTTATCTAATTTAAAATTAAAAAATCTAAATATTTTACGGTAGTTACTGAACAAAACAGGTAACAAAATAAACTTTATTCATTTATTATAGAAGTATGTGTTAATAAATATAATCGAAAAAATTTTTTTTTAAACGATTATTTATTTGAGTTAACTAAAATTAATTGCTAAACTGAAATTGCCTCACTTAACTAAAATTAATCGATTAGTCATTCAACTAAAATCAGTGGATCCAGCTAATTATTCGATTCTACTTATAATTATTAATAGTTTTCAATTCAAAAGTTTCCAAATTGACTCAGTGGCTTGGACGAAATGAAATTAACAGTCAAGTTAGTCGAATCGACTTATTCAGTGAGTAAATGTTTTTTTTTTATTTTTCAGCAATTCCTTCACTGAATTTATTCCCTTTTGGAATAAATAAACCCAACAAGGAATACTGAGACCGCTTTGTCAAAAGGTACACAGATCTTACCAGTAAAAGAAAGTAATAAAGAAAATGTACAATTGGTGGAAAACTTGATTCAAAACCCAAGTCCCAAGTCCTCCATGCATAAGAAAAAAATAGAGGAAGAAAAGGGAAATATAATAGTTGTTGAGGCACCTGAAATTTCATCATCTAGTAAGGACATGGAGTATAATCTCTCTTCTCTACGAGAAGAAAATGAAGTTTTAAAACAGAAAAATTGTATTCATAAAATTATGAAAAGAAATTAAAAGAAAAACTTTTTGAAGTAGAAACTCAATTGAAAAAAGAAGGATATAACTTTGTGAAAACAGTAAAAGTAGCCTTTAAGGACATTTTAACTTCAAATAAAGTAGATATAGGCTTGAAAAAGAAAAAAGCACGATGGATTCAGGAAGAATTGTCCAGATATTTCAGTAAACGAAGCTATATATATTTGAGACAAACTTTGAACTATCCTTTACCTGGATTATCCACACTGCAGCAATGGGCTGCTAATACTATCTCCAAGAAATCGTCAAGCAATTCTCTCTGAAGCAGTGACCTTTTCAAATTAACTCAATATGACATTTTTAAAATTTTTATTTTTTTCTAATTTATCATGTATCTGTTCTGTATTTATGATTTTTATTATAATTTATTGTATTCAGAATATGCATATTTCATGATACATTTTAATTTTTGTATTGTAATTTAATGCATTTTTGTATCTGTTTGACAATTTCCATGCATGTATCAATAATTAATTATATCTAAGACAATAATTAAGTTTTATTTTTATTGTTTTTGATATCCTGTATTTAATCTTCAACTGAATAAATTGATAGGATTTCAACTTTGGTACCTTAGGTATTATGTTAGTACTTGTTACTATTTGTAAATGAACTTTTACTCTCTGTTGAAATACTTTGATATTATAATGATTTTTATTACCTTCATTAAATAGTTTATTTTGTGTTAATTACAACAAAAAAGTCTAATTTTATTTTGGTTGTGTAAGCTACAATTTTATTTTTACTATGTTATGTTACTTAAATACCTGTACCTGCATAATTAATTACATATCTTTGTTTTTATGAAACAAATTTTGTTTTTTTTTTTGCCTATTAGCCGAAATAATCCTTTAGTACGTTAATAAACTAGTAAAAAGAGCTTAACTATAAGTTTGAGATGAGATTATAGCAGTAATCAAAAAGTAATCTTACAAATGATTACTAATTACCGAGTAATCAGTAATCTGGTTACTTTTTCATGAGGGTAATCAATTACCTAGGGAACTTGATTACTTTTTATGTGAGTAATCCGTAATCAGTAATCGATTACTTTTTTGGCGGTAATCTCCCCAGCTTTGATACTCATCAGCTTAAAAGTCACCATTTACCGAGATGCTCTCTTTCTGGCACTATTTGTAGTAAGGTGTGTCAGAAAGAGAGCATCTGGAGAGGTGGTGACTTGCTAATAGTATTGTACCTGTTTCATTTTTATGCTTGACATAATTTTTTTTATAATTCTAGTATTCTGAATGTATTAATAAACGAACTTTCCATATTAAAAAGATGTTAAATTATACCACAAATATCTAATCCTGTGATCATACATTCACTAAATAAAGCTTATTTTATTAAAAGTATAGCTTGTAGGCATTTTAATTAGAGTACACAGAGGAAAACATATTGTAGTTAATACTAATTTGCAAAGTAGAAGAATTAAAATGATTCATTATATTTATTAAAATTCTTGCCCATATTTAAAACGGCCACTGGGTTACGTCATTCCCGCCTCGCCGCTTATTGGCCGAATGTTACCAGGCAACCTTTTTAACTTTATAAACTTAAACAATATACAAGCATCTCATTCCTTTCGAGTTCTTTTGTCAACCGGCAGAGACCATACGCGACGAAAGGGAGAGGAAGCATTGCCTGTTTGCTTCAATACATAAGCAACATATAAGCATCTCATTCCTTTCATATTGTTTTGCCAACCGGCCTTTTCCTGGGCGGACAGTACATGGTTATTTTGTCCAAAATTTAAATTAAAAGTAGCAGTAGTTATTAGATTAATTTGGCAATGTTAAGTTTTAGTGTTGGCAATCACGGACCAAGTGACTGGTCATTTTCAGTGACCAAGATGGTATTGATAATATGAATGTCGTTGGGCATTTGTTTAACAGAATAGCAATCCTGTGGTTAAAATAATAGAAATATGATGCTAATGTTTTTGATTGACAATTAACTTTGAAAATTGGTATTTGTAGTAAAAATGGATATTACAATGTTTCTTATTATTAAAATAAAGCTTTTTAAAATTTGTTTACACCTACCTTCCTAATAGAAGTCCTTTAACACTAGCAACTTCAGATTTTAGTTCCACTAGTTGTCTATTTGTGTTATTCTCCGAACCATGACTTATCCTCTCCACTTCTATTTTAACACTTCTTAGACTATCTTTCAAATCTTCTAATGAGGATTTTATATTTTCATCCAAATCTTCTACCGATTCTTCCACAGACTTTTTCTTTTTTTCCAAATAAATATGGTGAGATAAATTTCTAAAAAAATTAACATTACCTAAATAATTTATTTTTTTTATAAGCTACCTGTAAATTTTTTGTTGATTACAACATTTCATTTAGCCTGCTTGTGTGAATTTTGCAAAGGCAGACTTCATATGCCTATTTTTACCGATTTTGCCTTGTACTATCATTTCCTGATTAATATTTGTATGAACTTTTTTAATTGATGCAAACAAAACTCCAATATTTATTGTTAAAACAAATTTATCATGAGCAATGTGGAGTTTAGAAAATGTTTATAATTCATCTTCTCGCATTTTTAACATGTGAACAGTTTGTACTCTATTAAAAATGTTTGTTTTTTAACCACCCCGTATAGTTTATTGTGGAGTCCGAACTACATCAAGGGTATTGACAGTAATATATCTCACCATAAAAGGCGGGGGTCAGACATTCAAGTCTCTGATTCGAACAAAACTTCGTGACGTTGCAGTCCTCCGTACGAATAACTATTTGTCCAAATAATAGGGCGCACTTCTCAAGTCTTTTTAAAAAATAAGCCTCAGAAAATTCAGTGTTCAGCTTATAAGCCATTAGAATAAACAGCCTACAGCGAGCTACAGGTGGCCAAGTGATCAAGGTACTAGACTCAGGAACACTAGGATTGTTGGATCGATTCCCAGCAACTTCATTTCTTTTCTATTGTTCAGTTTTTTTTAATACTTCATGTGTATAGAAATATCAAGATAGTTAGAAATAGTGATGGGTAGTTGACCTGTCTCGATGTTTCCGTGACTGACCGGATCAATCGTGACCGGTCAAGATTGATTACGAAACTGGTCATTTTTAAAAATGAAAAAAAAAAACAGTGCCATTGGATCTGTCATAATTTTCTCATCAATATGTTGTATGATGTAAAAATGGGGGTTTTGTTGAAAGAAATTATGCAAATTGGGTTTTATTGGCATTTTATTTTTCATACCCATCGTCTAAACTGAGTTCACCTAAACATTTTCCCATCACAGATGTTTTCATTGCGTGTTGCTTTTGCTATGAATTTATCCAACGTAACACTTTGGATTCCCGTTTTCTTTTGGAATGAATTGCTTTACATTTTTGGGACATTTTTGGCAATTTTTTACTGTTTTTTACTCGGTGTGTTGTCAGATGAGAAGTTGCAGTAATGGCTGGTGAAATTTAGGTTATATCATATCTTAAGTATTGGAGCATGGGACCCAAGTGATACTTTAAGAAAGGCATCTACCTATCTATCAAAACAAAACTAAATGAAGAAGTTTTGCAGAAAAAAAAATTGCGAATAAAAGTTGAAATAATTGTGTGCCTCACCAAGTTATTTTTTAAACAAATTGTAAAATATTTGCAAAATATTTTTTCCAGAATTAGGAGAAAAATATATCGAATATATATATATATATATATATATATATATATATATATATATATATATATATATATATATATATATATATATATATATATATATATATATATATATATATATATATTTTTATAGTTTTTTTAAATAGAAATGTGTTAATACATTTTCCATCTAATTTTGAAAAAAAATGTTTTGCAAATATTTTATAAATTCTTTAAGAGATAACCTGACGAGGCACACAAATTTTTCAACTTTTTTTTGCAAATTTTCACCAGCTGCCACTGGTACATTTGTTTTGATACTTCATTTTACAGAACCAGCATTGTGCATGGTTTTTACTACCAAATGTTTTTTTTTTCAAATTTTGACTTTTTTTAAACAAAAAGAAAAATTGAAAAGTCTACTGGTCTCTCTTATTACTGAGAATTTCTTTCAATTTCTTTGGTCACAAACAGGTGATTGACAATTATACATCAATTGTCAAGTATTATGATTAAAATTTCAAGAGAAATGGCAGACACTTAAAATTGTGGACAACTTGGATATGTTGACCATGTCCGTGACCACCTCGGACAAGTTGCTATTTGACCAGCCACTTTAATCGTGACCTGCCCGGTAAATGACCAAAGACTTTAAATTAGGGTTTCCTTGTAAGGTATATATTTTCTAAAAATTTAAACATAAATATAAACTGACTACTCAATGATGTTTGTTCGTACTGTTCTGGATTATATTTATTTACTGGTTTTCTCCTTTCTGTCGATATCACCCCAACTAATTTAAAAATATGTACAGTCGAATGCATATTGTCATTACCACCTTAAAGTTCAATTTCGTTTAACGCTTATTTTGAACCAGTTCCAATTTAATTCAAATGTAATACAATTTATTTCCTATTATTTTACAATACTAATTAGAGCCTATTACTTATTTCATTTTATATATATTTACACACATATAATCGAAAAAAATACTACATTGGTTATACATTCCTGTCAGTGGGCGGAGACTTGCGATCCCATCGCATACGATTTTGTTTGAAAATTGGTAATGACAATATGACGCTGACTGTACATGCAAAGATTAATGTATTTAAATAATTTATTGAAAAGTATAAAGTAATAAGTTTTTTTTTAATAACGACAATAATAAATGTTATTCTTCCACATACACATAAGTTTTATTTATTCCTATTTATTTCTATGTTGGTATTTCTATACGCAATAAGTATTACAAAAAAAAACTATACAATATAAAAAAAAATGAAGTTGCTGGGAGTCGATCCAGCGCCTTGATCACTTGGTCACCTGTGATTCGTTTGCAGGCCATTTATTCCAACAGCTTATAAGCTGCACATTGAATATTCAAAGGCTTATTTTTCAAAAATGCTTGAGAGGTATGCCATATCATTTGGACAAATAGTTATTTGAATTGAGGACTGCAAGCTTAGAACGTTTTGTTCGAATTGGAGACTTGAACGTCTGACCCTCCCCTTGTTAGTAGTAAACAAATTTCAAATAAATTTTTAATTCACCCCGCGTGAGATCGAACCACCGATATTTAGTACCAAGCACTCTAGCCCACTCGGCAACCATCGCACCATTGTCTATTCTTACTTTTAAGGCTATGGGGGAGCTGACATCTGAACTCACCAACAGTTGATAAGAGATTGCCAGTCAATATTTTTTTCTATTAAAAAGTATTAGAAGTCAAATCGAATTATACTATCAATGTTGAAATGGGTCTAGCTGAAATTTATTTTATTACTTAATAAACTATGTTAAAATATTTGACTATTTTAGTTCTAATAGTCCTGCAATAAATTAGGAAAATAAATTTAAAAAATTTTAAAAACGTTCTCTTCTTAGTCGTACTAAAAAAGTAAAAAATAATTTCTTTGCCAAAAAAGCCAAAAAAAGGCAAGGCATGCGTACTTTGTATGATTGTACGCAGATTGTACAAAGTGCACACGCCTTGCTTTTTTTGGCTTTTTTTTTTTGGCAAAGGAATTATTTTTTACTTTTTTAGTACAACTAAGAAAAGCAAGTTTTTTAATTTTTTTTTTATTTTTTACTTTTTACCCATACTTTAATAATAATTAAATTATTATCATACATTTGCAGATTTTTCAATTTTCACCCCCACGCCACCTACGTGGGGATATTTGCAAAAGTAATGGTGGAATATTGTATTGTCATCCGACCTTAGTAACTGTGCAAAATTTCATCAATTGGTTATGTCAGGAAGTTGTTAAATGAAGGATGCAAGATTTGAAGACAAACATTGTAAGTTAAAGAAAAGCAAGTAAAAAACACTTTCAATGCAGTTTTACCCTATTTGAGCCAATTACTTATCTAGTCCTCTTATTAAACTTCGGCAAATACATGACTTTAAGCTGTTAGGTATATATTTGGATATGTCAAATTTCAAACAAAAAGGTCGTTAAAATATTTTATTTTTCTAATTTTGAATCAACTCTAAGGTATGGAGTGATTTGCTGGGGAAACACAAGTACAGCCAGTAGTGTATTTGTGCTGCAAAAAAGAGCCATACGCTCAATGTATGGACTGCATTTTTTGGCAATCCTGCAACAGACATTTATTACACAAAAAATATTAACACTGCCATTTTTGTACATACTTGAAATATTAAGTTTTGTTAAGAAAAATTTGCATAAATTTAACGCTCAGAATTCATTTCATGATTATGCTACACGTCATGGTGAAAATTTGCAGCACACATTACATAGACTTGAACTCTATAGGCCGTTTTCACAAAACGGGATTTGGATTAAATAAAGTGAGAGCAGCATCTTCCATCCAATTATTTCATAACGTTTGTCTTAGCTATATAGGTCCCTTCATCTAACCACCCCTTTTAAAATATTGCCATACTGGGTGATAAAAATAAATATTACGTTACTTAATGTGTAAAGTTATTATGAATAGTTTGCTGCCCATCATATGGTGCAATATAAACAAGCTAATGATTCAATTTTAAATAAATAGGTAAAAATCAGCATAGAAAAAGGTAATATTTATTTGAATATAATGCACAAAACCAGCTATCGCACGAGACTGGAGAAGTGAAAAGCTCAACTCACAGGTCAATGAGCAATCAGTTGTGCATCTGTGCATTAGGTTATGTTGTGATAAATAAATCAATAGAAAATCAATTTCTCTAAATTATTTAATCAATATTTTCACTAAGTTGGAACTGTTGAAGTTTAGTGCAGTGTATTTGTTATTATTTTTAGGTTATTTAGTATGCATAAATTCTGTTTGGTTTCTTCACATTCCCGCATTTCAAAAGTGAGTACTCTATTTATTTTATATTTATGTAATTAATTATTATTGCAAGGGTATATTAAATTTGATGACATTAAAGCACCTTTGAATCCAGAGTGACAGACAATTAATGGAATTTAATTTGTACAATATTGTGGCCATTTAATTGAACAAACAAAATGATTTGTAAATCAGCTGTGTCTCGTTTCATTATAAAATATCATTAAAAACAGTAGTAGGTATATCATAGTAAACCAGTGTATGTATCTTAGGTAAATATTTATATAGGGTGAATCAAAAGTTCATATGATATTATCTAGCACGAGATCTAATAATATGTATTCATAGCGATAATAATGCTATGCTCATTTGAAGAACATGCTCACAAAAATGCGAAATATATTTGATTATCTGGTCGCATAGAAGACCAGCCACTACATACAGTGTAAAAATACATATTTATGTTAGACGTAACGTAAACTTAACCAGAGATGCAGTAGGTAGCGATTTAATTTAATCACAGTAATCAGTACCATTGTTTTGGTGTATATTCCTCTAAATTAGTTTATTAATTTACAAACACTTTTTTTATTATTTTACAAAAAATTCTTTTGCCTAGTAAGTTAAGATCAAAGTGACTAAATTTTAAAATGGAGATAGATATTTACTGTACGTACATATCCATATAACTTACTTACTAATGTTGTGATAAAAGAAGGTAAATTTTATGTGATTTTTGGATTCTTGTAGTGGTGGTTAAATTCGTTTTATTTACTAGTTGAAAATATTAGTACCTTGTTATGTATATTTAGGTATTTTTTTTTTTTATAAAACGTTTCCCCTAATTGCCTATGAAATTTTTCAGTTAGAAGGTTTGGACATTGATGGATGAGGGACAAGAGTCTGAAATCCATCTATACCAATGCAAGTATTAAGAAGCCGAATGCATTGACAATTTTACTCCGTAATTTTTAATGAAGTATTTTTTGCTTCTTTAGATATTTTACATTTATTTATGAGGAAATAATAATGCACGGGGTTTTCAATGGCTGACGTTTCAACCCTGTTTTTTTCAAAAATCGTATACTATTTGAATATACAAGTATATTGTTTTATTATTTCGTTTTTTGAACATTTTCATTTATATCTTGTTTTAATTGTCTTGGATTTATAGATGGAAAAAAAACGTTTCTTTGTTTGTTGTGATTTACATTAAGTACGTAAATCACAATAAAAACAAACAGCAAACCCAAGAAAATTGTATCAAAATATATTATTTTAAATTGTACATGTTTTTTCTACATCTTTTTTAATGCTATTAAAAAAAGATGCCCCTTGAAGTTTGTCCAAGTATGCTATATATATTATGTTTTCCAGGGGCACTCAAATTATTTTAGTACACCATTTGAAATTTTTACAAACACATTTTCTTGAATAAAAAAAATATCTAATTATAACAATAATTGAGATGTTGAATATGAAGAAATTATCCTAAATCTGGGCTTGAGTTGCCCATGAAATTATAAAATAACATTATTATTCACTAAAACACAAGCAAACCTTTTAAAAATGTTAATTAAGATTTATGTAATATGTACTCGGCAGGGATACCTGTAACCCCAACAGGGCGCGTCCCCAGGTGGCGGATAGGGGAACGTCCACAGCGACACTGGTGTCGCCGGGTAGGTGTGAAATAAAACAACACCCCTGGGCCAACAGGCTTGCACAGAGGGAAACAACCTCTTCAACAAAAAAAGTTCCCTGGTGCCGTGGCGCAGGCCCAGGACCTTAGCCAAACCAATCAATGAATGACATGGCAACGAAAATGGTAAAAGTTACGGAACAGGGGAGGGATACCCCAGTTCCGGTCGGGGAAGAGAGTAGGAGAGTAGGCTCCACCCGACCATCGGCCAGCGACTACTCAGTACCCACAGTGGGATGTCAGACTGTGGAGGGTACAAGTACTACTGACAACGTTAACAAGAGCAAGGCAAGCTCTCGATCTCCAGGAAACTGAAGAACATATGGAGAATGGAATTAATCCTACTACATCAAACATCTCAATTTCAGCGGACCAGGAGCGGGAGCTGTTAAATCCCCGTCTCTAAGGATTGGAGAATTAGGAAATTCAGAGGATGAGGTATCCAAAGAACTGGATGGACTCACCTTTAAAAGGAAACAACTGGGGGATGCTGCAAGAAGACGCCTTGGTCGTTTACTTAAGAGCGGAATACCATACGAAACCGCCTTAAGTAAAGTGTTGGAGCAACGGCAAACCGAACAGCAGCCAGAGCGAGGGCAGCAAACCTCCTCTGACAAGCTGTAACAGGTAACCGTCTGCACTCCGACGACAGCATATCATGCCAGCGGGCAAAAAATCTCCGGGAAGGTGGAGCTGTAAAACCTCTTTTTAGGGAAGTTGTTGAGGGGGTCAGAGTGGGCATAATCCATTCCAACTAACCAACGGCGACCCTAACGAGTACACAGATGGGAGCACTACAGCAGGCAATAATGCAAGCTGTAGAGGCAATCCCAGACGAGGATCCTCAGATGAGGTTCCTAGGCTGCACATGACGGCCTGGGTGACTTCTCATCATCTGTGCAGATGGGACGAACGCCTCGTGGATGGAGAGTGTCACAGAACACCTGCATCCATGGAAAGGAGTGCATCTTAAATTCGTGCAGGGGCAGGACCTTCCCAAACCTCATGTCTGTGTGGCATATATCCCGGATGACGCCGGTAACCGACTGTCTTCGACGCCGGTAACCGACTGTCTTCCGAGGTAGTGCTGAACAGGCTATGGAAAATGAACCATGGTCTGAACACCCGGGACCGTACTACACCAGGAAGAATCGGGCCCTGGTCAAACATGGACGTTCTCAGTAGATGAAGCGTCCATGACTACACTGGAGGGACTGAATTTTAGACCCTTCTGCAGATTTGGACAAATCCAATTCCGCCCAAAAGTCAGAGTAAGTAAAGACCCCTCTGACAAGAGAGCGGTGGCAGGAATGCCCTCAGGGGAAAATGAACTACTATCGCTTCCCAAGAATAGCTAACAGCTTCGACAAGGAACCTCTGGGAAAGGAAAATCCCTCCTCAATAAATCCCATCTGAAGAAGAGTGGAATTAAACCACCTTCGAAGAACGGAACGGCGGGGGAACCTAACCCAGACAAAACCACCTCCAGGAAGAGTGAGAAACATTCACCTTCCGGGAGGAGGTGAAAAGAGCCCCCCCTTAACTTCTTTTTAAACCTATAACTTAACCCTACCCAACCCAACCTAAGCCAACTGTTTTTCAACATTTCCACCACATAATACCCTTATCTCTAATCCGTATCCACAAATGACATTCGTCCTTGTCAAAAGATTTAAGGAAGATCAAATCGACATCGCTCTCCTCAAGGAACCTTGGACAAGTAAAACAGGCCGAGTAAGCAACCTGGGAATACTTCTGATAAGGTAATAGAAATCAGCTCCGATGAAAGACCCAGAGCATTGTTTAGAAGATAAATAAAGTCAAGTTATTATTATTACTATTTTCTTTTTTTTTTTCAGTTCCCCGATGCCGGTCAGTCCTCCCGTGGCCTCCGACGCCTCACGGGAGTCGCGCCGGTGCATCAACTACAGCCACTCCCCACATCCCGCAGGGTTAGTGACTGTAGATACCAGAATCGTGTGCCCTAAGCAGACGGAGAGAACCCAGAATGACCGCCTTCTGCATTTGACCTGCCAGCCACTCGGCTGGTTTTTGGCAGGCCGGTATGATCTTCATTTCCGAGAGCAGCGTAGGCTTTATCCCCTCCGAGTACACCGATAATAAGGACGACCATTTTGACCGAGTAGCCTGGGTACAGCACTTGGAGCTCGTACCGGAGATCGCGATATTTGGTCCGTTTCTCCTCCTCCTTCAAGGTGATGTTTTTCTCCGCAGGTGCCGAGAACTCGATAACATACATCACCTTGAGTTGATGGTCGAGGAGGACTATGTCAGGTTTGTTGGCTTGGATTAGCCTGACAGTCGGGAACGAGTAGTTCCAGTAAATCCGGCATTTCTCGTTCTCGACAACGGACTCAATATCTCCGGGGACGTAAGGCAGCACTGGTGTCTGGTCTACCCCGTACGAGTGCCTTAGATGGTAGTATAGCACTCGTAACGCCGCGTTATGCCGGTGGATATAGGCCGAAATCGCATATATAGGACATGCAGATAGTAAGTGCATGAGCGATTCCGGCGCCTGATGGCAAGCCCTGCAGTTGATATCAGGAACCTCTACACGCCACACGCGGCTACGGTAGACCAAGGTGCTGATAACACCATCTTGGCAGGCCATAATGAATCCCTCAGTCTCCGACTTAAGCCCTGCTGACCTTAGAAAGGCGAAGGTCAGCCTGGTCGATAAACCCAGTGTTTCTATGTTCTTATAGAAGACACCATGCTGGGGTTTATCAACGTGCTGCCGAAACAGATTTTCCTGTTCGGCAGCTCTAATTCGGGCTTTCAGACGATTTGGCTGAAGTTCGGTGACTGACTCAACATCAGCACCTCGCCGGCCTCCTCCCCTGATGTCAAATGCGAGACCGAGTTCATCTGCGGTTCTTTTTGCTGCCTTGAACAATCCTGCTCCCACTCCTACAGTTTCGTGATGTTTTACGAACCGCAAGAGGGGATCTGAGCTCCTGAGTATGTTACATGCCATACTCAGTACTACTCTGCCATGCGTACACTCCAGGCTCAAGAGTCCTCGGCCCCCCCGTTGACGTGGGAGGTACACACGAGGAACGGACGATCTAGGATGAATACTTCTGTGAATATTCATCATCTTGCGGGTATCTCTATCTAATTGGCGCAGCTCATCTACCCTCCACTTTACTACTCCGAAGGAGTAGAGCAGAATCGGAACGGCAAGCATATTAGTTGCAGACACCTTGTTCTTCCCCTAAAGTTCGGAAGACCAAATCTTTCGGAGGCGGTGTCTGTATTTGCCGCGGAGAGAATCCTTTATTTGTGTTACATCTTGGTTGTGCCTTTGTTGCACGCCCAGGTATGTATAGGTCTCTCCGGCATCCAGATGTCTTAGGATGCTTCCGTCTGCGAGCTGCGCATCTTCAGGGAATTCCCCGCATCGTCCTCTCTTGAGGTGGACGACTGCACATTTCTCCAACCCGAACTCCATACCAATAGCCCGCGTATATCGACCACCCTAAGAGCGTTTTGTAGTTCGCGCTCTCCGGAGGCATAAAGTTTAAGGTCATCCATATAAAATAGATGGGTGACCTTATGCCTCTGGTCGCTGGGTGGCCCACATTGATATCCGCGGGTTTGGCGGAGCCCAACAGACAACGGCAGCAGTGAGATGCAGAAGAGGAGAGGACTCAGGGAGTCACCCTGGAAAACTCCTCTCCTAAATGCCACCTGCTCTGTCGTGACCCGCTGTGCACCTGATGTTATGGTGAAGCGGGTCTTCCAGAGAGGCAGCAGCTGTTCTATGCATCTCACTAGTGGTGCTGGTACTGCAAGACATTTGAGCAAGTACAACAATAGCTTATGTGATATTGTATCAAATGCCTTGCGGTAATCAATCCAGGCCATCGATAGATTCAGCTTGTATTGCACAGAATCCTGTGCAATACAGCGGTCTATCAGCAGGCTGTCCTTGCAACCTGCCATGCCCTTCTTGGCACCACGCTGTTCGTGTATCTGCTGGAAGACCGGATCAACAGACCTCAGCGTCCCAGCATACAAGATACGTGTAAATATCTTGTAGCAGGAGTTAAGGCAAGTGATCGGCCTGTAATTCCTCGGGTCGGAAAGATCCCCCTTTTGGGGATAAGCACAGTACGTCCCTCGACGAACCAGTCCGGAATCTGCTGCCCCTCGTTCAACCATGAGTTGAAAACTCGCGCCAGACGGCGGTGAGTGGAAGGAAATTTCTTCCACCACCAGTTGTTAATGCCGTCTGGGCCCGGGGCAGCGAAGTTCTTGGTACCAACAAGTGCTTGTTGGACTTCCTCCGTACTGATTGCCGGGCACACTTCTTCTGGCTCTTCAAGATGTCTGTGACACAGAGCCTCGAAGTGTGCAATTGATGGAGTGTCGCTATTGAATGGACGCGTCGTTTCGTAGATTCCCTTCCAGAGGGTTTCGACATCTACAGTCGGCGGATTCTCGACAACACGCTGTGGCTCTTGAAAGAGGCGGGATGGATTCATACGGAACAAATTGTTTTGTTTCATACTCCTCACCCGCCTCTTCAATGTTTTCTTTATCGCCATGAGCACTCGGATCCTATCTAGACAGTGCTGCTTGATGGTAAGCATCACTGTCAGATTTAGAGTATGGTGTCGACGTCTTAATCCGGCAGCTATGCGCCGGATCCTGGGAGTAAAAACTCTATCAGTCGTCTTATATTCCACCACACTCTGGATCCGAGAAGTGTGTTGTCTGGCCGACTGTATCTTGCCTTCGATTTTTTGTACACGCCGCTTAGCTTTTTCGACCCCGTGATTGGTTGACCTCACACGGGGGACGAGTTGTTTCGCGGCGTTGTACACGGCACAGTTGATTTGCCAGATGTCTACATCTTCCGGAATTTCCTCATCGATGACCGCGTCCATTCTAGCCAGGTCTTGTGGCTTTAGGTTAGCCCTGGTGTTAAGGCTAACCCTCGTCCTTAAGTCTACACCGGTGAACTCTAGAGGATGTTCCCCATCAGCTGGTAATTGCCGCGGTGGGACTGCGGCTGGCAGTTCTTCCAGCTGACGGGGTGCCCTTACGTAACCTGTCCTGAGCAGAAAGGATACTTGATCTCTCAGATGTTGTTGAGAAAAGGCGCGATGCTCTGGATGCATTTCGCACCAAAATGCATGCATTCGCGCCATGTATCCCCTGCGCTCAGGTTCGCTACTCTCGCGGCAGGTCAGCAAGTCATCCCGAAGTTCCCTCGTCCACTTAAAGCGTCCATGTTCATTGCCTTGGTTATCAACGTTCAGACCATCCGGTAAGGCCCCTCCCACCTGTCTCTGACCCCCATCCGCTTGGGGTCGATTGTGAGGGGCCCTTCTTAGATTATAAGGAACCCAAGCAGTAAAGGTTGCAGGGTGGTTAGCCCTGGTACCCCGGCCGGCATTTGTCAGGCAGAGATGCCTCTGCCTGTCCAGGGTGCACCAACGTGGAGGTTGCCGGTCCTTAGCACCCCCTTATATTATTATTATTATTATATATCTTGATCATAAATGACATTAACAATTTTGTACTTACAGGTTACTGCACCCACAACGTTGTAGCCGTCCAGGTATCGATCTCGGAGGGAGGAAGCAAAATAGAAATAATCGTCTGCTCAGCCTATTTACCGTTTGATAGAGTTACAGACTAACCTCCTCCAGCTGCAGTGCGGGATTTAATCGGTATTAAAATTAGTTTTTCATGCACTTGGCTAAAATAGTCAAAACTTGTATAGACTGCAAATACTTTCTAAATGAATGCTTTCAGTTTTTTTTTTGGTACTTACAGAAATTTATAATTCTAATCATAACTGTCCTATTTAACACCAAAGTATGAGCCTTTACTGAGCCTTTATTAGGCCAACATTTGCAGTGAAGGCTCGGTAAAAGCCCATACTTTGGTGTTTACTGGAATATGTATCCTAACATGTTTAACTATATTTCGATAGGTACTATATTTACTCATGGTGGATAGAATAGACGATATGAACTTACCTAACACTTTCAGTAAAACTTATTACTATTATTTCACAGTCACATTAAAACCTCCATAAGTTTTTTAGGTGGATATCCTAAATACGAATTAAATCATGTTGCGGCTTTAGCACATTTTTATCAGTAACAAACATCAAATTTGTCAGTCTGATATTAGACATAGTTCTAAATCACTATAAATAGGTGCATAAACATATTTATGGATAAATAAATCAGCTTTAAAGATATTCACGATATTTATAAATAGTTAATCCGACTATTTGAGCAGGATTAAATTTTGGTTTTAAGTTGATCTGTCAATTCAAAACAAAACATTGTTAAGAGATGATTGGTTAAATATTTTTTAATAAAATGTTTGTGATTGGAGAAATTGTAATGTGAATAATTCCCATTGGATTAGATAGTAAATCTGCGTGTGGGTTAATCTACGTGTTACGTTTTAAAACCAGATTTAGGCTTGTCTAATTCTGCTTTGTGAATCCGGCAGTATAAGTCCAATCCTTATTATGTCGGTACAGGTCTGTATAATAAAATTAGATTTAAACATAAGAAACAGCACTTTAAAAAATTTGTTAATTTGTAATGCCTTCTATTCTGTCGATGAATTCTGATTAATATAAACTTTTCTTATGCTATCATATGCATATACTTTCCTTTTTTTGCCTTGTACTATATCATATTGTCTAATCTTTTGGATTAATAAAATATTATTATTATTATTTTGGTTGCCCGACGCTGGACAGTCCTCCCATGGCCTCCGACGCCCCACGGGAGTCGCGCCAGCACATTAACCACGTCCTGCAGGGTTAGTGACTGTAGATTCCAGAATCGTGTGCCCTAAGCAGACAGAGAGAGCCCAGGATGACCGCCTTCTGCATTTGGCCTGCCAGCCACTCAGCTGATTTTTGGCAGGCCGGTATGGTCTTCAGTTCCGAGAGCAGCGTAGGCTTTATCCCTCCGAGTACACCGATTATTAGGACGACAATTTTGACTGAGTAGCTTGGGTACAGCACTTGGAGCTCGTACCGGAGATAGCGGTATTTGGTCCGTTTCTCCTCCTCCTTCAAGGTGGTTTTTTTCCGCGGGTGCCGAGAACTCGATGACATACATCACCTTGAGTTGATGGTCTAGGAGAACTATGCCAGGCTTGTTTGCTTGGATTAGCCTGACCGTCGGGAATGAGTAGTTCCAGTAAATCCGGCATTTCTCGTTCTCGACAACGGACTCAATATCTCCGGGGACGTAAGGCAGAACTGGTGTCTGGTTTACCCCGTATGAGTGCCTTAGATGGTAGTATAGCACTCGTAACGCCGCGTTATGTCGGTGGATGTAGGCCGAAATCGCATATATGGGGCATGCAGAAAGTAAGTGCATGAGCGATTCCTGCGCCTGACGGCAGGTTCTGCAGTTGATATCAGGAACCTCTACACGCCACATGCGGCTACGGTAGACCAAGGTGTTAATAACACCATTCTGGCAGGCCATTATGAATCCCTCGGTCTCTGACTTAAACCCGGCTGACCTTAAAAAGGCGAATGTTAGCCTGGTCGATAAACCCAGCGTTTCTATGTTCTTATAGAAGACACCATGCTGGGGTTTATCGACATGCTGCTGAAACAGATTTTCCTGTTTGGCAGCTCTAATTCTGGCTTTCAGACGATTTGGCTGAAGTTCGGTGACTGACTCTACATCAGCACCTCGCCGGCCTCCTCGATCTTGCATTTGACATCATCAAATGCAAGATCGAGTTCATCTGCGGCTCTTTTTGCTGCCTTGAACAATCCTACTCCCACTCCTACAGTTTCGTGAAAAAAAAAATATTATTTTTATTTTTTTTTTTTTTCGGTTACCCGACGCTGGACAGTCCTCCCGTGGCCTCCGACGCCTCAAGGGAGTCGCGCCAGCACATTAACCACAGCCACTCCTCACATCCCACAGGGTTAGTGACTGTAGATTCCGGAATCGTGTGCCCTAAGCAGACGGAGAGAACCCAGAATAACCGCCTTCTGCATTTGGCCTGCCAGTCACTCGGCTGATTTTGGGCAGGTATGGTCTTCAGTTCCGAGAGCAGCGTAGGCTTTATTATTATTATTATAAAAAATCTATGTACAGATGATATATCGTAGACTAATTACTTTGTTTTAACTATTTACTTTACAGTCTAACATAAATTTTTTAAAGTAACGTATTTTGTTGTTTGGCTGTTTATTGCTTTTAAATGTGGACAAATCTTTTAGGGATGGTGAAAATCAGTATTTTTCGGTAACAGGTATGTTCTGTTCCTGTTACTAAGACATACCTATTACAAATACCTGTTACAAAAATACCTGTTGCTAGTGCTCAGCCTGAGTTTCAGCGAGCCACTTATTAAACTAGTTGTTGATTTGAGTATCGAGTTGCACGTTCATTCTACTAGGTACCTACTTCGCACACTTCACTTCTGTTATGGTCGCTGTCTCGTCGGCCTTATTTTATAAGATTACGTTGTTTTTGTTTTATTTAAAATAGATATACCCCATAGCATTTTAATAAATATAATTTTACTGTGACTATTATTATTATTATTATTATTTCATATTCATGCAAATAATAGACTGCTAAATAAATATACCGATAACACATCGCATCGTGCCGATCAAAGATTTTAAAACGTTCACATCTTGATAGTACGAAATACTAGGTATTTAGTAATTAGCCATTATCAGTATTTTCTCATTTACCTAGTATTTCATATTTGCAAGTCGGGCCAGTCGCAATGCACATACGTAAGATTTCCCACTCCTAAATCCGCTGACTGTTGCCGATCCAAATCGGCCGCAGCCATGAGCAGAGTAAACACCGCAATAACCAGTACAAATACTAGGTTGGGTCTGTAACAGGTATATCTTAAACGTGATACCTGTTACGCGCTGTTCCGCACTCATAACTGTTACAAAATACCTGTGACAGGTATTTTGTACCATCCCTAAAATCTTTGTATATTTGTATTTTAACTCTTGTTGCCTGAAGGTGTGGTAATACGTTTAGTGTAAATATCACGAAAACGGTAGCATTAATATAGAGTTTGGGAGAAAAAGGACCTGTTATTTACGCACCAATAATTGTATTATTATTATGGTTTGAAATAGATTTAGTACATATCACTATCCAATAATAGTGTAAGGAATTTCTATGTAGATATAGAGGTTACTTTGTACCCCGCTGAAAGAAACTCTTCAGTATTGGCAAGAGTTACCAGGATTAGTTCATTCGAAGGTGTTTACAAAATACCCTTTGATATGGAGCTAAGAAACTTTTAGAGCTAAACAGGGTAAACCTGAAAACCCTAACAGGCTTATATACCGGGCACTGCCGACTAACTATCATCTGCATAAACTCGGCCTAGCGGAAAACGCCGAGTGCCGTCTATGCCTGGAGGATGATGAGAAGGCAGACCACATCTTATGCACCTTTCCCGTTGTGGAGAGGATCCGATTCTCAATATTTGGTAAAGGGCATCTGCTGCCAGAGGGTCTGGACACACTCTTACCCAATAAAGTTATCAGTTTCATTAAAGACTGAACTTATTGGGTGAAATATAATTAGAAGTGAGTCTGCTTATGGCTGCAGTGGAGGGTCCACAAGGAACCACTCACAAAAACCTAACACCTAGTACCCTGTTAGGGAGGGACAAGAGGAGGCATATGCCCACCCCCCTGGAAAATGATCAAGATAAATTTCTGGAACTACACTAAATGGTTTGCTTTCAATTAAACCAACACATATTTTTATTTCTTTCCCCAAGCATCAAAGGTAAATCTAACAATATTTGGCAAACACATTTTTCATACACTCGCCATAAATTTAGATAGATACACTGTGTGGTCTAATGGGCTGGTTGAAGTAGGCATTGAAGGACAGGGACATGTTCCTTTTTTTTTTTGTAGCAAAGGATCTCAATGTATATTTATATGCATTTTAGAATAAGAACATTTGAGATTTATATTATCAAAGTTGTAGTTTTTAGAATTTTTTTTTATTTTAATTACACCAAGATTTGGTGTAAGCAACAAGCATAGCCCTTTTACGTTTTTTTAGTGTTTATTTTCATTTTTGTACATTATGTCACAATGTAGTGTAAATAAAAAGTGAATTTAATGATTTTTTTTTTATTTTCGAAGTTTATTTTGGTTTTATTAATGATCAATGTTCACATATATTTTTTAGAATTACCTTTTTGTTTTTTGTTTTTCAATAAAAAATTTCATAAAAACGCATATTATTTTTGCCCCTTCCTGAAATATTCTCTAGCGGCGGCCTTGTATCAATGATCCACAATATTATTTATTGAATGTAAATAATAATTTTTTGGTATTGGTTGAAGCTTGGTCTCAAACTTATAATTAAAAACATTTATTATATCTTTTCGTTTAGAATATAGCCACCCACTAAACCTTAATACAAGAAGACCAGTCATAAAAAGCCGAGAAATAGCAGAAACATCAACATTGCGATCTATTACCAAAATCAGACACCTCAGAAATCCTCTCCATAACCCTCCCAACAACCTTCTCTATGAGATTATACAAATAACACCAATCAACCAAAGATTACAATCCCTAACCACAAAATTTGCTAAGGAAATAAATAACAGACATAATACAACCCCTTTGCAAAACAAGAGAACCAGAATTACCTAGCAGAAGAAAATTTCCAGAGCTAACCCTATGGGAACACATCACCGCTTTGAATAATATACAATGAAACAAATGTCTTTTTTTTTTAATACAGATTTATACTGTAATGAAATTAAATGGTATGTAAATTATTTTAAACAGTTGTAACAGGCTGACGGACCTTGGTCGATGGCCTTTTGGTGAAACCAATAAAATACTTTCATTATTATTATTATCTTTTCGACAGAAATAGATTTGAAATGTATAAATTAAATACGAAATTGTATTTTGTGTGTAAATTACTAATTTTCTAGACATGGAATACCAACCAGATGAAATGTTTAAGTTTATTCCACTAGGAGGCAATACTTTATCTAATCAGAATTATAATAAAGTTGGTAATGTCATGGTAGACATAATAATTTTAGGGATATGACATTTCGTTAGAGCAGTGGCTCAGACGAGAATACAGAGGTTACATCAAATACTTAAACTGTAAATATCTTGTAAACGGTTAACTTTAGCGACATTTAAATGGTACACCTTTTTTGTTTAAAAATGATAAAATGACAAGTTTCTAATCGAAACAGTCAACAATTTACAGGTAAAAAAAGTTGAGGCTATGCTACACATGGTGCCCTCTACGTACTTGCCTAAAATTGGGAAAGGATTATTATTTCCCATCCCAAAAAAACCGTTTGCCAATTTTCAGATCTATTATTCAAAATTTCTTAAATTACTGCAGGAAATTAAAATTTAGACTTTAGCACCCTGTATCTATTTTAATGTCAACATTTGGATTAACACAAGTTTGGCTAAATCGTAATATTTTAATGAGCGCAATCCACTCATGCTCTGTGTCCCATTACTTAAGATCACTCTGTATACATTATGTCCCAAATTAGATCCTCATCATTGGCATATCGGAAACTATAAGCGATAAAGCGTCGGTTAAATTAGCAGTTATAGCAAATTTAACACGTTAACTGTGGCACTGAAAAATTAGAAATAAATTTATGTGCGGTACATATCTCCAGAGATACGTAACTTATTTTCTCTTGTATGTGGTACATATATCCCGGGGCATGTAAGCATTTATAGTTTCAAGGCGCCATCTAACATTCAGTGGAAATATTTTTTAACATAAATGTTACATTAATAGGTAGTTTAGGTCGTGATCTTCCTTTAGTTTGAACAATATATGTCTCCGACGACTAGAACCACATAACAAAAATTCACTTTTCAATACAAATATTCTATGAAGTGTTTGAAATCATCCTACTTTTATCAGCTTTTTTATTTATTTATTTTATTTATTTATTATCAGGTATATAATTTTTGCCCAGTATAGAATCGTCACTACTAAATGGTTCATCGTTACTAGAGTCCTCCTTTTCAACCATTTATTTTATTTATTTATTATCAGGTATATAATTTTTGCCCAGTATAGAATCGTCACTACTAAATGGTTCATCGTTACTCGAGTCCTCCTTTTCAACCATTTGATTATTTCCCTATTTACCATCACTATTCTCCATTTCAGTTAATTCTCAATCGATTTCTGGATCTTGTAAAACTTCCTCAATACTTTCATCTTCATTTTCATTTAGCATCGGGTTTTGTTTAGCCAAATCAAGCATATATCTAGTACGCTTAAGGTGCGTTTATATCTGACACTTATTACATTATATTTATGTCAGACAGACGTATATATAAATGTAAACGCTAAGGAATTTCTGTCCGAGATATATATTCCAATATTCAGCAATAAGTGTCGACACATTTCTGCCACTAGATGTAAACACTGATTATTTTCATGTTTTAACTCGCATGACACATATCTCCGTAGTTGAACAGCGGTCTACTTTTGAATAAGTGTCGCGACATTGAAGGTACCATGGGTTGTGTAAATAATAACAAAAAAGAGTGGTTAAAAACCGAAATTTACGAACTAATTGAGTTATACCATGCGAAACCCAAATTATGGGACATTAAAAGTAAACTTTATAGGGATCGAGTAAAAAGAGCAAAATGCTTTCATTGAAATCTCAGAAAAGTTTAATACTACTGTAGAAGAAATTACAAGGAAAATCCATAACTTAAGGAACCAGTTCAATAGTGAGTTGAAAAAAGCTACAAAGAAAAAAGTGGAGAAGGCACCAATGAATTGTACATTTCAAAATGGCCGTACTTTAATTCCCTTTTATTTTTACAAGGGGATTGCAGATCAGCAGTAGGAAATATAGCAACGATAAGAAAACTCTTTTTACTTTCTTATACGAACGTATAAGGAAGTACCTATTGTAATCATGATTTTTTTTCGACTACCAGATTTTGACTGATATACATATTTTGAACCTTTGTGAATCCATTTTAACTGTTTTCGAAGTGATGTCTGTCTGTTCGTCTGTCCGTCTGTATGTAAATCTTCAAAATCAACTGCTTTCATACGCATAAAATTATAAAATTGCATTGTATCTTCAATAATTAATTCAGACATTAGCCTGTTATAAGGCCATCGCTTTTGGTCTCAGGATCCACTCACGAACCCAGACAGAGCGTTTTTTCTTCTTTTTCCTTGCAATTTCTGAAATAATCACAATGGCCGCAAATTTTCGTGTAGATAATTTCATCGTGTTGAATTGTCGAATAAACTTTTTATTTAACTGAGCTGAGAGAAGTGTACGATGGATGAACGATATAAATATATGTGGCAGATATAAACAGCTGATATATTTATAGCAATATATTTCTGTCAGAACACATTTACAATCTATCCGACATAATTGTATTATAGATAAATGAAATAATTTCTATCCAGATGTAAACATTCATTGCGAGTTTATATCCGACACAGGATATTTATGTCCAGATAGAAGTGTCAGATGTAAACGCACCTTTAGACATCATTATGACAGAGCGTAAACTTGTCTAAACGTGCACACAAACTAAATAAAGATATTGCACTCTCATCATAATGTAAAGACTGAACTATTCGTTAAGTATTAGCACATCTTCGTACAAGCTCCTGCGGATATGTACCGCATGGATATAATACAAATAATTTCTGTGCGGTACATTCAAAATCAGCATTAAATTTGCTAATTTAACCGACTCTATCTCTTATAGTTTCCGATATCCCAGTGATGACGATCGAATTTGGGACACACTGTATAATAAAATGTGTAATTTGAGACTCGTATGCCATATATTAGAAAGTTCACCAATTCACAATATTCACATATTTGTTTGTTCGTGATATTCATAAAAATTATATTTTAGTAAATATCGTGCACAAAAACAGATTTTCAACTTTTTATAAGTGGAGGTGTCTTGCAGATAGCAAACTAATATGTTATTATTATTTAAATTAAAATGGTAGTAATAGTGAATTGACTTGGGCATTTTGAACTCCACGTTTCTTGTATGATAACGATACTGTTTGTGTATACTTCAGAATATACTTAAAAAAATTAATTTAGATATGGGTAATATTTATTTTCGCTATTTTGTTTGTAAATAATACAATAAAGAAATTGTCAAAATAGCTTTCACTGATGGTATATGTAAAATATTTTTTTATCTATCAAACGTTTTTAAATACCAGCAATTACTAAATTGTATTTGTTAGTTTACAGTGTTGGTATTTTCCATTTCATTTATAAGTTTAAAATTTTCTGACTAAAGTTAATTAAAAATACACAGATTCATTCACAAAATGATAAGGCTACCTTAACATTATTTAGGCTCTTTGGTGTCTTGGTGTGAACATTTCAGTTTGTATCGAAGATAGTTTTTAGAATGTAAAAGGACCAAACCACATCAATAAATTGTCAGGTATTTTTTGTTCTCTCAGTTTTCTCAAAATATTCTTTAAAAATAAATTCTCCATAGTTTGAGTTCACGTTATTAATTAGAGTAGGGAACAAAGCCAATAGAATTCCAAAATGTACTCGCTTCTTTTTACGATAAATTATAAATAACTGATACAAAATAAATGCCTCATCTGTATTAAGACTTACCTCATAAAATTTGTGGATAACATAAGCAACAATACTGAATATTGCAATATTATGTACTACTTCACGTATTCTATCAAAAATAGTTAGTTGTATCGGATTGTATGGATTATATGAGGTAACTATATTTGACATTGGAGGTAAAGGTGGTGGAAGTTTGTTTTGTTGGTCATGTTGAGTATAAGCACCAGATTTCTCACAAGCTATTTGAATTTCTTGATCTGTTAAGCCTTTACGTTGCAGAAACTTTTGTTTCTGAGCTAGGGGCGTATTTATTACATTGGGATTTTCTAAAAACTTAATTGCTGTTTGTATCTACAAATTGATAAGAAATATATAACAAAAAATAATATGTAGCTATAAACATTTACCATTTCATCCCTAACTGATACATTATCGTTAACAGGTCGATCTGCAGTAGTGGTGGCCATTACAAATTATATAAATGAAATTCATACAAATAACACAAATAATAAATATTTAACTATAAAAATTGCACTCAAAGTTCAATTATTATTCATCTATTTAACTTTCATCTCTAACCTCAATGAATTCTTCTACTTCTTCTTTATGTGTCATGTCAACTCGAATGAAATAAAACGAAAAACATTCATACTGCAGCTTGTTGATCTAAACATGATTTTATGAATACCAATTAAATTTTTATAAATTTAATTATATATTTGTGGTCCTAGGGAAATTATTGTCCCACGTAAAATCCATGAATATAGTTTTTACTCATTTGTAAATCCTCTATAATTTAATACTTAAAATTGATTAAAATTCCACTAAAACAAAAATGACAGGAGTAATGACGATGAGTGTCAAATGAAAATTTCTTTAGCTTCCGGCAGCCATATTGTAGGCAGTGCGTTTGTAGAAATTCCTTGACATTTCTGCAAATATCCTGTGAAAATAGTGCAAAATAGTGTTGTGATTAAGTTAAATGTGAAGAAAAAGTAATTTTGAACGAAATTAAAAAATGGCTCGTTACGGGCAAAGACCTGAAAATGCTTTAAAGCGCGCAAATGGTAAGTTCTTCAAACAACCGGCACATATGGTCATTTTCCACGTTGAATTTATAATTCAATTTTCCTTATTTTTGTTTATAGAATTTATTGAAGTTGGAAAGCCAGCTAGAGCTTTGGACACTCTACAAGAAGTGTTCCGCAATAAAAAATGGGCGTACAATTGGTCCGAATCAGTTTTGGAACCGATTATGTTTAAATACTTAGATCTCTGTGTGGAACTAAAAAAAGTCACATATTGCAAAGGAGGGTCTGTTTCAGTATAGGAATATGTTTCAATCTGTTAATGTAGGTTCATTAGAAAATGTTATACGAGGTTATCTACGAATGGCTGAGGAGAAAACGGAGAATGCAAGGGAACAGTCAGCTCAAGCTGTAATTGATATCGATGATCTTGATAATTTGGCTACCCCAGAAAGCATATTGTTAAGGTAAGATGGGAAAAATAATATATATAAAATTTGTTTCATTACGTGTTATTTAGTGCTGTGTCTGGTGAAGATGCCCAGGATCGTTCTGATCGTACCATTCTTACTCCTTGGGTGAAGTTCTTATGGGAGTCTTATTGCCAATGTTTGGAATTACTACGTACTAATGCCCATGTGGAAAATCTATATCATGATATTGCAAGGATGGCTTTCCAATTTTGTCTTAAATATAATAGAAAAACTGAGTTTAGGAAGCTTTGTGATAAACTTCGTAAACATCTTGAGGATATTTGTAAGCTACCAGCCCAAGTTGCTAATGTGTCTATGTCTAAACCAGAAACTCAACAGCTTAATCTGGAAACAAGACTTCATCAGCTTGATTTTGCCATACAAATGGAATTATGGCAGGTTAGTATATATGCAGTAATGATCCAATAGATTAAGAACTACATGACCATCATATAAGAGACATTAATTTGAATGAAAAGAAATTTTGATTCTGTATTCTCTGGTATTTCCTTACATTACCTTGGGATTACCTTGATACACTGAATTTCCTCAATATTTTCTAATGATTGTTAGTATTACTTCGTCCACTATTTCCTTAAGATTATACACCTAATATAAAATTATATACCAAATATCCTATGATCCCAATGAGCCATTAACTGAAGTCTTTTAACCAATTTACTTTTACATAGCCACAATATTAACAAAGCAATAAAATAAAAATACCATTTGACAAATTGCAACTTAAGTGAACTTAAAATACTTTTAACACATAGCAGTATCACATTATCATATAAGCTTTTAAAGCTATCATTGAACAGTCAGAAATGTTACCAGATAAATTTGAGAGTCGTAGCGAAACTTATGCATTAAACGAAACGCTAATTCCCAGTCTCTTTCAAAGCAAAAAAAATTATGGAATCCAAGAATTAAATATTTGTTAATATAATAATTGTATGCTGTAAAGGTACAGTGATTTACTGAATACAGTGTGTCCTAGATTTGGCCACACTACTGGGTTTCTGATTAATATTGATAAACATGATTAAATCGATAAAGTTTTGAAAATTTTATGGCAAAAATGATTATAATTTCAAAAATATCATGGTTTTTGAGATATTACAATAAACTTAAATTTAACATATTTTTTGTATCTATATTTTTATACCTAATAGCTATTTTCACAAATACCCAAACACCACTAATTTGATGCAAATTTTGCCAACCACGTCGACATTATTTGGAAATGATAAAAAACTTCTTTCTTTATTTATATTTACAATAAACTAGTGAAGAAATACAGCCGCTAACTAGCATATAAATCAGTTTTGCAGGAACCTAGATTGGGATAACATTTTTAAACGAAATTAGGTAAATGTCAAGCAGCATTAGATACTGTGATTGCCTACAATTGGTCCTAAATTAATGTGTTAAATATGTGTTTCTTCCATGTTAAAACTTGTAAATGGAGATAGAGTTTAATTGCATTAATGAAAAATGAAAAAATTAATACTACTTGCAGAAAAAATGTGGTCCTTAAATTGTGACTATTATCATATAAGAATAATTTAAAATATTTCCAATCCTACAGGAGGCCTATAAAGCGATCGAAGATATACACAATTTGATGAATCTCTCGAAAAAGATGCCTGTTCCGAAAACTATGGCAAATTATTACCAAAAACTTGCTATGGTTTTTTGGAAAGCAGGAAATTATCTGTTCCATGCAGCGGCTTTATTTAAGCTTTTCCAATTATCGAAAGAAATGAAGAAAAATATCACACCAGAAGAACTGCAAAGGTGAGAGCTTTTTTATTTTATTTATAATTTAATTTTCTACAAAATATTTGTTTTAAGCCTTTTTAAGTTTTCATACCATTTTAAAATTTCTGTATAACTAGCATTGAAGATGTAAAATGTTTTTAGAATGGCATGCAGAGTATTGATTGCTACTTTAGCTATTCCTTTACCTTCAGCACATCCAGAGTTTGATAGGTTTATCGAAACTGACAAATCCCCATTAGAAAAAGCACAGCGTTTAGCTGTTTTATTAGGTTTATTCCAACCTCCTACAAGAGCAAGCCTTCTTAAAGATTTGGTAAGGGATTCTTGTAAATTCTTACTTAGGTATAGTACCAAAGATTGCTACCCTTTAAATAATAATAAACGTCTTTATTCAAATATAAATGTATACACATTTACATCTAAATGGGGTGAAGTTTAACTCGTAGGTTATTCTTACACTTAACTCCTAACATATTCATAAAAAAAATAAACATTATTATTAAAATTCCTAATCAAATATTTTAAAATTATGTGATAACTGATAGGAAACTGTTCAATCTATCATGTAAGTATACATAATACCAAACTAATAATTAAGTAGTAATAAAAAGAGAAAAGGTAGAAATCAATAAGCCATAAGATATATTTCAATTTGATTTGTTTACCTAAAACATTTTGTTGAACAGCTCATTTTTTATTTTTTTACGAAAGGTATGAACTCCAGAACATTTAAAAGAATTGTTTATAGCATTATACAATCGGACAGAATTATATGTAAACGATCTTGTGTACAATGTGGTTTTATATGGTGGCATAGTTAAGGTGTCCGTATATCTAATATTTAAATTGTGTATCTGGTTGCGGGTTATTAATTTGTTTCGTAGATGTTCTGGTGTTGATGTAATTAACAAGCGATGTATAAAAACAGAAAGGTGGAGTTTCCGTATTGAATCCATCCTTAACCAGTGATATTCTTTAAATTTATCAGTAACATGGTCAAATTTTTTTATATTATAAATAAAACGACAACATGTATTTTGTGCTTTTCTTGTAGCAACATCTAGGCAGGGATAATAAACAATATGACAGTAATAAAAAGTAGGTAGAACGATTGATTGACATTTTTCCTCAAGTGAATGTATAATAATTTTTTGTTTGTGAAAAGCAGTTTCAGCGATAACTAAGATTTTTGAATTAAGTTATTAACGTGTGGTATGAATCGTAAATGTATGTCAAATAGAACCCCTAAGTTTCTTGCTTGTTCGATAAAAATCTATTACTTTATTTCCAATTTTAATTTTCATATTATTTTTGAGTTCCTCATATTTATATTTAGAACAAAACAGCATAACCTTAGATTTTTCTGGATTTAGCTTTAACTTATGGTCATCACAATATGTATTAAGTAACTCTAAGTCATCATTAATTAATTGACTTGCTTGCTGGTAACTTTCCGGTTCAAAACTAAGGCTTAACTAGCTATCATTATGACAATATGATTGCATATTACATGTTACAATAGAATTGTATATATCGCTTGCGTATATTAAGAACAATAGTGGTGTTAAGATGGAGCCTTGTGGAACTCCTGATTTTATTATTCGAGCCGAAGAATATGCACCTGTCTGAATATTAATTCGTTGAGACCTTTCTTTTAAGTAAGATTTAAAAAACGCCACTGCTAACTCATCAAGTCCATAAAAACCTAGTTTTGCCCATAATAATGCATGGTCTACTGTATCTAACGCTTTCGAAAAGTCTAGTAATGTCAATACAGTAGCTTTATTATCATCTACTTAGTTAAAAGTTCATCTGTGAGGTTGACTAAGGCTGTAGTAGTACTATGAATTCGACGAAACCCCGATTGATGCAGCGGAAATAACTTGTTATCAGTGAAATGTTTTTCTAATTGCATGTAAACACATCTTTCCAAAACTTTACTAATTACACATAAGAGACTAATGGGTCTCAAATCATTAAAATCATTAGGATTAGACACCTTGGGTAATGGTCTTACTATAGCTTCTTTCCATTTTTGTGGAAAGTATCCTTCTAAAAGGCAGCTATTTACAATATTTGTTATGTAAGGAGTAATCATTGGAAGACAGAGCTTTAGCATTTGTAGCGATATAGTGTCATATCGGCCTACATTAGACTTAATATTTTAAATGGTCGGCATTATATAAATCTTTATCTCATAAATGGTGAATCAAATGGACAGAGAGGTACCAGAGTGAGATGAAATATTTAAAAGTGTGAGGCATTTCAAATAAATTCATCTCATTGTGGTACCACTCTAACCGTTTAATCTCCCCCCACTTTGTATCAGTTGGCTTGGCACTTATTTAAGTTTATATAATCGTTAACCATTTATGGTGTAAATATTCTTTGATAAACTAATTAAAAAGGAAAAAAAATGTTTAACTGTTGAAGGGCCAGTATTTTCACCTCTGAGTAAGTTACTGGTACCTAGCTGGAAGATTAGAATGTGAATATAGTCATAAATAAAATGTTGGAAGTAAAACCACTTTTAATCATCTTGTTAGTATCATTAACTTACTCAGAGGTGAAAAGACCGGCCCTAAAACAATCAATATTTAAGAATTCAGATTTTGTAATAGGTCCGAGTAAATGTAATTAACTTGGCCAGCCCTCAACTTCAAGATCTGTATAACTGGCTAGAAGTGGAATTTCATCCATTATTGTTGTGTAATCGTGTCCATGAAGTTATTAAATCTTTACAAGCTGAAGAAAATTCCCCACTTCAACAGTACATCCCGGCTTTGCAAGATGTTACATTAGTGCGTCTTGTAAGACAAATTGCACAAGTTTATCAAACTATCGAGTTTGCCAGATTATTGCAGCTTGCAAAATTTACGACTCCATTCCATTTAGAAAGACTTCTTGTTGATTGTGTTCGCCACAATGATATGCAAATTCGCATAGACCATGGTAAACAATGTATTCACTTTGGAATGGATCTGAGCGAAAGCCAACGTGAAGATAAACCTGAGGGCCCCACATTACAAGTGATGCCAAGTGAACAAGTTAGAAATCAACTGGTTAATATGTCTACTGTTTTGAACCAAGCAATTCATGTAATCAATCCTAATAAAAAAGAAGGTAAATTTTTTAAGTTATAAACATCTGTCTGTCTTATATTTTAATTAGTTAGATAAAAACTAGGTAAATTTATTTTAATAGATGGAAAGGGAAAAGTTACGAGCTGTTATGGTCCAAAATTACCATGAAACTAAAGTTAGGGAACATCAAAAGATCCTGCAACGGCACAAAATCATTGAAGATAGGAAGGAATATATTGAAAGGTTAAATACAGTTCGTGAGGAAGAAGAGCAAAAGAGGTAAAAAAAAGAGTCCATCTAGCTTTCAATACTTAATATTTCAATTATTTTTCATTAGGTTGGAAGAAATGCAAAGGCAGCATGTGCTTGCTGAACAGAAACGTTTAGAACATGAACGAGAGAAAGAGAAAGAAAACGTGCACTGAATGAAATTCAGCAAATTAAGGATAGACATCTTAAGGAAAAATTGCAACAGATTAGTCAAACAGGACATGGTCAGAAAATTCTCAAAAAACTTGATGAAGATGTAAGAAAGGCTTTAAAATTAGTTTATGAAGATATAAATTAGTGATTTTTTGAGAAATATATAAAAAAATTAACTAATACTTCAACTAATACATATTTCTTTTTTAGGACATTAAGAAACTTGATGCTGATCAAATTGCTGCCAAAGAAGCAGAGGAACTTCAAAAGGAACGCAGAGAACTTCAAGCAAAATTGAAATCCCAAGAAAAAAAAGTGGATTACTTTGAACGTGCCAAACGATTGGAAGAAATTCCTCTGCTCCAAGCAAGTATGAAAGAACGGCAATTACAAGATCAGAACTTCTGGGAGCAGCAAGAGAAGGAACGTATAGCTGCTGCTATTGAAGAACGAAAGCTAGCAGTAGCCACCAGAGACCGTTTATCTCGTATGAAGCCAGATAAAGATGAATTCCTTACTAAATTGAAGAAGGAGAGGAATATTGTCTATGAAGATAAACTGAAAGAGTTTGAGAAACTTATGGCTGAAGAAAAGAAAAAGAGATTGCTGGAGCGCAAAGTTAAACGGAAGGAAGAAAGACGAACCAAATATATCAAGGAAAAAGAAGAAGAGGCAGAACGAAAAGCCGCAGAACAGCGCCGGCGTGAAGAAGAAGAACGTCAACGTGCTGAGGAGGCTGCAAAGAAGGAACGTGAGGAAAGAGATAGACTTGAAAAGGAAGAACAGGAAAAAAAAATAAAGGAGCAGCAGGAGATGTTAGATAGAGTAGCTGCGAGACAGAGACAACGTGAGGAAGAAATTGAAAGAAAGTTGCAAGAGGAAAGGGAAAGCGTCAGAGAAAAACCTAAAGAATCTTCTTGGCGTAGAGGTGATAAAGAAGGCCCTAAAAGGGGTGAAGGAAATTCTTGGAGGGGAGCTGAAGAACCTAAGAAGATTGATGCCTGGCGACCAGGTGAGTAATATTATATTACAATAAGAATAGGAACTTAGCCTATTAATAGGTCTAGAAATATATACAAATTTATTATATTTCGAAATTTTATTGTCATCATATAGATGAGTGGATAGCAATGGAAATTACAAATAATATAATAGTAACACTTGTAATAATATGGCCCCTCAATTTATTATAGTTGTAAATGACATTTTTGACCGGTCCCTTAATGGTTTAAAAAGGTAAAAAACCGAGTTATATAGCGCTAGAAAAAATAATTTTGTAATAAATGTAATCGATTGGCAACAGTCTGTCAATTAACATAAGTAAAAATTCTCTTAAGTTTGCTCTTACTCTCCATTAATTTTGTTTCCATCCGATTGAAATTATTATTATGACCGTCTTATTAAATAGAAAAATATTATTTTGCAAAAAAAATAGTAATACATTTGTGTAATTAGCACGCTTCCGAAGCACTGATGAACCTTCAAAAGGTGGCGACAGTTGGAGAAATGTCGGAGATGATAAAAAGGAAGAGAGAAGGGATGATCGTCATGATGAAAGAAGGGAAGATATTCGTGGTGAGAGAAGGGAAGATGTTCGTGGCGAAAGAAGAGACGATCTTCGTGGTGAAAGGAGGGATGGAGACCGCCGTGATGACAGAAGAGAAGATCGTCGTGAAATTACTCGAGGTGGTTTTGATCGAGACCAAAGAGGTGATCGTGATAGGTTTGGTGAAAGAGATGGAGGTAGCCGATTCTCCCGTGATGATAGAGACCGTCGTGGAGATGATCGAGATCGTAAAGGAGGAGATGATGGTGGCAGTTTTTGGCGTTCCAATAAAAAGATGGATGATGAAGCACCACCACGTAGACCAGCTCCATCAAGAGGTGGTAGGGAGGGTCCCACAGATCCTGCATGGAGAGCTAGTAAGGATAGTGGAAGAAGGGATGAACCTTTAAGAAGAGGAGATGACAGAAGGGGAGCTCCACCACCTAGGGAGAAATGTAAGTACTTATTTATTATTTTATATAAAACAACAAGGTAGTTGGTGTTTTTGTAATTTTTTCATATGCACATATTTCTCAATGAGTTTATGATCTACAGTTTGTAATTTTTAATGGTTGACTTTGGTGTTCAATTTGACAATTTATATTTTATTTCTATAAAGTACACTTTTTTTACCATTTAATGAATTTAATGGGTCTTGCATTTTTTTATTTCTTAAATATTAGTATTTGAATAAGTGACAAGTTAATAATAATTTTTTATATAAGCAATCAGCGAGTTTTCACTGGTATTTGAGTAAACTGGTACAAATGTTGTTTATTGACATTTTCACAGATAAAAATGAATAAGAAAAAATGCTGTAATAATAAACACGATACTAAAGGAAATTATACAAAGGTCACATGCAGATTAAAAAACTTACTGCAGTCATGCAATGTTGCCATAGACATAAGGCGTCAGAATATGCATATGCATACATAATCATCAAAGTCATATACAAATAGCATTCAGTGTGACAATAATAGCTGCTCATCTTTAAAATCATTTACAAAAAATACATGAAATAATCTTTAAAATCATTTATAAAAAATACATGAAATAATATTTCTATGCTCAACTGCTACTTCTAAGGCTAAGCAACTGAAATTCAATAATTGTCATGATTAGACATGGAATTTGGATGTCATCCCAGAGACAGAATTTAATCCGAATACTATATTCCGAAAAATGTGCGATTAAATCGTAATTTCTGACAGTGTACTTACAAATGTGTAAGTACATGCAAAAAGATTTAAAAAGGTGTTATTTACCTCATGACAAGAGATAGGGAGGTAGCAATAAATTCCAGAGATGTTTTTTACATAGATATAATATTATATTGTAAACACCTAATGAAACAAATTTCAAAAAACTGAAAATATACATGATATTCTGTTAAAAAAAATGCAAGTTTGCAATGTCCCGCTTTTGTTAGACATAAAAAAAACATCACATAAATTAGACAACCCCCCAAACCAAAGCCGAAGCTCCACAGACAGAGATTACATAAATAAAAATGCAGACACACACAACCAAACCCTACGACTTTGTTAGAATCGAAACCGGAATTTGAATTTAGGAGTCGATAGGCAGTAAACCAGCTACGTTTGTCACTTAACGCTCTGACCCACTATGTGACCGAGCTCTGCATATTCACAAATATCACCGTAAAGAAAATCATAAAATTTCCTACAACTTTTAATTGAAACATTTTTCTTTATCTTGAAAAATAAAAAAGTTACAAGGGGAGGGGGTCATTTCTCATGTGAAACCTGTGTACTATGCAATATCTCTGTTTTCTTTATTACTGTATGATTCTAGCTTGGTACTGGGTGACACAGAGAGAAAAGAAATATCGCTAGTATGTAACAGACGAATAAACCGCTTTATGTGCCCAGCTTTATTCGTAGACTAGTACCAACCAACGGGGCTCGTTATTCTCAAATGTCCAATAGCAATTCATACGCAAATTAAGCAATTCGCGTGCTTACGCCCACTGCCCCATATTGTAAATGAACACACCGATGAAACTGAAATCATTAAAATTCACTCTAAATACATAATATTTATAAAATGTCGTATGTGATTAACACGTAGATATGTAAACGGTGCGAAATGACAATGGAGGATAACATGTTTAAAATATCTCATTCAATATTTTCAAGTGTGTTAGTGGGCAGTACAACAATATTCAGGTGTCATTGGTCATACTAAGAAAAAAATAATTATCACACAGATGTAGTTTTAAGCAAAAAAAATGATTCTGAACTGAATGATAAATACGTCTGGATTAGCGTGGATGAAATCACCAATGCTTGCGGCTGGAAGGTGGCAAATGTTTTTGTGGGTGCATTCATATTAGTAATATACATTTATTCTTGTGATGGCTACTTAAAAATACGTGCGTATGCGTGCGTGCGTGTTAGTGTTACATTCACCTATACTTTCAACCCTCTTTGTATTAACTTTAAATGTTACCGAACTCGCCAGAATAACCACAATGTAAGATATTTTGTCATGTATGCATTAACATATTTATGCAGTGATACATCGCCTAGCGTCAACCTTGGAATTGAGATCATTTATTGCTAGCTCTCGATCTCGTCATGATTCTCTCATCAGTTTGATCTAATGGGCATGTATTTCATGATAATTAGGTAGTTTTATTATGAATATACAGGGTGTCCCGTGCACCTTCCTTCAAGAACGTGCGGGTGCGTCTGTGTGCGTGCGTGCGTCTGTCTTACGAAAAAAGTGTTTTTTTAATATAACTTCTAGATTTTTTACCTAATCGTAAAGCTCAAAAATGTATGTGTATAATATTTTGAGCTCGGAGAGCTCAAAAATTAACTAATACGTATATTTTTGAGCGCTTTAAGCTCGAAAATAGCGAGAAGTTTCAGGGATGGCCTGCAGGGTCAACCAATTTTCAGATTTTTTAAAGTTGGGTCTATTTACATCAGTGATTGAAAAAGCTACATATAATTTGTTTCACCTACATTTAGAGACAACTGATAGCCATCTAACCACATTTTTATAGCATATTATATTCCATTCTGCACTTTTTCTTTAACCCCTTCCCAGTCTAGTCCATTAAATATTACTACAGTTTCATCAGCATATGATATTATTTTACTATATATATCGAGAATTAATAGAGAATTGATATAAATAGTGAAAAGAATAGGAGCAAGGACTGTTCCTTGTGGCACACTCACTTTCACCATTTGTGGTTCACTTAAACAGCCATTAGCCTTGACATATTGCATGCAATTACTTAAATAACTCTTGAAGAGATTCAATACGGCACCACGAATTCCATAACGCTCCAATACTTGAAGTAGTTTTTCATGGTAAACCGTGTCAAATGCCTTTGCTAAATCAAGAAATACCCCAATACATTTTTTTCTGTTGTTGAGATTGAGTGACATTTCTTTAATTACCTCATACATGGCATCAGATATACTTTTGCCTTCTTGAAAACCATACTGATGTTCAATCAATATATTATTTTTTTTATTAAAGAACTTTGTTAATCGTGTTTTTATACATTTTTCAACTATTTTGCCAAAATTATTAGGCTAATTGGGCGATAATTTGATATTTTATTTTTATTACCTGCTTTGTAAATAGGGGTTATTATTGGACTTTTGAATTGTTTTGGAAATTTTCCACTATTAAGGATTAAGTTGATTATATGTGTAAAAGGACGTAAAATGTATTTTGCATTTAATTTTAACAGTAAGGAGGTGATTCCATTATAGCCAGGTGCACTACCATTTTTTTAAAGAATTAATATGAAGTAGTACGTCATTTTCTGTAACAGGAGTTAAAAACACGGAGTTACTATTAATGGGAATATTTTCCATTGAAAAGTTATGAGATATATTTATTATTTTTTTTTGTGTTACATATTTTGTCAAATTTTTATCTAAATATCATGATTTGTTGGGGTAGCTACAGGGGGGTTGATATTGATATTTTCCATTGAAAAGTTATGAGGTATATTTATTATTATTTTTTTTTCGTGTTACATATTGTCAAATTTTTATCTAAATATCATGATTTGTTGGGCTAACTTCAGGGGGGTTGAGGGTGAATTTTTTCTTTTAAAAAACGTTTAAAAGTGAAAAAGGGATCAGTGTTAAAAACTGCATAAAAAGGTGCTCATTTTTTTTGTTCTTAAATTACATGCTTCATTGCGTAAACCAATATTTTAAATTGCTCTACAAAACAATAGTTGAAAATATTATGAAATTATTTTTGTAAAAGTATGTAGCTACTTTCCATTATTGCAAAATTCACCCTTTTTGCAGATGACACAATTTTGGCTCTCTCCCATGGGAATGCCAAGGTTTTGTTATCTGAGGCTCGTAACTCGTTATATACAGTTGAAGACTGGTTTTTAACCAATAAGGTAGTTCTGAATAAAGATAAAACTGAAACAATGATTTTCAGCTTAAGACCACTCCCAGGATATGAATTCCTCTCAGTGTGTTAAATTTTTGGGTGTTATTTTAGATAATAAATTAACTTGGGATAAACACACAATTAATCTGCAAACATATATCACGTAACATTTTTTTGTTGCACAGTTTGGCAAATAGTGTATCACGGACAACAATATTAATGGCATATCATGCATTGATTCAGACTTCGTTAACGTATGCTATCTTGGTATGGGGCCATTTGGCACATACTCCAACCGTTTTTTCAATTCAAAGAAAGGTTATATGGATTATTGCTGGATTAAATCTAAATATATTTACTTTGTCTTGTACATACCTGCAATGTCTCCTGTACATAAAAGAAAATATAAATATTACATAACACACGACAGTGTTCATTCCCATTCAACACCTAATAAAAATAATATTTTTGCGTTTAACGAAGATGGAATGGGACAGGCAATTATGCAATAAAGTTTTTCAATGTGCTGCCGAAGGCCATCCAGGAACTTGAACGCAAACAATATAAATTTGTACTTAAACGGTTTTTGCTAGAGAATGCGTTCTACGATTTTAACGAATTCTTATTAACTGACTTCCCATATAAAATTATGATTCTCTTTTGTTTCTTTTATATATGTTTAATGTTTTATTTACATTCCTGTTTGTCCTCATGTAATAGTTCTTTACACTGTTTGTTTTTATTTAATTTTAATTTTTTTTTATTGTTATTTTATCTATGACGTCCTTTTCTTAGACTGATTTTATAATATTTTTATTATATTTTGTATGTTGCTGACTTGTCAAAACACAATCGTGTATTTATGACCAATAAAGATCTATCTATTGCATACCTATCCTATATTGCAATATTAAAATACAAATACATAACTCCAAAACGATGGCTCCTATTGAAATTTAGGAAGAGCACCTTTTTTAAACAGTTTTTAACCACTGGTGCCTTTTTCCGTTTTAAATGTAAAAAAAAGAAAATTATAGCGAAAATTCACCCTCATACCTACCATAACAAATCGTGATATTTAGATAAAAATGTAACATTATGAAATTAATAAATGGTCTAAATTTAACTTTTGCAACTTACGACTCCGAATTTATTGGCAAATAACAATGTTGTACTTACCACCTTTAAGGGGTGTTAGCTCCCTTATGAACTGATTTAAGGCGAATGTTTATATACAAAACTCAATTTATTCACCCCCTTAAAGAAAGGTACTTAATTATAGAACACCCTATATATACAGTATGTGACCGGATGGACCTAAGTATATGTGTATACTTTTTTAATTTCTAAAAAAAAGTAAGAAGTTTTTGTTGTGAAAAGAACTTAGCCGTAATCAAAAATTAAAAAAAAAAAATCTGAAAATCGGTTGACCCTGCAGGCCATCCCTGAAACTTCCCGCTATTTTCGAGCTTAAAGCGCTCAAAAATATACGTATTAGTTAATTTTTAAGCTCTTCGAGCTCAAAATATTATACACATACATTTTTGAGCTCTACGATTAGGTGAAAAATCTCGAAAAAACACTTTTTTTTTTGTAATTTTTGAACTGCGATATCTTTTGAACAAATTAACCAATCGAGATGCAGTTTGCAGCATTCAACGCAGTTTTTCAAGTACAAAAAGTTATGTTTGTACCAAAAATCGATCCGACAAAAATTTTGAATGTTATTTAAAAAAAAACCACTTGCGAATTTTTCGTAATCGATATCTCTTGAACGAATCAACCGATTTTGATGCGGTTTACGGCATTCAACGCAGTTTTTTAAGTACAAAAAGTTATTTTTGTACCAAAAATCGATCCGACAGGAATTTTGAATGTTATTTCAAATAACGCTTTTTTGCGAATTTTTTCGTAATCGATATCTCTCGAAAGAATCAACCGATTTTGATGCGGTTTGCGACGATCGACGTTGTTTTATAAGAAGAAGAGCTGATTAGATTTTGGAATTGATCGGTTCAGTAGTCTAAAAGATATTCCAAAAAAACAAATTTTTGAAAATTTTATTTTTGAGATTTCTCAATATCTACCGGGCCGAATAGGTTCTAATTCTCAGAAAATCTAAGTTGAGTCAACCCCTTTAGAATGCCGCAAACCGCGTTTCGATTGGTCAAGTCGTTCAAAAGTTGAGAGGTTTACATACACCGTAAACGCACACACGCACGCACGCACACACACATACAGCCATACAGACACCATCGTGGGAATAGTCAGAATAGCTTCTTAGGACTTCAAAACGTCGAGATCTGACAAAAACTCGATTTTCGAAAATCGGGGTGAAACCAATAACTTCCCGATTTCTGAAAATTTTCAATTTTCTTAGCGGGAAGTTAAAAAACAAAATTTTATTAAGAGTAATAAACATTTATTTAAAAAGAAATTGAAAAATGTTATGGAAAAAAGTTATTTCTCATGCCAAGAGAAGTTCAAATATGAACTTTGAATGTAACCAAATGGTGATATGTTGCCTTTATAATGATTCGCTAAACTTTGTTGGTAATAGATTTACCATTATCAACATTCTATAGAGACCTTTAACTTAAAGGGAGTTTTAGTGACCAGAAAACAAACAAAATATAAATATCAGATAGCAATTTTATAATTTAAATGAAAAATTAGGTTTAATGGCAATCGTATATCTCGATTTATATTTTGCTGGAATTACTGGTAATACATTTTCTTGTCACTAAAACTCCCTTTAAGCTAAAGGTTACTTTAAAATGTTGATAATACTGGCGATTAGGAAGTTTGGATGTCATCCCAGGGACGGATTTTTAAACCTGATATATTCCTAAAAACACCCGATATAGTAGTAATATATTAAATTGTAATTTTTAACAAAGGGCGAAGGGCGATTATCGTTTGCGTCCCTAGGCGACTACCTGCTTCTTGGTAATGGTGGGGAAGGTAGACGCTTGGCAAGTAGGCCACAGACGAGCTCTTTTTACCCCAACCCCCAGGTTGTCCCCTCAGCCATGTACTACTCGTGCTCCCTCGTGGAATCGTTCCGCTTCTAATGGTCAGAATATCACGCATCTCCTCCCTTAGAAGCGCCTCAGTACCAAAGATGCTATGCCTCAGGCACCCGAACACGTCACACTGCCCCAGGAAGTGGTAAGGCGTTTCTTCATCACCCCCACATCCTGGATATGTGGGGGTCTTCCTCAATACCTATCAGTGATAGATCTCCCCTAAGTCTGTCAGAACCTCAATTAAAGGATTCGGAGGACTCCGGCCCAGTAATCAAGCCGATTTTGACTTGTTCAGACTTGTTCAGTCCCAACATAAAATCTCGAGTTTGTTTACAGACCCTGTTGGTCTTCCAATGCTTCCACAGTGTCTCGTGGGCGCACTTATTGAAGGCCTGCCTTTTTATAATGCCTAGCATAGGCTCAGGCCCGAGACAGGGTTCCTCGGCTCCAAGTCTGGTCAATTCATCGGCTTTCTCGTTGCTTGGAACCCCGGTATGTCCCGGGACCCACGCCAGTCTTACTTGTTTATACCGGGCAAGCTCTTCTAGGGTGTAGCTGCACTCCTGAACGAGAACTGATCTCATCCTGGGGAAGCACAATCCTTTTAGAGCAGTCTGGCTGTCAGAGCAGATGTATACCATTGTTTCTGTCCTCTTCCCTACCTCATCCTTATCTGCCATCGCTAAGATGGCATGAACTTCTGCCTAAAAGACCTTGGTATACGGACCTAGAACAAGGCTCTCCTGCACTCCTCTTGCCTTCCAGATATATTCTAACTCCGGAGGACGGTCTGGTGGCCACACGAGAACCGTCTGTGTAGCTCACCAGAGAATTCTGAGGGAAATCAATTTTCCCTTCATTCTACTCCCCCCTGCTGGGAATAGTGAGAGTATATTTCCTTTTCAACCTTAGCTGGTCTTTCACTTCTCTCACTTTTAGGGCAGAGATGGTGATTTCCCTTTCCCTCAAGTCCAGCAATTGCCGCATGACCTTTAGCTCTGTCTGAACATTGCCAGCTCTCAGATCCTACATTCTCAGATAGACCACCATAGCCTCCCTCTTTATCCATGAGGGAAGTGTTAACAGGCCTAGCAGAATCTCCGGAGCAGCAGTTGATGTCGTCTTCATTGCACCAGTGATCCCTAGGCAAGCTAGTCTCTGAACTTATGCCAGCTTTTGGGATTTGGTCATTCTGTCCACGCTCGGCCACCAGACCACATCCGTACTGGAGCCTTGGTCTGATGAGCGCCGTGTACAGCCAATGTAGGATCCGTGGGTTGAGGCCCAAGTTCCTACCAACCGCCCGGCGCAATTGCCAGAAGGTTACACTCGATCTGCTTCTTGACGTTCTATTTAATTTACACCCTTGCTCTATGCAATTTGTTCAGTTCGAAAACACTAGCTAGCAATCTGTTGTGTGTATGGCGAGTATGAAGACAATTTTTATTTATTCGATATTTGCTGTTTAATGTAGTGCGTTAGTGGACCTAAAATATGACGAGGAAGTCCGTGTCTTGAGAAAGAGTGATGTTTTGTGTTATGTATAATGGGGGGTGTTGGGCTGTCATACGTAAATCCAGTCCAATCATTAGTAAATTCACTGTGACGAAACGTGTCGTCGAAAAAACACCAAACAGCAATTGGCGGACACAAAGGCGGTGAAACAGGAGGGAGCTGTTATGTAAAGGTAAAATACGGTTTCCTGTACTGTCTGTTCCTGTTTTGTAGTTTGCCCCTATTATTTACGTTATGACATCCAAATTCTCTAAGTCTAGTCAAGACAACATTATTTAAAAATCTCTTCAACGATGTTGAAATGTCATTAATGATTAAATAACTTCTACAAAACGTCAACTTAGTATTTTTGTTTTGTTTTCCATGGCTAACTTTGATGATCAGAGCCATATTTGCTATCTCTTTCTATTTTAGTAAGTGATTTTAGGATGGGAAAATTAAGCAAATTGATAACATTGAGATACAAGGTTCAAATTTCAGATTTGGACTTTTCTTTACATTGGAAATAAATATCTTTTTTCCCATAACATTTCTTTTTAATCAAGTGTGAATTACTCTTGATACTTTTAATTTATCTTAATTTTTGGTCGCCTTGTACGATATTTCGACAATCTGACCACAGCTACAGATTTTTCGGAAGAAACAAAATTTCTTAAAAAGAAACAGTTTTCTTTAAGAAAGAAAAATAAAAAGTTTACAAGTATAGTTAGGTCCATCCTGAAACAATGTATATATGAATGCGAATACATGGTTTAAAGTAAAGTAATCTTTATTATCCAGTAGACCACAATACAAAGTACAAAATACAATGAAATGGTATAGGACGTCAATATTTTTCATATAGCAAACAACAATTCTGATAATAGTAGTCTTAACTTATATACCAATTACATGCTGTTGTTCTAACATTCATATAACTAAAATTAATGTACAAAAACAATATACATACATACATACATACACATATAAATATAATATAATATGGAAATGATTAAATTTATTGTTCAAAATACTAACATGTTATAAAAGTTTTTTTCTAGCAAAAATGTCTTAAGTTCGTATTTATTGTCTCACAATTATATTTTTAATTGTTGAGGGCAGCTTATTGTAGCATTTCATCCCTATGTAATTTGGACTTTTTTCAAATAGAACGCTGTTGTGTAAGGGTATTGACAATACAGTATTGTATCTGTATTGTGTTACAGCTGTGTAGTAGCTATTTCTTATAAATTGTTCTTCATTCAATTTTACATACAGTACTAACTCTGAGATATATGCTTCCATGATATTTCGTAAAATTTTCTTCTGCATTACAAAAATTCTATTAAAATGTCTCGAAGAACCTCAAAAAATTATTCCATATTTTACCCTTGATATAAATTCCGCATGATAATAAGATAACATTACATCCAAGTTTGTGATATTCCTCAGTCTATAAAAAGCAACTTATAGAGCTTAATTTTTTTGACAAGTTTTCAATATGAATATCCCAATTTAATTTATTATCTATATGCACACCTAGAAATTTTGTTGCGTTTACTTGCTGAACTGATTTATGTTCTATTTTTAACAGACAGCTCTCTTTGATTACGGAACTCTTGGGCGTAAAATTTATAAACACAGTTTTGGATGCATTCAAATGCAACTTATTTGACTTAAACCGGGACATAAAATTATTAATAAAGTTTGGCATTTTTTGTATTATCTCATGTTTTGATAAACTTTTATACGAAAGTGTGTTATCATCAGCAGACATTGTCAAGTTGTAATTAGGGTCTAGTTTGGGCAAATCATTCACAAAAATTAAAAACAATAACGGTCCTAAAACTGAACCCTGTGGAACCCCTATTTTAATATTTAATTTGTCAGACCTAGCCCCATTTTTATCTGATAGATATGAAGTCAACCACTCGTTTATTTTACCCCTGAAACCATAAACCTTAAGCTTTTCTCTGAGTAATTCACGACTGACTAAGTCAAATGCGTTGCTCAAGTCAATAAAAAGACCCATAGATGTATAGCCCGTATCCAGTTTCTTATACAAATTAGTTAAGAATTCTAATATGGCTGACTGAATACTTTAACCTTTATGAAACCATGTTGGGCACGACTTAAAACATGATATTTAGAAATGAAAGATTTTAATTGATTGAATACAATTTTTTCTAGTATTTTGGACATGGCGTATAACAAAGATATTGGACGATAGTTTTCAATATTAGTCTTGTCTCCTTTTTTATATAAAGGTACCACTTTAGCTATTTCCTATATGGGAAATGTTCCAGATTCTAGGGAAAAATTTATTAGAAAAGTAAGCGGATATACTATAAAATTGACGGCTTTCTTTAGAGTGTTTGAAGATATATCATCATAGTCCGTTGCATTTATATGGCTCCGTGGTCTAGAGGTAACATACTTGCCTCGAAACTTCGGGGTCCCGGGTTCGATTCCTGGTCGAGGAACTGGGATTTTTCTGCGAGAGAGATTAATCGTAGTATACTCGGATATTGGGTGTGTGTCCATTGTCTCTAAATGTGTAGCCCTCTCCCACACAAGGTCATTCCAGACCTTCAGGGATAAAGGGGGGTTGTAATTTCATTTGAACTTTTCATATCCATTATTGCATTGTAAACCATGTTTTCTGTGACTGGCTCTAAGAACTTAGTTGGATAGTTTTTTCTACTTTTAAAGTTATTATTTTCGGTATCACAGTTTATTAGCTTTTCATGTAGTTGTTCAGGTATTTTTTACGAAAAATTCATTGAAATTATTTGCAATTTTAGCAGGATCTGTTATCTTTTTATCATTTTGTAAAATTCTCTTTATAGTACTTTCACTGAATTTTTGGGTCCTTCCTATATGAGAATTTAAAATATTCCATATGGTTTTACTTTTATTGTCAGATTTCATATACAATGTATCATTCTATATATTTTTTTATACTTTTTATATCGTTCGATATCCGAAATATGTTTTGTTGTAATTTTTGTTTCATATAGATATTTAAATTGTTTTGCAGAAATTCTTAGCCCGTTTGTTAACCAATGTTTTTTGTTATGTTTAATTTTTACTGTACAAACAGGAAAAGACAATTCATAATAATATTTAAAAATTTCTGAAAAAAGTTTAAAACCTTCATCAACTGTGTTAGAATGATATATTTCATTCTGTGTATCTTTATTTAAATAATTAAAAATAATTTGTAATTGTTTTCACTGAAATTTCTTTTATGGACAGGATGTTCATTTCTTATTTCAAATTTGTATTTGATATTTAGCATTTGTGATGAATGATATGATATGCCATTAAAAGAAATCATATGTGATGTGCAACACTGCTCAATAGCTAAATCTATGCAAATATAATCTATTGCGCTCGATGAGTTTACATCATATCTGGTTGGTTCATTTATGATAGAATTGACTCTGTATGCATTTAAAGTATCTACCAATTTATTGCGGACTTCTGTGTTAGATAAAAAGTTAATGTTAAAATCACCACATAAAACAATAAGTTTTTTGGCTATTTTTAAAATCTAATTGAATTCCACAGACTTCGAACACTTTTTCTTTTGACCAATTGGTAATATTTTTAATTTCAGAGACTTGAATAATTAAGGAATTTTTAGTATATATAACAACATCGCCATTATTAAGTTTTGACCGACAAGAAATACTGGCTAAGCTAAAAAATTTTATCCCGACAGATTTATTTTCATCCGGTTTTAACCAATGTTCTGAAATGCATGCAACGTCAATATCATTTATGCACAACTCTACCTCTAATAAATCTACCTTATTTCTTAAACTTTGTAAATTTTGATGAAATATTTTTATGCTTGTTTCATCACAATCTGGCCATGATAATTGCTATTCATCTGTGTTGCTTCTAATTTTTTTCTTTTCTATGTAAATTTTCCTTTGCAGAACTGGACATGAGTAGTCAAAAATTGAATGGTTTACATCAAATTCTGTATTTATTTTTTTGTTTGCTTCTTCACAGTTGATACATCTTTTCCTCTCACTTTGTACATTTGTCACTACTATGGTCACTATCACCACAATTAAAACATAAATCACTTTTGCATTCTTCTTCTTTGTGGCTGAAACCATCACATTTAAAACAACAAAAAACTCGTACATACTCAAAAACTCGTCTTACATTTTGTTAACATACCACCATCTCGTACATTTTTCATGTGTGTAATCCCTACTTCCATTTCTGCTGGTTTAAAATTTTTCCTGATGATTTCATTGGTCTTGCTGCTCTCTTGATTTGTTTTCGGCACAATGGCCTCACCTTTTACTACTTTTGCGAAGTTTAACTCATTTTTGTAAGCTTCTTTCTCACACTCTTGATTATTTAACTTCCTCCTAAACAAATTAAGTTCTTCCAGAACAGAGTCTTTGAACTCGCTAATATCTTTTTTAAATTGTAGCATAAAATTTACAACGACATTACAGTTCTCGCAAAACCATTTAACACCCGCAATGTTTTGGAAATTGGAATTTTCCATACCAATATAAGATTTTTCCATACCAGTATAATGATGATGCAGCACACACATGGTAAGTGCATTTTTTGGGCAAAAATTAGTTAAATACACTAAACAAGTACAAAAACTTGCAATTGTTTATTGTATTTAATTCATTTTTGCTCAAAAATGCCCATACTACGTGTGCACTACACCATCGATAAGAATATTTCGTACCAATTTAAAATTTTCTTAAAAATATAAACAATAATAATTGCTGTCATGAAATAGTAAGCAACCATGTCATACCGAAATATAATAAAAATGTGACCTTTAATCATTATTGACTACTTTAGTTAAAAAAACACCGAGTCAAAAATATGTATATATATATTTTTTTTATATATTCATTTGGTGATTTTTGTTTTAATTTTCAACAGCCACTCGTGAACAACCACCGCAGCCAGAAGGGGAAGAAGGCTGGTCTCAAGTCCCAAGGCGCCGTTAATTTCTATTAATATAAAATATGGACTTCATTTCTGTCGTCACACCTCCAAAAAATTTAAAATAATGTTTTTTTATTTTGTTTACAGGTTTTTATGGAAAATGGTTGTAGTAGTACATTTATAGTCTTTATTTTAAAGCAGTGCAAGCTTTTATTGTATATTTTGAAAGCTCATATGACATGTTATTTTAATCAATAAAATCCACTCAAACTGTAACTGTATATTTAATATATTCTTATAAAATTACTCCCAGTCGAAATTAAATAAAATAATATTGTCTGAATTATTATTAGAGGAATTATTCATGTAGTAGTGTCCCAAGAAAAAAAAACTAAAAAAAAGAAAAAAAATTTAATGAAAAAATATTTTGACACATTACAGATATCAGTAGTAAAAAGTTCATAACATAGTTCGCCTTGCTCTCAAGAAAACGATGAATTAAACAATTAGTCAATGTTCCGTCTTCGTGGTTTAAATTTTTTGTAATTACGCGCCTTTTTTGTAATTATTTATTGGGCATTAAGTTGGTGCACATCAACATTTAATAAAGTAAGAAGGTTGCCTGATAACATTCGGCCAACAAGCGATCGCGATAGAAAGACGTCACTCTGTGGCCGATTTAAATTTAACCAAACATCTTTATTCTAATTTATTTATACATAAATTAACTTTTTTATTTCGATCAAATAGGTAAGCCTTTAATCAACTATTTCAAACTTGTATGTAGTTAACTTACCCTGAAAACAAAATAAATAAATTAAATATGCCTATAAAAATGTCTTAGAATGTACTTTACACAACACAGCACTAATTGTTTTTATAACACAGATTTTCTTTGCATAAATATAACAATTCGATTACAAAAAAATCTAATATTAATCACAAAACACTAGAGATACTGTTCATAACACGAATTTCTTAAGATTATATTAAGAAATTCGTGGTTCATAAACTCAAAGCACTCTTCATGATGACAGCAAGCTTCACGGTGACGCGCATATGGCCGCCCGCCAAAAGTTACCAGGCAACCTTCTTTAGTTTATGTATCTTGGGTGCATATAGCCTCCTGACTGGTGGGAATTAAGCCGACGACGCGGACTACTTTGGATCGGCAATTGGTGGTTGACAGAACAAGATTAGAAGTGAAGCTTGTAAGTTGCGCTCAAATTGACAGAACATATTGTTACGTGTTTGCTATACACACAAACACCTTTACTCGTAGATTCGTTGATTGAAAGTCCAGGCAACACTTACTACTTTATTTACTAATTAACAATAGATTAATTACTGTCTTATCTATAATCACACTTGAACACTTATAAGTCTCTTTCTTATTTCTTCTTTACTCGTTCACGTTCAACTTAAGATTGATTCTCGGCCCACCGTGCGTCTTATTTATACATCCATTCACACGGTCTAGAGTATTCCAGAATATTCCCGGCCGTTCGCATACAATTCCAATGCCAATCAGTGACCGTCACTGTTCAATCCCTAATCAGTCTAAAACAGATATAATCCGATTGTTGATGTTGATGTGTTTATCGCGAGCTGCTGGAAATAGATCTAATAGATACATTAAATGTAATAGACGGAGTATAACACTGCACCACACACATATCATAAAATTTCGTTATTTCTGTGACAGACGCTCAGTGTATCTTTCTAACAGCAAAAGAAACAAGAACAGACGTACGGCAACGAGTCATGCATTCCTGTGACTGGCATACGTTAATCTTTAGCTATTAAAAAGACAAACAGAAGACACTTAAAAGACGTCCATTTTAGTCGTCTTTAGAATATCTATAAAATATGTCATTAAGACGTATTCTTCAGGTCTTTAGGCGTTTGGACATAATATGGACTTAAAGAAGTCCTGTAGCGTGCTGTCTGGGTGGATCGTTTGCATCCGCAGCTACTCATTGGGAGAGATATTATATTGCTAGTATATAGAAAAATGGCGACTTACCGACAATACTCTTCTTTGCTGCGTGCGCTTTGTTTCGCCGGCTGGAAAGTATGAATAAATGAGCAAAATGAGTTCTACACTTCATGTAGAAAACTAAGACATTTACTAACTTCTTGACATGATAAGTTTATTGGAAACTAAAATCACTGATAAATCCTCAGATTTATTACTGAGGATAAATCATCATGGGGCATATGGTGCTATGATCAGACGAGTAGTGATCAACTGGTCCAAGGATTATTTACATTCGTTTTCAGTGTTTTTGTGGGTTCTTTCTTAGGTAGAAAATTCTATTATTACGTTCTTGAAAGTTGATAAGTGAATTCAATAAGTTTGACCTATTTTGCACAATTTTTTGCTAATTTGTATGGGAGTACCTAACCTAAACATTTTTTGATATTATAGCTTTATACGTATACATTTTGTATTATAGTCCTCTGGCTTGAAAAGGACACGCAATGCCGAAATTAATTATTTTCCCATCAATAATGATTCTCCTATACTTTTTTCTCTGTCTATTTTCTTCACGCGATATAAACAAACTCCGCATCTTCTTTGGGAAAATGGTGATTGATTGGCACTTGTAATGCACTAAAAAACCGGTAGTAAAAAGTAAAACCCCGACAAACAAATTATACAAACGTAATCAAACGGTATAAACAAAGAGCAATACTCGTTTCGTCAAAGTGAAATATTTAGCCACCAGGGAGCGACATAAAGGTTTAAATTCCTAATTTCCATTCCGAATCTGATAGTAGAGGATCCGAATTAAAAACGACCTTCATCCATCCTTTTAATGGATGAACAATATTTTATATTAATTTTAATATGTTATAAAATATATCGCGAGTGGGTTGGCTAAAAAATTCCTGGCAAGACTATGATTAATTAAAAATTAAAAAAAATAACTTTTCTTTAAACATTGCACTCATTTGTTTAAGGAACAAATTTTATTCCTGGCGTAACTATTGGGTCGGCAGGTATAAACAGGTAATTCGATACTAGTAATTTACATTCATCTGTTTAATGAATAAATCTTATATCAAAATAAAGGTAATCAAATTGCTAGTCTATCGCTACCCTTCTCAATTGCACGAACAAATAGTATGCGCACTCTCTTTCATCCGATGGACGAGCCGCGCGCAGCTGTAATGCTGCGCCCTCTTCTATCGCACCGGATAGTTTGCTCGGACCTCTTTGTCGCACATTTTCATTCTCATCAATATTTCGCTTTTTAATGCTCGCCAACCAGAATTTAAACCAGATTTTTCGCAGACAACCCTATATCATTCTGTTCGCAATTTAATTACCTTTATTTTGATATAAGATTTATTCATTAAACAGATGAATGAAATTATTAGTATAGAATTACCTGTTTATACCTGCCAACCCAATAGTTACGCCAGGAAAAAAATAGACAACCTAACGTTTGCATATTCTATATGCTTCATAATTTCGATTGGAATAAAATTTGTTCCTGAAACAAATGAGTGCAATGTTAAACCTAACCTAACATAATCTAACTTTAATGACATAAAACACTTCTGACAATAATTTCCCTATTGAGCAAGTAAATTACTACTTTCCCCTTCTACCATCATTGTGTTAAATGTTTTTCAGCTAATTTTTATAAAAATTACTAAAAACCGTTAAAAAGCCATAGTAAACATTAACGTTCAGTGACATTGACCTTTCCGCACACTAGCGCCTCTCGTAGTGAATTCAAGCGCGTTAACCCCCATTTCAACCTATCTGTAGACGGTAGTGGTTTTTAGCTCGTTAAGTCAAAATGAATGTGCGCATGTTTAAAGATTAATAACAAGAACAAGTGACAATAATCGACAGATTAAAAGGTTATTTTATTTGAATTGACATTTTGAGAACATATTGGAATCAATTTCTTGATATTGAGCAAAATTGCTTAACCCAACTGATCTTGGGTTTAGCATAAGTACATTCTCCAATTTCTTGGGTGATAGGTTAGGTGTTGGGTGTTTACTGTTTAGGTCGTATGCATAAACTCACCATCAGTGATTCTCGATTGACGTATTATATGTATATAAAAGACATAGGTATGTAAAATACTTTTTCTACAACCGAGCGAAAAGTGCAACTTTGCGCTTCCAAAAGAGCGCAAAGTTGCACTTTTCCGAGAAGCGAGCGTTTTTTTACTTTGTCGCTCGTAGAGCGACAAAGTAAACGCTTAGTTACCATGGAAACCATAATAAAGACGTCTAGTATATCTGCGACTTTTGACACAAAAGTAAGCATAAAGTATTATATACATATATATCATCAAACACAGACATTTAATACCCTTTAATTCTTCGCCTTGCTTTTCACCAATAAAGAAGGAGGAAGTGTTAAGCTCCCAATACACCTGCGAACAAATTGCGCAAACTAACGTTGCACAACAGATTGTTGTGCGAACAAGGTCACCCATACACTGCGCAATTTTATACAAACTTCAGTTGCTTTTGTCGTATACCTACGGAAACATGCCGTCTGACGATGCAGCCTGTTTAGCTATAATAATTGCTGTTGCGTCGGATGTTGGTGTTAAAAAAAGAAAAAGTAACCAGAGTGTGGATGAAAGAATGGTTGAAGAAAAGATCTCGTTTTAACCACGCAAATCTCCTCAAAGAACTTCAGTTGAGTTCACAAAGCCCATACACGATGCAATAGTTGCGCAACGCCACTCGTGCAATTAATTTCAACCAAGTTTGAACTTCTGCAACTAGTTGCGCAGCACGTCAAACAACACCATACATTATACAATTGTTTGCACAACAGCCTCTGTTGCGCAATTTGTTCGCAGGTGTATGGGGCGCTTTAGAAGAATTCCAAAAACATTTGGATTTTGTTATAAATCATAAGATGACAGTGTTTAAATAAATAATTAATAGGTACTACAGCAATTTTTTTTTTATTTTGCAGTAAATACCATTTTAACAAACATTTCTACAAAAACATGTGTAGCGCAAATTGATGCTCACGTTTTGAAATCTGAACTGTCAAATTTGAGGTTATCAATAATTATTAATTTTTACCAAACATTTTTATAAAAACACCGGTTGTAGAAAAAATCCTGTGTGTAATTCGAGCGCAAAGTGACATTGCCGCTCTCGCTCAGAGCGACAATATACCTATCACTTTGCGCTCTTAATACACAAATAGCTATTGTGTGCAGACTTTTATGACTTTTTGTGGCCATGTTATCATGATTATGATTTATGAATATAGTAAACACTAACTTAACGCCATTTTTTGTAATTTACTCACAAATAAAATTATGCAAAAACATTTAATTACAATGAAAGAAAACAAAAGTACATACAAGTAAGTAATTAATTCCTGAGATCATGCTGTGACAATTATTTCATAAATGTCATTAGCAGACACCGGACAGTTTCCGTAAGTGCAGGGCCGGCATATAGAGTAAGAGACAATAACGATAATTTGTACGGAGCAATTAAACATACCTCAAGTGTCTTAACATTTTATGAATCCCCCTGTACCTATTGTGTTCAAGGCATTTTAGATTAGGGATGTTGATCTTGTATTCATATTTCCACTGTCTACTCAATCTGAAACTGACATTTTTTTTACTCTAGAGATGAAAATATATAAGTGAAAATGAAAATGTCAAATTTAATGAATAGAAGAAGCACTTTCGTTTAGTAGCCTGCGTATCTGTTTTACCTACCATAGCAACGACTAAACAAACAATAAAAAATTACCTAACATTAATTTTAATAATTTAATCGCATTTTATAGCATTATTATAGACACAGAAAGTGAATACAGTGATTCATGCACACCCCCAAATATAGTTGAAGCGGCAAATTCTGCTTCCGACAAAGGTATGAATTTGTTTACAGGAGGTTCATGGATTGGAGAAATAATAACCAGATAAACTCTTTCTCGGAAAACGTTTTTCTGACTTATATTAGTAAAATATCCAACGATTTAATAAAATTAACATCAAACATAACGTGGATATTTCGAAATTACCTAAACTCAAAGCATGATAAATTCCGGTTTACAAAGGTAATTATTACATTATTTAATGTTGTTAATGTGAAAATTTATTTTAATCATTTTATAAAAAAAATAACATTTTCTCCTCAACATGAAAGACGTTTTGTCATTACTTAATTACGTGTACCTAATATGTATTTTCCAAGTGACTGTTAAAAATAAATAAAGTTTTGTAAATTCTAATCCAATATTTTATTGCAATGTCGTAGAAAAAATAGCATTTCCTGCTCGAGATGAAATAAGTTTTTTTTTCGCTCGTGAGATTGCCCAACTCGCTTCGCTCTTGGGCAAATTCTCATCTCACGAAAAAAAACCGTATTTTCGTCTCTTGTTGTAAAATATACAATTTTTTATAAAAAAATCGATATTTTGAAATAGTAAAAATCGATTTTTTTTGGATTTTATTAGTAAAAGAATTGTTCAGGTACGTTTGATTTTTTCTTCCAATTCTTCAATTTATGTGCATAATGATTAACATATTAATGTACACAGTAAACTTACTTTTTCAAAATATGCCATAAATAATTTTTAATCGGCAATTAAAGATTTCGTATAACTGCCCCAATTCTAATCACATATTCGGACACTCCCACAATTTTAAACGTGACTGTTGTGGACTTATTACGTAGTCGCAAATATTGTAACTGTAATATAAATATAATATTAATTGCTCAGTTCAATTTCAAGTAATCAGTATGTATGTGAGTAAAGCAGAATAAAAATATCACAGATCGATCTTTGATGGATCGATTTTATCAAGTTCGATTTTATTGTGGATCGATTTTTTTTATTATCGACTAGATCGATCCTCGAAATCGATTATTTTGGAAAGATCGTCATCTCTATTTTAGATGCATGGGCCAGATGACAAGTTACATCAATCATATTGGGATATGTGGATCGTAAAACCTGACAGCTTTATACATACACTGTATCCCAGGAGGTAAGTAGAAATGTAATAGACAACAAATTGTCGAATTTTGGAATGGCACTTGGGAATTCAGTACTGCTTGATGTAAAACTAAGATATATCAAAAATGAGGTGATCGGAAGTCAATTTATAAAAATCGTCACTAATAAACTACCTTTATTTTTCAAAATATGAAAAAACTACATTTAAAAATTGTTTAGAATGCAATTTGTGCTTCCTTACTAAATCCAAAAATATAAATTTATTTTATTGGGACTGCCCTTTTTCAACAAATTAGTATTTTATTCTGAATTTTTAAAAATCATTTTTGCATGTTGAGAGTGCTCTGAAATCACAAATATATCTTTTCTAAAATAGTATTATGAATAACTTTTGTTTTTAACGTCTTATCTTATTTTCAACACAAAACTGGCCACTACTGAGAAAAGGGACAGTTCCAACAAAGTAAATTTATACAGCTAAAATTTGGTAAATAGGCAAAATTGCATTCTAAACAACTTTTTTTAATGTAATTTTTTCCATAATACAGGGTGAGTTTTAAATGCATAGTTATATTTTAACCCTCAATATATTTCGTCGTGTACAATTGATTAGCACTCTCAAAAAATTTTTTTGAACAAAACATTTTTAATTTCTGATAACTTTTTCGTCCTCCAGCCACTGACATTTTGGTAGTCACTGGATAACTTTGTAAACGCCGTTCACAGAAATGACGTAACTGAAGGCAGTGTTGCTACTGCCAGAGTTCGTCATCACAATTATCCTATAATTGCAAGCATTGCATGAATTACAAATTTTGAATTTTTAAAAAAAATTATTACCCTTTTGTCACGGACATTTTGTGAGACGAAATTAGACTTATTTATAACAAGTGCAGACGCCGCACCAAAACAAATGTAATAGTTTATAAAACATTGAGCTCTTTTTAAGAAAGCATGATATTTGTACACACTGGCCGAAAATAAGAAATAAACTTCAAGGCGGCCAAGGCGCGATTGATTAGTCCTTTGTGGAAAGCGACACTTGTCACTTGTAGCTTGCTCTTAAAATAAAAGGTGTTAAAAGTATCTGTTTATCTATTTTTCCTTGTAAAATTAGGTAATCCTGACACTTTTTTTTATAAATAAACAGAACTCGTACCGTAAGCACCAAATATTAAAAATATGCAATACTTTTTCTGTGTGTTTTAAATTATTATTATTGTCTCTAATTTATAGTTTAATATGGTTCATTTCTAAAAATGAGTCAAAGTTGAAAATAATCATTTTAAAAAGACGCATTTACTTTAAAAGAACGAAAAAGCAGATTTGTTTACTTACCTAATACAATAGTTACGTACTACATGAATATATCATATGGGCTTGACGTTTGGATAGCATTCCATAGCCGTTTTGCTTGTCTAGCATTTTCATCTACTTGAAAATATGCCTTTAACATATCCAGCAATAAAATAATAAAATTAGTCGCTATGGTTAATCACTAATTTTCACAAAATGAATCACCAAAGGAACAAATTATAAATAATAAATTTCGGTAACATAGTAACTCAAAACTTCGATTCACAAATTTAATCACAAAAAACTATAATACCGTTATCAGAGACAACCATCTCTGCCGTTATTAAACACATTTTTGTAAATGCTAATGCAGACAGGTACGCGAACTACAATAAACTGATTTTCACAGAACAGAAAAAGACTGATTTTTACATGGGGGTGTAAAGTTGCCAGATGTGTGAGATTTTCACATAGGTTATAAATTTCATTGTAAATAAATCATGATGCTTTTCAAAAAATTTCTATTAACCTAACTGACGGTTAATTTAGCTAACTGAGCATTGAAAAAACGAGTCTTACCATCGCAACAGAAACAACAGAAAACAGCAAAAGACTATTATTTATTTGGGCTTGCATAACTAGCGCTGTTTACACGAGGTTCCGATTTATAAAGATCTACGTACACGGTATAAAATTTAATTCAGTTTACTCTTTTTTAATGGAAGAACTGACCGAGGTCGGGGCTGACGACCTAAATTTAACTTTTTTATCAACTTTTGCTAATATTGGTGTAAAATTGTAGAAATTTTTAAATAATAGTTTTATTACTTAAAAATACCATGAAAATGGTATGTGTGGCAACACTGATTAGATCATGGTTAGAATGTGTAAAGATCATAGGTTACGCATACACATCCGACGCTAATATCGCAGTTCACATTATGGCGTGGTTGAATTTTTATCATGTAATAACCTATCCCGAATAAAGTGCTGTTTTCTCAAGAAAAAATTGATCTTTTTTATAAAAAATGACGTATATTCCTCCTAACCGTCCAGAGTATTATGGAGGAATAAAATGCAAACTGTTGGGTATGACCAGTGTAAAAAGTGACAGAAGTGTGTGAACATACTGCAAATTATTTTCCATCACCTGATATTGTGTTGCACCTTCAGTGTTTTACTATTAGAGGCCAATTAAAATAGTAGAGAGGTGATTTATTCTTTGAACACCTACACATTTCAAATTATTGTAATAGCAGAGGGTAAGTACCTACTTCTTAAAAATAATAATCCTTTTATAAACTTTGAAAAAATGAGATGGGAACATTAAATTCCTCTCGAGATTCCCTAAAAAGTTTACTGTTCATCGGAAAATTTAATTTTAGTTGTATGTTCCATATGAAACGCTTAAAAAGAAATGTTGATTGGTGCAAGAAAGTCAAAATTGTACATTTCTCACATTGAAAGGTATTTCAAAATGTTTAAAAATTATTTCAAGCGGAGCAATTAATCGTTTAAGTAGCTAATTATTTCATCCAATATTATTATAAATTCGGGAATGAACCTATGCTAGTGCTCGGTTTTTCAATCGTGGCGTGGGTTAGCTAAACTCACACTTTTAGAAATCAAATTTTTTCAATTTTACATTTGTTTTGGAAGTGGTTATGGCAACAAATATTTTATGCTAAAGTAACTTTTAGTTGAAGTGGTTTGTATTAGAATCTCGTTGATTTTTGTGAAAATATAATGCTAGGTAACCTTCAACTTATGTTAACTGACGATTGTAAAATCGCGCTTAGGTGAGAGAATTGCATAAGATATGCGGCAACGTTGCTTCAGTCCATTACATAATTTTTGCTAAGATATAGAATGTTTCCAGTAACCAGCAGTTCCAAAACAGTTTCATCATATTTTTTTTGAAAGTCGATAACTCAGTTACACGTGGGAATTAAAAAAAATATATGTGTCAGAGGGTTTCTACAGATGTCAAGAATCGGTGGTTTAAATATAACTACACACTTAAGACTCACCCGTATATTGAAGAATAGGGGTAGTTTTTTTAGTGACGATTTTTATATATTCGTGTATAAAACCCTGTATAACACCGATTCAACTCATTTTTGATATATCGTAATTTTACACCAAACGACTGATATTCCCGAAGTGCCATTCCAAAATTAGTTACATTTTACATTTTACATTTATTATGGAACACAGTATATAAATAAAACCACGAAGGTGCGAACACGGCCATTAGTATGCGCTATTTACGTTTGACCATTAGCAGTGGAAGGGGATCCACAGTCGCGAATCGGTAAGCGCGATACAGCACAGCTGATGCATGACTGTGTCCGCTCCTTCGTGGCTCTGTATATGCCGCGGGGTCTGATACAAGCAGTAAAACAATGTCACTTTTAACAGCAATATTACACAAAGTATTTATCACTATTTACTTGACAGTTCGCGCATTGGTTTGCAACGTACACCCCTTTACTACATATTAACAGTGAATCTGTACTCTAAATAGCATTTAAAATTAAAAATTAATGATTTTATATCCTTTAAAATCTATGGCTTCATCAATACAAATCCACACGTACTGATTTTTGGTGTCATTCGTGATATTTTCGACATAGGTACTACTATTCATTTTTATCCTCGCGCCAGCAATCTACGCCTGCGACGTTTGTAAATAAACTAAATCCGAATAGGGAATACGGTCTAGATCTCGCTGCGCACGCACAGCTATTCTCCCTTCATATGGGAAAGATAAGCCGATCGGGAGGCCGATCACGGGATTCATGGAAATTGTCCAGTGTCTAGTCATTAGGAAGATTGTGTGTTTTGTTTATTTCACTAATCTAGATAAAGACAAATAAATTAGAGGGTATGTCTGATATAATATTGTCCGTTTATATCTAGCCTTCATTCAGGGAGCTAAATACATTCTTATTGGAACGTCCCCTTATTGCGTTATTAATTTACAATCAATTTCAGCAATCTGTTGATATTTAAACATTTTTTTTTCGTAAAAAAAATATGGAGCAAAAAAAAATTACGCCTGTACGTTACTTTGAAAAGAATCTCCCAAAAATGCAATAAAAAGAAATATGGGAAAACCCTAAAACGAAAATGTTGCGAATAATCTCAGAACGTGATGGATGATTTTCTGGTAAAAATTAATTTCAATATTAATAATTACAATTTTTCATGTTTTTATCATTTTTTAAATTGATTTGTGTATAGGTACCTACTGTCGGGTTATACAACCATTATAAAAACTAAAATAGTTTCGTTTCATATCATGTTTTTTAAATTTAATTTAATTACATATCCTAAAATAAATAAAAAATGTACATAACTACAAATTATTAAGAAGACAGTCTAATATTTACATTTCACTAAATATTAAATTAATAAGACTTAATACAACATAATGGCTCCATTAGTTTTTTCCTCCAAAACTGGTACAATTGTATCTACTTCTTTTTTCACTATTCGCTATGAAAATAATTATAATATTTACAAATACTGCTACACCTGCACCTACCACGAACCTAAAAATAATTTTAAAATTAGCAGTAAAACTGAAAATGTTGCAAATAGTTTAGAGATCCCAAATATTGAAAAAAAGGTAGTGATTTGAGCAGTGAACGTGTTGCACCTGCACTAGGGTGAATTGTCTCAGGTTCTTTAATGTTAGATAGCCAATCGAAAAAATGTAACTGTAAGCGTAATAAACATGAAATATGAAATGTTAAAAATACTTATAGACATGTTTTCTCGGAGAAAATAAACTTAGTTTTAGAAGCCATATAGAATCTCCTCGTTAATTTCCCAACTAATAGAGGTCAGAGGTCATTTTATTAATTTAGTTGATTTATTAACTAAATACTAATGTAACTTTACGTAATCATCTTAAATATACACCACACGGCATATCAAATCAAAATATGTCTCGAGTAGCTTCCCTTGTATAAAAGTTCACCATACGCTCCTAGAGGTATACTCTAAAGCAGTAGTTCCCAAACATGTTTTCTCACAGAACCCTTATACGATTTTCCAGAAATAGCGAAACCCATACCTATATTTAATAGAAAATCCAACTTATTATTTTGAAAATGGTGAATGCCATTTTTTATATAAAACAAATTTTGATTAAATTTTATTAAGACAAATTCTCGTGGAACCCCAAAATTTTTCTCGGAACCCCAGGGTGCCGCGAAAAACATTTTGGGGAAACTGCTTTAAAGTTATAATTTCAAAGGTTCCAAAATTATAATTAAAGATTCCAGAACTATAACAATAAGTAAACAAATTAGTAGAAACTGATTAACATACCAAAAAGAATAGCCCAGTTCAGCCATGTTTTCAGATGTCCATTCATTATCTTTGTCTTCCCTAGATAATACACTATATTGAATGTTCATGTAAAATTGTGCTATCCATAAACAAGTTGCCGTTATGTCGCTAATAACTAAAAACACAATAATCAATTTTAGAGGCAAGTGGTGGTGATGGTGGGGGTTGCCATTTCTAAGTAGGCATTTTATAGATATCGAATAACGGTAACTAAATATAAATATATCGATATGTTGGCGTCTTTTCATCCGCCTGTCAGGACCCGTATGACCGGGCTCGGCGCCCCGGCAATATCATAGGGTGATGGTAACAAAAGAGAACAAATCCCATCAACAACGGTTTCAGAATTTAATAATAGTTATATTGTGTTTAGTAACTCAACTAGGTCTCAGAACCACAGAACTCTCAACTCGATTAGAACCGTTAGAACACACACCCGTCACTCCCCCTCAGCACACTTCCTGAATATTCCACAGCCCCTCCATAGTCTTATTCCTATTCATTGGATATGTTTCCCTTACAGATATATTGATAACTATCGAATCAGATGTTATAACTATCAGTGTATCGATAATTATCAAATTGCCAATAACACCGATGACGATAACTATAGATATATCGATAGCTATTGATGTCGATAACTATCGATATTTAATAATTATTAATATATCGAATTTATCAATATATTTTCAGTTATCGATATTCGACAACAAATTGTCAATATCGATGGGCATGTCTTAGGCGCTGGTCTCCTATAAACGCAGTCGGCTGCGTACGATGTGCAGCGTCAGTATGCTTGCTATGACAATCTATAGATGTGATCTCTCTCGCACGCTAGACGCGGCATCCGTGCTCCGTACATGACTTCTTGATTGCAGCGTAGCGGACATCGCATGGACGTTGTGCAAAATGAATAAAAATAAATTTAATAAAGAAAAAGACGTGTTACATAGACTATTCCCGTAAAAGACGAAAATACTCTACAAACGTGATATTGTTATCCTTTAAGTGATTATTCATCAATATGTTAAAACAAGTTTCTGCATTTCTCCTTATAGCTGGTGTCTTCTTCGCCTCATTTTCACCAGCGACATTTGTATAAGTAGGTCATCATCCTCCTCGAGAAGCATTAATACAATTATCTCTCTGTCCATTCTAAACTGTACAATAATCTCACAAGCGAACATTACGACTCAGCATGCTAGACTGACGCCAACCGACCCTAAAGAACAACCGCGTACGTCGCGAGCGAATATTCGTAAGGTGATTTTGTGCATACTGAGGGTGATAAAATATATCGAAATCGCGTTGTTTACTTGTCGCTGTCGATATTGCAAATATCGCATTATCCAAAGTCAAAAGAATTATTTTGAAGGTAGCTCCTATATGCAGTGGAATTTATTTTTTGAAAGAATCTCGAAAATATGGAATGCATCCTATCAGTCGAAGATGCAGACATTTGGAGAATTTCATGAGCTGTATTTTGTATTCGGACATTTCCTCGACAGGTTCTTTGAATATCTACATATGTCAATAAGTACATTCGATTTTTTTGACAGTGACATACGCTATAAAATGAAATGATATCAAAGCATTACCGCGACCGCGTGTGTAGATTTTCAAATATATTTTACAAAATAATTATTTAAAGCTTCGCTTAATACACTGACTGGGTTTACGATTACTAGTTTGGTAAAATTTAGGTATTCTATTATTTTATCTTACTGTAAACAATATACGGGTCAGAAACACTATTTAAATTTATTTTGTATAACTGGACCGTTTCGATAAATTATTCCATTTAATAATTTAAAGATAGTGCTAATACTTACGAGCTAAAAAGTTCCATAAATACAATCCAGGTACACTCGTTAGATATCTTGATGTCGTAGTGGCAGTATTGACAGCAGCAAAAACGGCACTAAAGCATGAAAATAATAATCCTACGCAAACAGCTATAACTGTTCCTAGCCAAAATCCGTAAATTAAAAATTCTGGTTCATATTTGATAAGGTGAATAACTGAAAAGATAAAATAGATTATTTTAAAATTATTTATAAATAAATGAAAACAAGGAGTAATATGAATTATTGCGTGAATTATAAGCATTAAAAATGGATAAAAATAATTCTTTATAAAATTTGCAGCAACTTTTAATATTTTTTTTCCATACTATAATCAGTAAGTGCTTGTAAATTATGGCAATAATTCTAAAATAAAGGAATAATAGGAAATTAATTTTTTAAGAAATAAATTTTGTTTTGCAGGAATTTCAGTAAATGTCAAGCCATTTTTATTAGAGAATAGGAAATTGTAACGGTATATTTTTGATTTTAATGATATTAAAAAAAAGGATAGAAATTAACATATTTAGCGACTTTAGCCGAGAAAATTAGGCTTTTTTTTTAGGTTATCTGTAATTTAAGTTTGATGACAGTGTCAAAATTTAAGTTGATATCTCGCATGTGTAAATTAAATATTATAATTTTATACAAATGAAAACAATATTAAAAACACTAACTAATTTATTATTTATTAATAATTTGCTTGAAAGAAACGTTATTTTTGATTCGCATTTATTCTAGTCATAGCTGGATGTAAAACTCGACTAATTGTAAGACAAAATTGTGCCCTGATTGAAAGTTGATCTTACGAAGGGCGCAAAATCAACCATTTTTAACTATGTGTTTTGACATTTAAGCACTAACAATTAATGAAAAGGCAGAATTTTTTAGTTTTCCACAGTATTTAGAATTCCTGTGTATTCCAATTCAATTAACTTTAAAAAATTAAATATCTCAAAAACCGCTTAAGCAAATATAGACAAATTATACGTATCTTTGAAATCAGGAAAATGCATTCTTAATAATAGCAAAAAATGCATAAGGTATTCTATATTTAAAAATCGAGGTTAAGATTTTTTAAACTTTCCGATGTTCATTTTTTTGGTTTCATGACGGAAAAAGATAATTCAGGTAAAGTTCTAAAACCTTTACAAACTTTTTTTATATCTTGCAGTAGACCCTGTACGTAGGTGTCAAAATATAAGGAAAAACCCTGCACTGGGTGGGTCAAATCTGGTGCGTTTCTCATTTTTACCCTTTTTGTTTGTGAATATTTTTTTATTTCTGCAAAAACGTTATATATTCAGTTGTTTAAGTATAATGCAGCAGAGCAGACGGTTTTTGTTCTAGAGCTTTCGGTTTTTTAGTTATAACAAACATATTTTTTTAATATATTATTACATATCGTTTTAAAGGAAATTTTATGCAGCTTTCAAAAATTAAAAAATACATAGGGTGTGCTATTTAAAAAAAAACATAAGTTTGTGTTATAACTCAAAAACTGAAGGCTTTAGAAAAAACATCCACTCTACTGCATTCTACGTAAAAAACTGAATATCGAAGGTTTTTTTTTCAGTGTAGCGTAGATGCTACGAAATAAAACATGAAATCAGAAAAAAAATTTATATTAACGAAAACAAAACAAGTATGAAAAATTACAACTTGCGTGAAGATACGTAATATGTATACGTTGAGAAGTGTGATAAGACTATTTGTCTGTGTTAGTCAGATAAGGGTATTTATGTGAAAGGGTTGAAAGTGATGAACGGAAATTCCTTACTTTATTGTGGTTAACAAATACCTTGTTAAATTGCGGGCTATTTATAAGTTGTCTGTCTTCTTTGAACTGCCACATCACTACCACTATTGTCTTGCTCTTGTACTTCAGTATCACTTGTCTCCATTGTGATGTCCCCGAAGTTGTCGTCTAGGAGGTGGGCTGGCTTCAGTCTGTCCAAGGTTACGTTAACCTTTTTGTCTCCCCATTGTACGACAAAGTTTCGTTCTTTGCGTTTAAGTACTTTAAAGGGGCCATCGTAAGTTGGTTGAGGTGCTGCATGTGGTGCATCGTGCCGAATAAAACCATATGGTGTTGTAGCCAATTCAGTTGCCTTAGGAGAAATGAATTTTTTCAGCTCTTGATCGCTTGTCTATGATAATGTGAGTGCCCGTGTATCCATTGTGTGGGTAACTTCCTCTATGCGTGATAGTGGATCGGCTATGACATTGTCCTTGCTAGAAAGATGTCGAATGTCCGATGAGAACTGCGCGATAAAGTCTATGTACCGAAATTGTCTCGGTGAAAACTTGTCGAATTTCTGTTGCATAGCGAATGTTAGTGGTTTATGATCGGTGAAAATGGTAAATACGCGCCCTCAACTGCGAAACGAAATCTCTTGACTGCCGAGTATGCTGCTATCAGTTCGCGATCGTACGCGCTGTGTTTCCTCTGAGCGGATGTAAGGGATTTTATGAAGGTGTTATGGTTGCCAAACACCTTTTACCAACTGTTGTAATGCTGCTTTCATGGAAAAATTAAGAGGCATCTACTACTATACAAAGTGGCGCGTCAGCTGTAGGATGTGCGAGCATCGTGGCATTTGCAACTCCATTTTTCAAATTGTTGAATACTTTTTCGTCGACCAGTTAATTAGGGCATCTCCGTTTTGTTTAGGGCCTTTTAGAATATTGTTTGCACGCGCACGGTCTGTTGCCGAAAGAGAAGTGACACTGTCCATTATGCGACGATTGTGAATGTCCACTAATATTCCATAAAAACTTAAAGTCTGCACCAATGATCGCTTTGTCTACGTCCGCAATCACAAATTTCCACTTAAACTGGCGTCGAAGTCCGAGGTTGAGATCCACAGTGAGAGTTCCAAAAAAAAATTAAAACATAGTTCATCGAACAGTCGAAGCGAGCAGACCTACCTACAGTGGAGAGCAGAAGCGAACAGTGCGTGTGTGAACAGTGAATAGATAACCGAAGTAAAGCAACGGTCGGCGCAGTCGGAGCTAACGAAAGTTAAGCAACGGTTGGCGCGGTCGGGCTAACTAAGGTTAAGCCACCTGCTCTTTTCAGAGCAAAAGCTAATAAGAAAAGAAAATTGTTCTTTTTTAGAACAACTCTAATTTAAGAAAAGAATTTTTGTTCTTTTCAGAACAAAAAAAGGTATCATTAATAACAAAATTTCTTTCAGGGAAAAGAAATCGGACAGCCAGGCTACGCATACCCAGGAGGAGTGTATGGGAAACCATAGAGAAGAGGACGAGAACTCGCAGAGTGGTAGTTCCAGGGCTTCCACCCCATGCAGCATGGATCTGGAGTTTGAGGACCAAGAAAAGCTGTGCCTAAAGGCTGAAAACAAGGCGCTGAGGGCCCAAATAGAAGAAATGAGCCTAAGGATGGCTCAAATGTAATTAAGGATGAACAGGCAGCATGAGGAGCTCCTGAAAGTCATTAAGGGGGCCCAAGTCGGACCCACGAAGCCCGCCAACAAGAAAAGGAGGAAGGCAAACTCCGACAGCGAAGAAGAGGAGCCCAAACAGACCAGGACCTAGGAGGTCCGGACTCCTGAAGGCACCGAGGCCCCAGAAGAGAGTACGAGCCGGCAGGAGGACCGGAATCCAGGACGGGCCCCAATAGAACTTGCCAAGACGCCCAAGATACCGCCAGTCATCCTTAGGAAAAAGGAAACGTGGACGGTGGTAAGCAGACGTTTGCGCAAGGCAAACGTCAACTTCAAGAAGGCCCGCGTCGTTGGAGAAGGCATCTCCATCGAACCAACAACGAGTGAGGATTATACGAAGATAACGAAAATCTTCACACAGGAGAAAAGGGAGTACCACACCTACGCGCTCTCTGAAGAGAGGCTCCTAAGGATAGTGATACGCGGCATCCCGAGTGACGTAATCTGCGAAGAGGTCAAGAAGGACCTGGAGGAACAAGGCTTCTCACCGAGCTCTATCCAGCGGATGTCTTCGAGGAGGACGAAGCTGGAGATTCCTCTGGCACTGGTCCAGGTGCCATTGGATCAGGAGAAGACCCTCGATATGACGAGGTGCTGCTACCTAGTAGTCCGCACCGAACGACAAAGGACGCAACAGATCGTCACCCAATGCCACCCATGCCAGCGCTTCGGCCACGCGTAGAGTAGGTGCACTGCACAGGCCAAGTGCGTGAAGTTCGGTGAGGCCCATCGGTACGCGGACTGCAAGATGAAGCAGAACGTCCCAGCGAGGTGCGCAAACTGCCAGGGAGCGCACTCGGCCAGCTACAAAGGATGTCCCAAGTATCCGAAGAAGCCCGCGGGCCCCCAAAAGCAGGCACCAAGAAAGCAGCAGCCACCGAGGGAGGCCAAAAGACCCGCCACAAACGGGTTGAGCTACGCAAGGGTAGCTCAAGGTAACGCAGGACCGAGCGCCGGTCCTGCCAGGCAACAAAGAGCGCCCGTGGATGCCCAAAACCCAACCGCGGTGCTCAAACAGATGCAGCAAATGTGCTCAGCAATGAGCGCATTTTTTGCACAGATGCCAGGCTTTACTAATCTGTAATGTCTTTTCAGGTGAAGTCGAACTTTCTGCAGATCGCCTCATGGAACGTTAACGGGCTACAAGGAAGAAAACTTAAAGTGGAGGAACTCCTAGCCCGGTACGACATAGACGTGTTGGCACTACAGGAAACGAAAATGACGCCGCCAACTTCCCTGGCTACCATGTCTACAGGAAGGACTACGCTGGACCAAGGCCGATGAGAGGAGTAGCCCTGCTGGTAAAGAGACCACCATCCAATCGTGCTGCCGGACAGGGAAAACCTGAAAGCCACCGCCGTAGTAGTGTCAACGGCATGAAATGGCGACATCCAAGTGGTATCCTGTTATCAGCCGCCCCGAAGCCGGATCCTGGACACGGACCTGGATGCAATATTCCAGGACCGGACTCAAGTGCTTGCCATAGGGGACCTGAACGCCAAGTCACAGGAATGGAACAGCAGAGTCACCAACACTCAAGGACGAGATCTGCTGAGGTTCCTGGGACGACACGCTGGCAACATGCAGGCACTGGGACCGGAAGAGCCGACGTACGATAATGGGATCCACCGACCGGACGTGCTGGACATCGCTATAATGAAGGAGATGACCCTCAATGCGGAAATCTTTACCAGGACGGAAGGTTCTACCGAGCATATTCCGATCTTCTTGGACCTAGGAGAGAAGGATGATGTGGACACTGGGACCTTCGTCAAAAGGAGGACAGACTGGGAATTGTTCCGTGCAGCGCTGCAAAGGAACATTGCACATATTCCTAGAATTGAATCCGAGGAAGATGTGGAGAGGGCCATCACCTCCCTGGAAAACCAGATCCAGGAAGCGATGGAGGAAAGCACCACAGAGACAGAGACCAGAAGGGCACCAGCACCGATGACAAACCTCACGGAGGACCTCAGGCAGCTGATTCGGGACAGACGAAGGACGAAGAAAAGGGCCCAAAGGACTAGACTCCCTGAGGACAGGCACGCGTATAACACGCTGAACAGGAGAGTCAAAGCTGCCCTCCAGGAACACCGTCAAGAATGATGGCAGCGTCACCTGGAATCGCTGGACCCACAGGACAGGAGCATCTGGAACACCCAGCGTGCTCTGCGGAACAGGCCGAAACCGATGCCTTAATCCACGGAGAGAATGGGATTGTCTACACTCGCCAGGAAAAAGCCGAAGCATTCGCGAACAGCTTGGAACTGCAGTGTAGGGAAAACCAACTCGATGATGAGGACGAGGACTGGGTTGAGGACGTGGAACGTAGAGTGCGTCGGATGCTCCGCCTGCCAGACGAGGATCACATCCGTCCGACCACTCCAGAAGAGGTCAAGGAGATTCTAAGGAGCTTGAAGCCGAGGAAAGCTCCTGGATGTGACAAGATCGGAAACATCGCCCTCAAGAAGCTGCCCAGGAAAGGGGTGGCAGCCCTAGTGTATATCACCAATGGGATCTTGAGGCTCAGATACTTTCCGGACAGGCCGACGTCATAGTCATCCCGAAACCAGGTAAGGAACTAATCTTTTCCTCCTCTTACAGGCCCATCAGCCTGCTCTCCGCTGTGAGTAAGGTAGCCGATCGCGTCATCTTGAGAAGAATAAAAGAAAAAACCGGATGCCGACGCCGAAGGTACAGTTACTGGACAACGGGTAAGTATAACTAATCCTTTCCTTACAGATGGACCAACCCACGGAAGTGACATGACGCAACCAACCACCACCTTCCCACAAACCTTGCGGGCACCGGTTAGTGAATCGACCAGTGCCCGTTGTCCCCCTGGCTCCGTTCAGGACGAAAGTGCTAAGAAAGCACTTAGGCCTTCACCTCCTAGAGCTGCATAGTTCATCCTCACCTTGTCCGATGATCCAGATGACAATGTGTCAATTGACACTTTGTGTACTGGCAGTCAATCCCAAGTCACAGTATATCTGCACAGTCCCTGACAGACTGATGACTACCCCCGGGGGTGACAAGCTGGCGAAGAAAGAAGACGAAGTCAGAAGAGCGCCACAACAGGCACTAGCCAGCAGGGTTCATCAGCCAGGACCCAGGGAGGTTGGCCGAAATCTCGTAAAGTAAGCTAACCCGCCCTGCACGTGGCCGGTCCAGGTCTACAGCGATGACTAGGGTAAAAAAGGCAATAGTCCTGTCTGGCCCTAGCATCCGAGACCGTCATCAGCCAAATGGATATTGGCGCAGTTCCAAAAGTGGCGATTATCGTTCCATTTGCTGCTGAAAGTTCATATATTAATTTGGGTAATCGACGGTAATGTGCGTCCCTGGAAAACACACAAGTCGGTGCCGATATCAATTAGGTACGAGATTTTTGAGACCCGATCCTTTGTGTAGCATATGGTAGGACGGTCATTTAATGCCGTTTTTAATGACGTTTGCTGGCGTTTCCTTTAGCTGTATGGACTTGTGCACTTTTTAGCATTATCGCCAAAACGTCAATGATACCTATCATCACCGAAATGTCGATGATACCAACAGTTGCTATCATCACCGAAATGTCGATGATACCAACAGAAATTTCTGTTGCGACCTCGAGAGTGGCTTTATTGTCGCGGCCGTGTGAATTCTGCTATCTGTAACTTAAGCTCCCAGATTTGCTCGCGAAGGATTTCGTACTCACTATCTGTATTAACCTGTGTTACCTGTCTTTTTGGGCTGGTCAACGAGATTTTATCAGCCAATTCTGCGACTTTTTCTAGTTTTACATCCACCTGGGTGGCAAGTATGGCTTGCATTGATGAGGAAGGCGGTTTTGCTAGAGTGTGCGTAAAAAACTTTCTGGAACGGTGGTTCCAGCCAGGTATTTAAGTGCCTTAGAAATTGTGTCGACGTCCAGTAGTTGCCTAGTCCGTTGTTCTTGAGAAGTGGATAGTCGTTAAATTAATTCTGCTTTAATCGTATTGTATTTGTGTGTGTCGGGGGGATTAGTTATGTCTTCCACCTTCTGTGCTACTTTGTTGTCCAAGTATAGTATTACATGGTAGAATTTTGTTAAGTCCGCTGTTACCCCGCACAACGCAAATTGACCCTCAAGTTGGCAAAACCAAAGTGCCGGTTTTTCTGGCCAAAAAGCTGGAACGTTTATTGCTACGCAATTCATCTCACACACTGTTTCTGAAGCACTTTGTTGCTGTGGATTCTGAATTTTGTTTTTTTTTATGTTTAAATGACTAATTAATTCACTAGCATGCGACTTCTTCTGATTACGTCGGGGACACCAATTGTAACAACGCTGATGCTACGAAATAAAACATGAAATCAGAAGAAGTTTTTATATTAACGAAGACAAAACAAGTATGAAAAATTACAGTTTGCGTGAAGATACGTAATGTGTATCTGTTGACAGGTGTGATACGACTATTTGTCTGTGTTAGTCAGATAAGGATATTTATATAAAAGGGTTGAAAGCGATGAAAGAAAATTTTCTACTTTATTGCTAAGAATACCTTGTTAAATTGCGGGTTATTTCTAAGTTGAATTTAAAAGTGTCATTATTAGAGAATCCTGATTGTAAACTTAAATAATTATCTATTATTGTTGTTCCAGGAAGGTATGTTAAGATAGTCGTTTCTAAGTAGAATTGGAAGTGTGAAATATGACCATAGACTTAAATAGTAGTAGTAGTAGCTACTTATTTTACTAGGCAAGTAGGCCACAATGGGCCCTTTTTACCTAGGGACCTACAGTTTAGCGTGGACTCCGAACCACGGTCCTCGACTGTCAACTAACCCACCGCCTGGGCCTGCCCGCCTGCACCGCTAGCAGAGTGGCAAACCTCCTGGGTAGGTCTCTTCGACCCTCCACCCGGGCTCGCCTCTCCGCCTGCATCAGGCTAGCGGCCTTCCCGGGATTGTCTGTTGACAGCCTACCGACTGTTAGATGAGCTATTGTTCATCCATCCAATTGCCGGACTCGATCAGTGCTGCTTAATTAACTTCACTGATCGAATATCGGATATTAAACGGATGCCCATACCTCATCCCCCATAGACTTAAATAAGTCTTTATATTGTCGTATTTCAAGAATGCTTGTTTGTTGTGAAATTCTGCTTATAAAAATAAGTAATTTTATTATAGTCTTTCAGGAACGTCCGCTATATGCTGAAATAAAAAAAAAATAAATAAGGACAAAAAGGTTATGGGACATCATAATATAGGAAATAGGTAAAAATGAGAAATACACTGTATCTCTTAAACGAATGAAGATATCGGAATACCGTTCAAAGTTAGCTCAAAAATCGAACCCTAGACACCTTAGTTACTTTTGTCTACCGCTTCGGGAAATAGGAGAAACTCCTCAAAAGTATCAAATTTGGCCCATTCTGTACAGGATTTTTCCTATGATCCCAACCTGATTGTACGTTTTTTTTTTTTTTAGTTTTGACAGAAACTTATTCAGTTTCCGAGTTTTTTTTATGAGAAAATAGTACTTTTGTTGAAATTCGATAGGACACAAATTTTTGAGTAAAATCGATTTGAAAACTTCATTACGTGCTCTAAAATGCATAGTAGTGGGGAGCGGTTTTTACGTTTTATCTTCAAAGAATTTTTATAGTAATTTAGAAGTTGTACTTTCTTTTCCTTATTTACAACAAATTTTGAATATCTTAGTCCGATATGGTTCTACCTTAAAAATTTGTTGACGAGCTAAAAATGTAATAAAGTTTTCAAATCGATTTTATTCAAAAACGGTGCGTCCTATCGAAGTTTAACACAATGAAAGTGCAACAGAAGTCCCTTTTTTCTCATAAAAATATTGAAATTTTATAATTTCATGTCAAACATTAAAAAAAACATGCAATAAAGTTTGGGTCAAATTCCACCCCCCCCCGTTCCCCAGTTTAACGCACCCCTTAATAAAATCTACAGATGATTGTGATTCTGTATTGTTAAACATAAAAATGATAGTGACTGTACAAAATATCTTTATTTGATCTTACACGGTTTTGGAGATATTTAATAAAAACCATTCTCAGGGGCCCACCGTTAAGGGGCTGTATCTCCCTTAGGAAGCACTTTAGAGCAAAACTTGAATAAGATTTTCATCATTTGAATTGCTCTACATACTCTTAAGTTTTAAATACACATTTCGAAAACACCTTGTATAAAATGGTGTATCCAATTTGTTTCTCTGGTATTTTGACCATAAATTTGCTAGGTTTTATTCCCCGAAATTTGCTTCCGAATGTTCAGTTTTTTAAATCATCGCCTTAATTATTGCTAGTTTATGGTAAATAGTTAACTGGTTATTATTAGAATCTATTACATGCTCCTAAGAATACAATAATGACTTTTTGTAATTTTATTTTTGTCACATAACAACTTACATTTGTTTTTAAAACGTGACATAATAAATGCATTTAAAAGCGTCATTAGAATAATAAATATATGATGCGTACTTTGTTCTCGTCCTCAATTGGTAACTTTCATTTTTAAAACGAATTTGTAAGGTATCCCATTGTTATTTTGTAATTACGCAAAAACAAGTAATTATTGTTCTTTCAGTAACTTGCAGAAAAAAATTCCTGTTATAGCAATAGTTAATTAGTTATATTATGTTACCACCTATATAAAATAAAATAACCAAAAAACTTCTAAACTTTTTTATATTCACTTTCCAGCAAATCTTTATTTTGACAAATATTATAAATCATAATAAAACAAAGTTTAGAATTTAATGTTGGAACTTCGCAGTGAGTGGAAGTAGGCATTCATTTTTCACTTCTTATTAATATTTAAAAATCATAGTTAAGATATTTAAAATGATAATAATAATACTTTATTGTCGTATGATCTATAAAAGATATTGACAGGGAGACTAAGAAATGGAGAATCGGCCGCAGGGCCGATTTGACATTTCCAGAGGCGGCCCTCTCATCGAACGTCGCGGGCGTTCGGCATACCGCCGGAGCCAGAAATCGGCGCAGCCAATTTCTAGTATAATAACGACATATTAAAATTTTAAATATTAATATTTTTATTGGATCTAGTGTTATGAGCGTGCACTGAGGTATTTTGTGGAAATTTTCCTTGATTCAATTTAACAAAAATAAGTGCTTGGTAAATAATTATACAGGGAAGTGGTAAAATACTGAAGCATCCCAACCCTGGGCTGCTTCATCGCGAATAGATTTCTTATAATTTTTATATAAAACTAAATTATTTCCAAGCATTTATATCATTAAATTCCAAATTAACTATTACATGAAAAAGGTTAAATTATTTTCTTATAATTTTGGCAGAAAACGTATGCATTCAAACTATAGTCTAAATTATTCAGCTAAGTAAAAGAACACACAGTATTTATTTAATATTTTAAAACGTTGACAAAACTGTACAAAATCTCAAAGCATTCTCCAGCCGAGAAGAGATAACATAAACAAACCAACGTAAACATGTAGGGTTGTAAGGGTTTTTACTAGGAATAGGCAAAGGCTGTAAACATTTAATGTCGTGAGTAAAGCAAAACGTAGCGTTTGGCTATCTCCGTCTAGCTTGTAGGCTTGGACAACGAATTCACTCACGGGAAATCATATAAATACGCGAGGCAGCGTACAATCGTGGTCACATCCCTGACAGCCCCAAGCGATACGCTTTGGTTCTAACGAACCGGCTACGAAGAGATTGTCCAATTCTACGTGGCAGAGTCGTGCCCCATATCTGACTACCCCCAAGCGTTTCGCGACTACCCCCAAGCGTTTCGCTTTTGTTCGAAAGAATCGGGTACGAAGAGTTTGTACGACTCTCTGTAATCTAGCTGTGCACCAGGTCGACTCTGACAGCCGCAAGCCAACGCTTTTGCTCTGCGGAGTCGGAGGGTGGCCCTGTCTTGCAGTTATAACTAGCATTGGGAGCCGCGCTGTATTAGCGTGCACTAGCCACCGACGCCGCCGTCGACATGGGGAGTGGGCCCCGCGGAACTCTCCGTGTATACCAGAATTGGTAAGGATGGCACCTAAATAATTATTATACTGCGTTGCCATTTGCTACGTACTCGAGTCCACTAAAAGTCATGAAATTAATTCAATCTCTTTGTTCCGAGTGAAATGGCAACGCTAATCAAAGTACGACTCTATATGCTTGGGTTTCGCGGCTTTTAACAATATCTGACCGGTGGTACCACATGATTTACAGATAGGACTTTTCCGTTATAATGCACTGCTCATTACATGTTTACTAATAATTAGAACAGTCAATATTAATTCCGATAGTAGTTGGAACTTTTCCTTCATTTTTCAAGTCAGGTCTAAATCAGATAATATACCAAAGAATTAATGTCCAGTTGAATCTGCAATATTTGTAACTTAATCAAATTGCACTACCCATATGGGGATCAGAGTGCCGCTGTCATGTGAGACGGTGAGGCGCCGACAACAAAAACATGCGGTTATCGGAACACGGACCTTGTCTCTCGACAGGGGTCCGGGTCCAGCCAACCAGTATGCACCGATCCATGATTTATGGCTACCGCTCCCATAAGCGTGCCACAACACAAGCGGCGTCGGCCAAATTAACAAATCTACGGGGTAGTTCGTTTCAGGTTGGTTTAAACCTTGATTGGTGGCCTGCATTCGACAGCCCAAAATAATACGGGCAGTTGCTCGTCATATGTCGGGGTTCCGCATATGCATCGATTCTTCGTTGGCCAGCGTCAGTTGTGTTCGTGGTACTGTTTTATGGTAGCACCAGCCCGCGAATTAAATAACAAGGTATGGTTGTCGGTCTCTGGCCGGTTCATGTGACAGGAGACACTCTGGTGCCACATACACGGGAAGTTTCTCATGCACCCATATGTAGAGTTCTACATATGTCATTTAAACTACGAAGCGGAAGTTTCCGCGCATGTAACCAGGTTTGGTTACAATGCAGGTTCAACTAGTCAAATATGTATGTATTTTTCGTGGACGGTTGTCAACCGTACATGTAACAAGGTTTTGTTCATGTAAGTTTTGTAATCTAATTCTTGTAGACAGTTGTCTAAGTATAGAAATAAAAGGTGTGCCAACGTTATTTGAGTTTCCTTGACTTATTTCTACTTTCAGGTACAAAAGTGAATTCTAAGCACATTAGTAATAATAAACCTAAAGTCAAATCTTATATTAAGTATTTTTTTAAAAACATATATCAGTGCAGTGCAGGTAAAGGGTCATAATAATTGCTACAGGTATACCAATTAAATCAAAGCAAATTAAATCTGATAAATGAAACAAAGTAATACCAAACTTTATAAACGTACCTGTGAGGTTACAATAACACAACAAATTTGGGGTCCTACCACTAAAACTAGACGATCACGAAAAAGGCCAATTAATTAAATCAGTATTACCTGTCGCTTCACGACAGGTGAGACTTAGAAAATGAAATAAAATAGAAATTAAATAATAAATGCATCGAGGGGGGTTGGGCCGTTACAATACGATGCATTTTAAAAATAGGTCTACATGATTCTAGTGGACCAGCAGAAACAATTTTGCGTATTCTTTTTTGGATAACAAAAATACGATTCATTTCAGTTGTTTGGCCCCAGTAAATTACCATATAATTTAACTGAGAATATGTCAAGGCGTAATAGACGTTCAAAAGATTTTTAGTGTCTAAGATATTTTTTAGATTGACTATTGCGAAATATGCAGAATATAACTTTTTGGTCATAAAACCAACATGTGCATCCCAGGTTAATTGATGATCAACGTAGAGACCTAAAAACTTACAGTTATCTAATCTTTCTAGTACAGAGTCATTTAGTTTTAGATTGAATTCAGACACTTTAGGTCTTTTTGAGAAAATAATGTAGTGCGTTTTAGGTGGACTAAGAACAAGCTTGTTTTTACTACAACAAGTATAGAATTCAGAGAGCACCATCTGTGCATTGCAGGAAAGGTCAAATTCAGACTGTACAGATATGCCAATGGTGGTATCATCCGCGTATAAAACTAATTGCATATTGACATTATTTTGTAAGTACTTTTCCACATCATTGAAGAATAATGTAAATAGAAGGGGAGATTGAACACGGCCTTGAGCGACACCATATTTCAACTCTCTCACTTTCGAAAGTTTTTGCCCAATTTTAACTCTGGTCAGAAAAAGTATCCAGTCATTCATGCAACCTCTAATGTCCATGTTATTCCAGGTATTCAGCATTCACACAATCGAAGGCACGAGAGAGATCGAAAAATTAAACTAATGTGCAGTTGTGTCCATCTAATGATTTATAGATGAATTCGACAAGTTGAAAAGCTGCAGTATTGGCAGAGTGGTTTTTCCTAAATCCATGTTGATTTGTTGACAACTGTTTACGTTTATTTAAGAAGGTTGCCATTCGCTTAACAACAATTTTCTCAAGAATTTTAGAAAAGTCATTAATACCGTTATAGATCTATAGTTTTCCAGTAATTCAGGGTCACCTTTTTTATAAACTGGTATCACTTAGCCTATTTTTAGCTTATCTGGAAAAACTCCTGTTTTCAAAGAAATAATAAAGAAAAAAACACAGGGGAGATTTGAGATATTCCCAGATAAATTCAAGGGCAAAGATCGGTACAGCATCCAGACCACTACAAGCAGATTTGTTTTTTAGTTGCGTGATTGCCTCAGATATTTCATCAATCGTTAATTCTTCAACAAAGATGGAATTAAGAATCGAATCAGGAAGAGTGCAGCCTGTAAGATTTGGATCTAGTTTCTCAGCAAGTAATTGCTCGACGCTAGTAGTATAGTATTCACAAAACGCATTACTAATTTCCAAGGTTTCACTAATACAGTTGTCACCTGAGGTTATTACAGATGGAGCAGTTCTTTTGTTTTATTCTACCAAGATTAGTATTTACGACCTGCCAAATAGTTTTCATACAATTAGCGGAGTTTATAATTTTGTTCTTAAAAAAATTGTTCTTAACCATCTACTAGACTCTTTCATAAAATAGTTTTTTAGCAACCTGATAATGATTTTTATGTTCCTCAGTGCCGGCAATCTTACTAATCCAAAATAAATTTTTTAGATTCTGACTTTCTTTAACTAAGTCAGGCTCGATCCAGCTGTAACAAGGTGCACACAGGATTTTGACTTTTTAATAGGACAAGTTAGATCTAAGCAGTATTTAAAATTAGACCAGAAGTAAAGCCAGGCATCGTTAATTTCACTTAAATTATACAAAGAGCTAAGATCTGTTCTAGAGAGAATATTTTTAAATTACACAGGTTTTCTTCCGAAAAGTATCTCTTTTTAATAAAGGTTTTAAATTTTTCCGTTGTTTGTTCATAGGGCATAAAATCATTAATATGTTGGGCTTTGTGATCAGAAACTCTTATGTCTAAGTTACAAGCTTCAAAACAAATGGCATTAGTAACTAGTCGAGTGCTGAGGGCTTATTATTAAAGACTTCTCTAGTAGGTTCAGAAGGTAAAATATATTTCAAATAGAAACTGTCAAAAATATCATTTAGTAGTTTTTCTTCTATAGAATTTTCCAGATTATTGACAATCAAGTCATCACAAAGTAGAATAAATTCATGCTTCTGGGTTACCTGGCATAAAATAGCATTAAGTGAGTTAATGAAAGTTTTAAATTGATTATTTACATTATGCGCACATGATCGGTAAATAACTAAAAACGATACCTTCTTTCCAAATAGCTTAGTCCTATAACCAGCACATTCACACGACAGTTCAGAAGTATATTTTGACAGGTTCAACGCTTTTCCATTTTTTCTTAAGTCCGTATATGGCAGCACCTCCATGGCTATGCTGACTTCTGCAAAATGTTGCCAAAGAGGTAATATCCTGGAATAACAGTAACTTCTTCCTGTTCCGGCAGAAATTACTGGCTTTAGGACTTTGCTATTGTTTTAGCAACTATAATAAATATGAATTTTTAGTTCTTAATTTGTATTGTAACTAAAATGTGTAAACTGACGTTCTGACACTTTCACTGTTACGTCATATATTTTAATTACAAGAAAAATTAACGGGAATTTTATATTAATATAAGCGTTAGAATAGCAACAAAGTATTAAAACTATTTTAAATATCATATTATACTGGCAGCCGGAAAAGTAGTTATTTAAAAAGATATGTTATACTTATCTGCGATAAGTTTTTTATAAAAGTTGGAAATAAATAATTAGCAAAAATATTTGTCGTTATTGTTATTTTATTTCCATGTTATTCCTTATTGGGTTTTTTAGACAATTATAATAAACCAAAAACAAATACCTATTTCTCACAACTCTGCGAAATTCCAACTTTAAATTTTAAAAAGGAATATATGTATACATTGTGTCAAAAAGTTATAAAAAAACCGTGCGGAATTCTCGTTTAAATAATCAGTCTAGAAAAGTACAAGGGATAAAATAAATGCGGTAAGATAGGGTATGTTTATTCCTCGGTTTACTTCATTTATATGCCAGGTGCACAAATGTTGCTATTTATTAGAGTTGGCAAATCGGTCCGTAAGTCACGGGTGGTGCCAGGTAGAGAAATACCCAAATACGTAAGCGAGACTTGTTTACTATTTTAGCAAAGATTAACATTTGATTCTAGTCTATTGTTATGCTTCGTGGTATGTACAACGTAATTTATTCCTCTCCATTGTATTGCTGATAATTTTATTTGTTGTATTTTATTCTAGATATTAATTTACTAATAAAGTATGTCAGACCTGCCCAAAGGTTCTTTTTCTTGGATGAAACAGGCATTTTTAAGCGTGTAGTAAGTCATAACAGAAATTGAGAATGATGCAGAATGGCCGAACGTTGTTGCAAACTTACAATTAAATTCAAGAGAACAAAAAAAAAACAGTGTTTTCGCCTTTGTACTCATACATGTTGAGAGCTCCGGCGTCTTGACTGTTCGAAAAACTTATAATTAAACCAGAACATTTCTTTTAAAACTGCTGTAAAAAAAAAAGAAAATAAAAAGAAAAGAGAAATTTTGATACTTCAGAAAACATTCTTTTGTCCTAGGCTGCTGGTGTGTCACGAAGTATTGAAAATGTGGAACTGAATTCCACGTCAATCTAGCCATGTGAGCTGACCTTTTCTAGACTGGACCAGTACTGAGTTGAGCTTTTCCAAATTGAACCAGTACCACTAAATATCTTTAGTATGTTTGGAATTTATGGCAGTTGTGAGTATGACAACCGATTAAGCGGTGTGAGCAGCAACAAATAGAAAGAGGGTCGTAAAATAAAATAAATAAAAATACTTTGAAATCACAACTTTTAGTATCTTATCTTATTTCTTCTTTACTCATACAATTCAAAATATAAAATGAACTCCTGGACTCATTTGTGAGCCTTATATATCCATCCATATATGATCTAGAACATTACCAGCCCCTTTTCGAACAGTTCTAGTCCCGTCTTTATAAATCTAGATTAATTTGGCAATTTAATTCGTTATAGTACTGGTAGCGCCAAGGGGCACACCTCGGAACCATAGTCTACATAGTCCAGTCCACATCCATACAGTGTTGCTTGCATGGACTAGATTTTATAAATGATACCCATAAAAAAATCTAAAGTAATGTGGTCAGGTAAACGAGATGACCAAGAAATACGTCCTCTCCGACCTATTCACTGTTGCATACGTATAATTTAGACGAACTCGCACCATGATGCTATAATGTGGTGGAGTACCATCGTGCATAACAAGGCCAATATGTTTGCAAAGAGATACTACAAATAATCCGAATCGTCGAGTATTAATTCAAATGACACGTTACTAAACGTTCTTTCAAATTATGTATGAGAATATTTTTTTCTAAAAATGTTTAGGAACTTTAAATATGCATTTCAAAATTTAAAAAATCTGCCCCCTTCAAAATTTGTCGGTAAAGAAGGTTATGAGTAATTCACCCTCCCATGATGTGTTATTAAATAGTGTAAAACACCATCTTACCTTATTCACTATTAACGTTACTCAAAAATTATCACTTTCCCATCAGAAATAAATATGTTTTTTAAAAACAAATGAATTTCATCACCTTATGGACGAATATCTCAGCGTTATAGGAGAAAATTTGATATGAGCATATGGAGTTATTTTCGCGTGTCCTTTAGAGTTTGTTCACCTTCACCGGGACACCATGTACATAACATTTAATTGGTTTTTTGTTATATTAACCTATATCGAAAATAAATATAGAATTAAAATTAAGATAATTATTGTGTTTGTTAAAGAAAATGAGAAGACAGTAAAAGCATTTTTTTCGAAAATTGCGTTCAACCAAACATTTTATTCTCGCTGTTACCTCACACTTTTGGTAATAAATTAACTTATAATTATGGGTAAACTAGGTCATTTTCACAGTAAGTCACAGCCGATTAATCATATGTATGTATATAACAACTTTTGTGCGATAAATAATTGGTAATTCTAAAAGTCGGTGAAATAAAATATTTGAAAATACCTCTACCTACTTAAAAATTGTTTTTCGTATTGTGATTGCTATACCTATTTTTGTACAAATAAGTACAAAATAAATTTTATATCAATAATCGTTTATAGGTTTATATTAATACATAATTAGAAATCGAATTAAGTGAGATGTATTTATAAGCATTTTTGTTAACAATGAGATACAAATACACAATATAGTCAAAATTTACGTAAAGCTAGTATTAAGAAAACAGTGAAGATGGAACGTTTCAGCATTTTATGAGATACGTGTTGTTATCATTATATCAAAACAAGTAGGTACCTAGGACTTACATTAATACAAGGTGAAATGCAAATATTCGCCTTACTTAAATCATTGCATATTTAAATTTATACAAATAATTACGAATATTAATCATAAACTGCTGAATATGTACATGTACAAGTACACTAATGTTAAATGCAAGGTTAAAACGTGACTCTGTTTCACAAATTCCATTTTAAATGATTTTAAATAATTGCTTATTTAGAAGATACGCCACAAAAGCACTGGTGTTGATAACAATAATTTTCTTCTTTGAAAATTTCTGTATTTCTAATTGGGATTTTTCGAATTTTTCGCAATATATTGAGATTTTTCTCAAATGAAAGTAAATTTGAGATTTAGACATAACCCTTGATCTTCTGAACAACTTCTTTTAATAACATTTTGTCATCTTCCGCAGAAAGAAAATGCAGTGTACCTTAACGAAAAGTTACTTTTTGCTTAACTACCATGGCTCACTTGATTTAGAAAAATTGAAAGATCATTAAAAATTACTTTCAAGCAAAACAAAATATAAAATTTCACCTAAAAAATTTAGGGCCGTGTACGTGCATGTTAGCAAATGTGGTGAAATATTTATTTTGTGCTAAATTGTCTAGCTGATCTTGTTTGTATTAAAGGCAAAGGGTAACGATCTTTAACTGTGAGTCTGTTTAGGGCTCTATAATCTACGCATAATCTACCACTACCATCTTTTTTTATGAATAAGTAAAATGAGACTGGCATAGGGGGAATTGCTTTCGCGAATAATGCTATTATTTAACATCATTAATTATTGATTTCATCTTTTCACGTTCACAAAGAGCCATACGATAAGGATGAAAAGTTATAATTTTATCTTCTTTTAATCGAATACTAAGTTCAGAAGTAGTAATTGCATTGACTGCATTTCCAGTAGTTACATTGCTGGCATATTTAGACAGTAAGTTCATTAAATTTGTTAATTGGTCCCCAACTAAGGGAGTTTTAATGGTCTCAGGTGAAATATTGATGCTGTTAATTAATTTTGTGCAAGCAATTGCATCCTCATTTAAATAAACTTGAGTACTATGGTGATTTGTACGAATCTCTAATCCTTTGTGAGTAAATAAATCTCTTCCCAAAATAGCATCAGGTACAATAGAGCAATTATCGACTGTGTAACAGCAAACTTCGAATATTGTACCATTATGTTCAATGTTTAAAGTCGTTTTACTATTTGCAAATGTCGTACCGCCCCCTATTCCTTTTAGCGTAATTAAAGCAGGTTCAAGATGACAGCTTAAATGTTTCACAATATTTCCTGAAAGCAAACTACATTCCGCTCCAGTATCTATTAGGCACTCCACCAACTGACCCTGTATTTTAAATTCAGTACAAAATTTACTGTCCAAGCTGACACAAAAATAGTTAATTTTAGTATTAGACGGCTCGTTTTTTATGAAAACTTTATGTCCGACTTTGTTACAAAAACTACATATGATTTTGTTTTGTTTACTGTCTAAACGGTTGTTAGGATTTTTTCAACAGATTTATCGCTAAATCGTTTTTTTGGACAATAACGAGCAATATGGCCTAGCTGATTACAGGTAAAACAACTCCTTAAATCGGTGTTCGACTCAAATGGTTAGCTTCTGTTCACTTTACCTGTCTCTACAGTCCTAAATTTATCCGGCTTTTTATAGTTATCTAACACTATCAACAGTCCAGACACAGATTCCACGTTGCTATTAAACGCAGCTGTCTTAACTTGAAAATTAGTAATATCTCCGAAAACAAGTTTCAACAACTGACTATCAGACAAATTAAAATTTAAAGATTTGATAAGAGAAATTTTCTTTCTGGCATACTCACAGTACGAATCTGCTCGGTCACTTGTATACAGACTTGCTTTACGAAATTTCTCACTTAAACTCTTTTTGGCTGGGTACATGATGGAAAGTTGCATCATCATTGTCACGTTTCGGATGGAATTCCGGAATATTGACCGTCGTTGTCACTGCACCTTTGGGGGACTGTTCTTTTATTGCTTGTAAGGACTCGACTAACACTTTAGCAAATTCCTCCATCTTAATTATCACAAATCTATTGTTATTATTATTGTCGCACGTGGTACTTTTAATGGTCCTATCCCACTTCTGATGTTAGCAAATGGCCAAATTTTAAATAAAAATGAAATTAAAATAAAACAAACACTTGACTTAAGAAAACTCCGTATATTCAAATATAAAATCAACTAGTCTTTTTCAATGTTAAAAACAGAATGACGAATCTCCGCTTGCAAAGCTGATTCGTGATTTTCTTAATACTATGTTCTTTCTCCATATAATATAACTAATGTATGTTTTATAAAACAAACTTTGAATACAGAAAGCATAACTTATTGGGAAATATAAACAAAACGCTCACATGTAATTTTTTTTTCACAATTCTTGGACACATTGCATATGTATACAGGATATTTAACAAAGATGAGCATATTCTTAGTTTTAAAAAGACGGAAACTTCATATTAGTTTACATTTCGACATACTGGGTACCTAATTGCCGAAAACATATTTTTTGAATATCCCAAGAACGTCTGAAAATATTCTTCCCAAATTTGTTGTTGTTTATAAGTTTATAAAGGGGCATATTTACCATAATTACTTATGTTTTATGTTTTTTTTTACGAGTGATTTTATATTTAAAAACTCACCAGCATGTACAGGGTTAGTCACATTAAATTGACCCCCCCCTCTAACTCCCTTAATTTTTGACGGAATCAAAAAAATAAAAAATGCCTTTTACCCCCGATTTTACCTAATTTTTTTACGTAAATTTTAAATACGTTTTCGAAAATTGTCTACATTTCCATATACAAGGAATCGATATCTCGAGTTCTACGATAGCTGGAAATTAAAAAAAAATACAAGTAAACTAGATAAAAAAGTCTATAACCGGAAATTATTTTCTAATATACAGGGCGAGCCAAGACGAAATTACGGGATCAAGTGCCTTTTTTTTAAAATAGAAAGCTATGTATATCGGTATATTTTTTGAAGCCTCTTTCTAGACTCTATTCATTCATATATTATTATTGACTATCTCCCAACCACTTGATTGTAATGGATTTTTTTGTTGAAATAATGCCATGTGCAGATGCATACTTATTGAAAAAATCACCAAAGTCACAATTATGGGTTTTAAGAAAAACTTATATGAATACTAGTTACAAGACATATAATTAATATTTTTTGAATCATTTTTACTTTCTAAAAATGTACAGGGCGGCCAAAAATTATTTTTCAATTAAAAACTTTTTAAATTGATTTTCTCAATGTGATGTAGAAATGAAAAACGAACATTTTTCGTAAGTACTTCCCTATGGCTAATTGAAACCATTTTCGTTTTATTGAGCAATAAGTACAAAATTCAAGAATAAACTTAAAAAATAGAGGTTTCCTCAAATAATTCATTAGAAAAAATTATAATAAGTGCTCCACATGTTGCCCATTTTGATTGACACACGTCTCTATGCGCTCTTGAAATGAGGTTTCTACTGTTCCTAAAATTGCCGGTGTGATAGATCTAAAAGCAGTTATTATCCTTTCCTTCATATTTTGTACTGTTGTTGGTGTGTCTTTATAAACAACTTCCTTCATGTATCCCCATAAAAAGAAATCCATTTTTGTAAGATCTGGGGATCTTGCATTCCAATCCATCGAAGTGGGTAGGTATTATTTAAGTGGTCTCTAACTGCATTTAAATAATGTGGTGGAGCACCATCTTGCTGAAATCACATCCTATTTCGAATCCTCTCAGGAAGATTCACCAATAATTGTGGCAGATATAGTTTTCTAGAAAATGAAGATAATGTACCAGCAAAGAAATGTGGCCCTTTTACATGTTCTCCAATAATTCCTCCCCAAACGTTTATAGACCATCTGTACTGGTTATCAACTTACCTAAAAAAGTGAGGATTTTCCGAAGCATAACAATGGAAATTGTGCCTATTAACAAATCCATCTTAATGAAAAGTTGCCTTATCAGTGAAAAAACATTATTGAAGAAGGTGACATCTTACATTGTATCTCTGGCCCAATTACAAAACTGTAGACGCTTTTGAAAATCGCCATCAGATAGTTCCTGGTGCATTTGAATATGATAAGCATGAAACTTATTTGCTTTTAAAATTCGACCAACGTCTACTTATTCCTACTAATGAGCTCACTCCTCTCTAACTAATATGGTGATTCTTAACCGTTATTGCCAGCATCACAGAAAACTCATTTTCTTCGTTCACAACACGTTTTATTCTTTCACATTTTTATATTCGACATTTCCAGTGTCCACAAATCGATCGGGAAAGTTTTAGAAGCTGCTAACATCAAGAATCCTTCTTTCAGGATACCTTTGCTAATAAATTCTATTAAGCAAACAATTTCTGTCTGATTCGCCCAAAACAAAAGTCATGTCTACAAGTTCCGCTTTTTTATTAAAATTCATTTTGTAAAACTCGAAATATTTTAAATTTAATACAAATGATAACTGACGACCGATAAGTGCGATAAGTGTTCGTTTGTACAAGATAATTTAACTAAACTAAGTTTTATTGCTTGTCGAATAACGAAAACAGCAAAAAAATGTACAAAAAAACTATTACAGTAATGGCCCAGTTAAATACTAGTTACCCACTTCAATGGATTGGAAGAAATGGTCCCACTAAATGGCCTCATTTCAAAAGCGCATAAAGACGTGTGTCAATCAAAATGGACAACATGTGGAACACTTATTATAATTTTTTCTAATGAATTACCTATTTGAAGTTTATTTTGTACTTATTGCTCAATAAAACGAAAATGGTTGCAATTAGCAATAGGGAAGTACTTCCAAAAAATGTTCGTGTTTCATTTCTACATCACATCGTCGACAAATATAGAGGGTGTTCCATTTAAAAAAAATTGAGTAAATTCAATTTAAAAAGTTCTTAATTTAAATATATTTTTTTGGCCACCCTGTACATTTTTTTGGAAGTAAAAATGATTCAAAAACATTAATTAGATATCTCATAACTATAGTATTCACATAAGTGTTTCTTAAAACCGATAATTGTGACTTTGGTGATTTTTTTCAATATGCATCTGCAGATGGCATTATTTCAACAAAAAAATTCGTTACATTCAAGTGGTTGGGAGATAGTCAATAATAATATAGGAATGAATAGAGTCTAGAAAGTGGCTTCAAAAATGTACTGATATACATAGCATTCTATTTAAAAAAAAGGCACTTGGTCTTGTAATTTCGTCTTGGCTCGCTTTGTATATTCGAAAATAATTTCGGGTTTTAGACTTTTTTATCTAGTTTACTTGTATTTTTTTTTAATTTCTAACTGTCGTAGAACTCAAGATATCGATGTCCGACACACTATTGCCCCACCCTGTATACAGGACAGTCGCAAAACAAATTAATTTTTTTTAAATGGCACACCCTGTATATTATAATATTTTGTACTCACATGGTGTACTCGATGAAAACCAACAATTAAATATCATATATTTTTTTTAAACCCTATATGTTTTCAATTTGATATTGTGGCCATATTTGAAATGTCAAAATCGTCTGTCACTGTCAGTTGTATTCAGTAAGGTTTGCAATATAATCATGGAAAGATACACGCCTCAACAATGTTTGGAAATTATCCAATTTTTGTTATCGAAATAATCGTTCTTTTACTGCAACTTATCGTGCACTTTTACCATTTTTTTCTTTACACAATGTTCGCGTGCCTGTAAGACAAAGAACTGCTCGAAGCAATGAGAATATTGCTGCCGTTCAGGATAGTGTTGTGGTAGACCCAAATTTATCGATTCCAAGGCGTTCTCAAGAGTTGGCGCATTTTATAAGGAAGGATTTGGATTTACATCCTTACAAAATTGTTCCCACACAAGAATTACAGCCTTTGGATCATCGCAAACGCCATGAATTCGCTAATTTTGCCTTGTAGAAACTTGAAAATGATGCTGATTTTTTTAAGAAAATCATTTTATCAGATGAAGCTCATTTTCTTCTCAGTGGATCGGTAAATAAACAAAATTGTCGTTACTGGTGTCAAGCAAATTTACAAATTATACACGAAAGATCTTTACATTCCATAAAACTAACCGTTTGGTGGGTTTTGGCAAGGTGGCATCATCGGTCCTCATTTCTTTGCAAATGAGACCGGAGATGCCATTACTGTCAATGGTGAACGGTGCAGGTCGATGATAACGAACTTTTTATGGCCTGAATTGAATGATATTGATTTAACCAACATCTGGTTTCAACAAGACGGCGCTACGTGCTACACAACCCATGACACAATCAATTTATTGCGTGAAGAGTTCGGTAAGGCGATTATTTCGAAAAATGCTAATGTCAATTGGCCTCCAAGAAGTTGTGATTTAACTCCTTTGGGCTATTTTTTGTGGGGTTATTTGAAGTCGTTGGTTTATTAATAAATCAGACACAATTTATGCATTAAAATTGAATACTGAACGCTGTATTTGTGACATAAGGCCTGATTTATTGAATAAAGTGCTTGAAAATTGGATTCATCGAATTCGGTCCTGTAACAGGAGCAGAGGCTGTTATTTTCAGAACATAATTACATCGATTGTATAAAATTTTTTGCTCTGCCTCAATTCCTTATTGTTTTTTTTTTTAAGAAAGCATATCACTCTTATTGAAAAACCCAGTAGATATCTAGCTTATAATATGTGCCACCTTTGAAGGTATATTATGGTGACACTGGGATATCCTTATACGATATACTGAGCTTGGGATATGTAAATAAGCCAGTGTTCCTTTGGAAAATATTTAAATTGACAAATATTGAACATCGATATCTAGTTAAAATTTTAATTTCAATGATTACTGTACATACATTCTTATATGAAAATAAGAATAATGTAATGTACTCAAATAGGAACTTCAATATTCTTTTTACCTCAGAAACTACAAAAATGCGTTTTGCTTATACCCGGTATAGAAAAGAAATTCATTTAGAATATTATTGTGAACTAACTCACCATCAATTTCGTAAGTTCGCCATCCGTATGCCACATTTAATTCCTTTTTTTCCGTCGAAGAGTCCGAAATTGATTTTTCCATCACTTTCCATGGGATTTTTTATTCGTTTCGCCTTTGCATTGACCCAATGCTTCGTACCCAAACTTGCTACCAATAAGGCCATTGCAATGCAGGCTCCAAAGAAGGTTACAAAAATCATTCCTCTTTTGAATAAATTCATTGTTAGGTCATTTTAAAATATATCTTTTGTTCACTTATCGAACGGCGGATGGCTTGAAAATCATCGAACCTGAAATCCGGGATTGTGTTTCTTTATCTCTCATTAAAGTCACCACCTACTGCCGTTAAAAATTAATGTATACCTATTTAATAAAATTCTAACATATCCTGAGGCTAATTGTTGAGACAAATATTTCACATATCTGCCCTACATATTTGATATTTATGAACAGTACATCTTTCCATCACAACTTCCTTAATAACCACTATTTTTTATATAAATATGGGGAAATTTACTTTTTGTTGCTATTTTCAAAACATATCCACATTCCACACTGAACACTTGTGGCACCTATTTTAACACATTTCGGTTAATATTTGGTATAAAGGTCGAGGAAAGCTGTCACACAACACACACTCGTTCTATGTTACCAAACCACATTATACTGTCGACTTGCTGACCACAGAACAGTTGCTGACTCTACTCTTACATTTGCACCTTTCCGCTAGTCGCATCGCATTGAGGCAGGTATTGAAGAAACAGATCCGTCTCAAAAAATTTTAGAACCATCTAAATGTATTATGTTCCGTTTAATGGAGTATTTATTTCATGTGTATCATTTTGAAAACTGTTGGGTATTGGAGTGGGTTTATGGTTTATGATTAGTTATATAACTGTTGTGGTATATATTCCGGCCATACGAATACACACTTCAAAAATTTTATTTGGAGCAACAAAAAATTATTAACACCAGACAAATTTTTTTTTGTATATACGCAACAAAATTTGTATTTCTATGAAGATAATTTAAGTCTTGATATATTTTATTTGATTTAAATGAATTTTAATTACATTAACAATATACAAGTTTCAAATTTATTAAATTGTTATTTGTCTGAAATGCTTAAATATTTGAAAAAAACAAGATATTTTCTAACATAAATCAAAAGTTTTATTATATTAAAAGCAACTTTCTCTTGAACCAGTAGGAACGAAGTATTCTTTGATCAAAAATGATTTCCTTTAATATAAAATCTACATTTTTTAATACAAGCACCATTTCGTTTGAAATTAATAAAATATTTCTTCACCCAACGACAACATTTTTTTTAATTCAATAGATTTTATAACTTCAACAAAAATTGTTATTTGCTGGGAGCAAATAATTTATTTCATTCCAATATAAAAAGGATTTGTTTAGGGATTGGGGTTTTAAATAAAATAAAATAAATATTATTTTAAAACCTTATTTTATTACCACTACATAAAGACAGTGGCAGCATTATATTAGGTATATAGGCATATTATAAAACTAGATAAAAATATAAAACAAAAATTCAACATAACTTTGATACATTAACATACAAATTCTCCATTAAAAACAAAAAAGTCAACTTCATTTTGATAAATTAACATAAAATCTTTCTTGGAAATAACATATAAGTTAACATAACTTTGATATTAACATACAATAATTCTTCGTTGAAATAACATGGATGTAATGTACTTACCTATAACAAACGGTATTAAAACTTAAATTTAAAGTTAGTACTAAATTGCAGACTAAACCAGCCATAAACTTGCTACCTACCTTATGTAAAAATAATAAGTATAATAGGTAAATAGGTGGTACCAGACTGATATAAAACGGAAAATGATGAATTAACCCTTTCGATACGGTTGCCGTGTTATCACAACCAAAACAATTTATGCCCACTGAACAGTTGACGAGATTTTACAAAAGCATTTTTCATGTGGAGCGGTTGTCGACCGTAAGATCACGTTCAGTTTCTTTATTATATTCTATATTGTATTGGGATGTGCTAAAATGTCAATAGCCCACCTACTTCATTATCTATGGCCCATGATATGTCAAGGGAATAGGCGGTGCATAATCGTCTCGAATAGTTGCAGTTGCATTTCACACTGATTTCTATTAGTATTTTATTAATATTGAAAGTGGTATGTTGTCTGATTTCAAAATGCTTCAACGAAAACGAGAAATATTATCCAGCAAACAGCTGGAGGAATATGCTAATGAAATAATGAGGGGGAAGATGAAAATTTGGATTATTAGTAGCGGTGAGAGTTTAGATAAAAATAACGAGGATGAAATGGAAGTTGATAGTATTTTTCCCGATTTTGTGGGCGATATTTCTCAACAAATTACCGATAATTAACTCCCATCGGAACCTACCGAATAATTGGCCTTTTTCACGTGATTTCCCAAATTCATGTGTATGAAAACATTCGGTTGACGTAACTGGATAGTTGCACCTTACCGTCCAATTATATCAACCGAATGTTTCAGTTCTCTCGCCCGTCGGTTATTTTCCTCTACTATTTTATTTACTAAATCTTCCGTAAAAAATAGCTCAAAAACTTCTAATGCCGAAGAATTTTTGTCAATATAAGGAGAAGGGCCCGCAGTGTTTTCATACACATGCATTTGGGGAATCATGTGAAAAAGGCCAATTATATTCGGCAGGTTCAGGTGGAAGTTCATTATCGGTAATTTGTTGAGGAATATCGCCCACAAAATCGGGTAAAATACTATCAACTTCCATTTCATCCTCGTTATTTTCATCCAAATTCTCACCGCTACTAATAATCCAAATTTTCATCTTCCCCCTCATCATTTCATTAGCATATTCCTCCAGCTGTTTGCTGAATAATATATCTCGTTTTCGTTGAAGCATTTTGAAATCAGACAACATATCACTTTCAACATTAATAAAATACTAACAGAAATCAGTGTGAAATGCAACTGCAACTATTATAAATATTTCACAATGTGAGGGAATGCATGTTGTAACACGGCTTTCTAGGATGTTGATTTAAATTTGTTATAGAATTCTTGGGATGTTGTAATAAGAACCACATAATATAACTTTAACACATCACATAACTCTTCATTGGAATCTTTTTCAGTTTAGATTTTCTTCATTTGTGTACTCAATAGAATTTGTACCGCGATTGTATTTGTATATTGTCAACCCAAGGAAAGAGTACGGGGCATTAAGGGATTGCCGTATGTATAGTCTTATTCTAGTATAAAGTGAGCGATTCCAAACAATCAGTAACGCAATGTCATCATTGTTCTAATGCGTGTTACGATTTATTTTATGGGACCATAAATCATTTTGTTTGTGCTTGAAGTGGAGCACAAAACTGCACTGACATGATACCAAATTTAATGTATGATAAGATAAGAATACCCAGTTTCTCCAGGTATAGATATCTATATTATGTCAGGAGTGCTAGGTCGGATCTGTTTCAAAGAAATTCGTTTGTGTCCGCATTTTCCCGTAAAACGTGTTTAAAAGTTAAGTGTAATTAAATTTGAACTAATATTATATCAGCAAGCATATAAATATGGATTTCACATTAGAAGCATACTTTACGTGAAAGATAAATTAATATTGTTACATTAATAAATATAGGTACATAATAATATGAAGTGCACAAGTAATAATAATAATAAACATCGTTATTAAACAATTCGTTTATTGTTTACACACAACTCTATTTTTATACTTTGTATATTTTTTTGTTTTTGTGTTGGTTATTTTAACTCGGTGGTAGGCATCTCTTATGCAGGAAGAAATTGACACATCGAATTTTTGTGTAATTACCTTCTTCTGTTGTAAAATCTGCTACCACTCTTGTAAAACTTGATATTAACCAATCAGTATTGCAAAATTTTATATCAATCAATCAATGTTATAAAATACAGGGTATCCCAAAAGTAAACAGCCATACGACAACCATGCACGGATAGAAAATTCAATTTTGAGCAGGAAATTACTATAAAACAAATTAATGTGCGGAAATGCTTCCTAAGGGAGCTATGGCCCATTAAAGACGACTCCCAGAAAGGGGATTAAAAAAAACTGTTTCCAGAAGCCATTTTCACGTCATCCATAATATAATAGACAAAAAATCCAATTATGAGAGAAAAAAAGCTTAATAAACTAGTACCATATTTGCTATGCTTTAGAAGATGAACAATAAAATTTAACATAAATTAACATAACATGGAAAAATAATTTTATGTATTTAATCATAAGAACTGCTCCAAATTGTGTTCATTGCTTTGAATGCATGCTTCTGAGCGCCGAATGATTGAACTGGTAACACTGTTTCTTTCTTGCACATTTTGTCATCATTAATCCGTTGAATCAATTCATCACGTGTATTAATTTCATGCTGGAATATCAGTTGCTTCATGTAGCCCCATAAATAAAACTCTATAAACATGATAAAATCAGTGACGTAGGAATGAAGCAATATACCGTAACTTTGACCAGTGGCGGCGATAGGGGGTTGCCCCCCTACGAAATTATCTCACATCATGTATACATATTTAACCAACTAATTTATACTTATTGCAAAAAATATGTTAGTACTTAATGCAAAAACTTACTAATGGAAAAATAGCTAATTTGACTTGCTGAAAACGCCTGCCTTAAAGTTAAAAATTTAGACGCACGTTGTTTGTCTAGTTGTTGGGCACGTTCATGTTAAATACTTACAATTCTTATAGTTGCCAAGTCACTTAGTCTACTTACACTCATACTACTGCCCAAATAGGTTTTAATTAATTTTAATTTTGAAAATGATCTTTCGGCAGATGCGGCTGTAACAGGTAAAGTAAAAAATAATTCAAACAAAGACTAAACATTTGGAGTACTGCTTAGGATGCATTGGTTTTCGTCCATAAAATATATCGCCAAGTCGTGAATGCTATTCTTATTTCGAATTTCGTTGAATAAAATTGTTTTAAAACTGATTGTGTTGATAAACTGTCAGAAAAGTCCGATTCGTATTTGCTTAATATTTTATCTGACTATGTTACAATTTCTTCACTGGACACGAATCGGGACGGAGTTAGAAAAAAGATATTCCATGACTTCATTGATGTTGGTATATTGTGTTGATAATTGATTAATTACTACGTCCAAGGATTGATTCAAAACCTGAATATGAAATTTTCTTAAAGAATTTTCTATTAAAGTGTTCATAAAAACATTTATTCACGTTTTTTGTTGTTTCCAAGTGAACTCTGGTTTAATATCCCAAGCATTTGCTAAAGAACAGGCCTCATTTTCTAGATCATTAAAATTTTCAAAAAAAGAAAGCGTAAACTAATAAATAACAGCAGAATTGTGCTTTGAAGGTACAGATGAGATGACATGACATTGTCGGTTGTGCCGTCGTACTTTGCGAATACCTACAGACATGACAATTACTACTAGTAGTAAATTAACTGAGGTTTTTCAGCCCTAATATTTTAATTTAATAAAAATGAAGATGTAGAACTATTGTTTAAAACAAAGTATATAAACAAAAGATTGCATAATTCTCGCATTATTCTATTTTGTCTTTTTATTTATTTGTTCCGTATGTTAGTTCTGCCGCTTGATAACTTGCCCCTGTGGGTTGTTTCTCGCAGCCAGTGACTAACAGTTGTAAACAAATGAGTCTTGTGCGGATGGTTAACTTAAGGTTCGGCGTATATAAAATAAAAATTCGTTTCTGGAGGTCATTTTTGAAGGGCCATAGGCACCCTTAAGAAGCATTTTTAGACACAAGTTCATTAGATGTTTTTTCCTCAAAATTGAATTTTCTATCCGTGTTTGTCGTATGGCTTTTACTTTTGGAGTACCTTGTATACATGAAAGTTATAACACATCATTTAATTTTTTAAAACTTTTAAAAACAGAAATATCTTAAATTAATATAACAACCAGTTTTCTAGAATGATTAGAAACAAATTCCATTCTTTAATCATTTCCATCATTTTGTTAATTTTAACTCTAACTTGTTTGATATCAAATTCGGTTAAATATAATATGATGGTATTATCTTCAAAGAGATGCAATAGGTGCATTCTTTCTGAGATCTCAGTTAATATAAGTAGCTTTACGGTTACGGAGGCTGCATCGAATGAAATTGTGCTTTTATTTATGCAGTGTAACCGTAAAACTACTGATAGAAAGAACGCACCTAATTTGCCGCCCTCTGATAAAAATAGTGAAAACAACACGTTAACTTGAGGAACTCCATTATTATTAAAAAGTTTTTCAGATTTAACTTTGTCAACTCTGCGCACATAGAGAGGAACTAAATCCATTAATTAAGCTGTGTAAACAAATCCGGAATAATGATAGAGTTTTTGTAATAGTATATTTCTGTTAACTCTCAAAGCTTTTTTAAATATAATACAGCTACTACAACTTCACCTCTGGAATGAAATATTTAAAATCATTAATTACTTATTGTAAAGCCGTTTCACATTAATGATTTTCTCTAAATTCAGACTGATTTTTTTTTTAAGTAGTTTATTATTTATAAATTCAGTAAGTTGATTATTAACTATTTTCAAGATTTTTGGCAGAGTATTATGGGTTTGTGCTCATCGGCTAATTTTGTTTCTACAACTTTTGCTACGGGAATTATTACGGAATGTGTTCAGTATTACAGGAAGTTCGCCATTATCCAAGGATGTATTAATAATGTGTAATAATGGATAACTAGGTAGATACTTTACATGCGCTTTTTATTAATTCAGTCAATTTCTTCATCAAATTATTTTTTAATGTTTTTTTTCCAATCATTTAGCAGTATTTATGATCATATGTTTAATTCTATCAAATTATATTATTGTCACGCCACTGGATTCTGTAGATTGAATAGATGAGACTGGTATTGTACGAGAAAGACCGGGAATGTTCTGCAATGTTCTAGACCGCGTGGATGGATGTATAAATAAGACGCACGGTGAGCCGAGACTCAGTCCTTAAGTTGAACGTGAACGTGAACGAGTAAAGAAGAAATAAGAAAGAGACTTATAAGTGTTTAATTGTGACTATAGTTAAGGCAGTCATCAATCTATTGTTGTTAATTATTAATTAAAAAGTTGATAAATTAGTGAGTAAGTGTTACTTGGACTTTCAATCAACGAATCTACGAGTATAGGTGTTTGTGTGGATAGAAAACACGTAACATTATTATTATAGTGAGAATAACCTAATTACATTTTTCTACTAAGAATATTTTATAGTATTTTGTTTTTGTACATTTAGAACGTGTTTTTTAGTTTGTACATCTGTCACTCGTCATCAGTTTCAATAACTGTGTTTTTCATGTTCAAAACTTTAAACATAGTTCAATTTTGATACACTATAAAGTTTCTTTATTTAGTTTAAATTGATTTAATAAATAATAAAAAAAATGGTGTTAAAAAATTGTATTTTTTATTTGAACATTAAAATCTTTTGAATACCACTCGAGTGAGAATAAATTAAAAAATAATTCTCCAGTTTCATTCTCAAACTTGTTGCCTCACAGGCTCTCGTCTATTGCAACTTTTCGAAATCCGTCGAATTATTTTCAATTTATTCTCATTTTCTTGTAATATTACTTCTGAAAATTTATTTTGGAATTTTACGCAATTCAGTGATGTTCATAATTTTAAATTTGTTTAAACTTTTATCTAGTTGTAAGGCTGTGTTTTCAAATAATACATTGTTATTATTGCTAAATATATGTATATATCTTTTAATTTGTCAACAATTATATTAATACTAAAAATAAAATATTCGTTAAATTCTTCTAAGAGTTTTTTCTGTTCCACCTATCGTAACTGACGATATATGGTCATTGTGTTTTGATTTTAGTAACGGTTTTAACGTTCGCGACGTTAATCTTGGATTGTGCTTTAGGTTATCTATTTTTCGTTATATAATATAAAATATAATATTTTTGTTTTTCAATTCTCATGGTCTTGTGGATACATAATTATTATTCTTATCACTTTTATTAGAAATTAACTGCAAATGCGCAACCTTTTAACTCTAATCACTCTTTTTAAACACATCGTGGGATTTAAACATGGCTTATGGATTATTAATATTTTGAAGCATTTGCCTTTTAGTATGGTGTATGAATAAATCGAAACAGTAAGTCCTTCTGACATCGAAAAGTAAACGGGTGTTCTTTCCGAGGGAACTTTTCTTTGGGCGTGAAATCGAAATGTGTCTACTATGAGATCGTGAGATCGAGGATATTATTGAGCCATTACGTTTCATATCTCAGGGGCTATAGTCCAGAAAATTTTGAAGATCAATCAAAAATCAATTTGCCTTTTAAAAAAAATATATTATTGTTGGTCTTATTTCTAGCCTCAATGAATATAGATATGTTGTTTTGGCGAACATTCAAAAAAACGCATTATACAATGTTATACATGGGCAGTTGACTTACCAGTTTTGGATGGCTGGATCACGTTGAATATTTTGCACCGAGAATCAGTACAACTGGAGGTTTTCCCTTGTTCAGCTTAATACATTATTTTTTACTATGTAGGTCGTGCACGGCCGTGATGTGATAAATTTGAGCACCCTTCGGCCCTTTAAGTCAACAAAAAAATATTAATTTTTCTCTGAAATAATGTATGCTCCACCGTCGTTCTTGAGTCATATTAGGAGAGGGAGGGAGGGAAGAAGATAAAATGGAGAGGTGCCAACTGTCAAAATTTAAATTTAAGCCGCGGAGAATAAAAAAAAGTCTTACTTATTGGTCTAAAATTAAATTAAACAAAGAAATCAAGGGAGTACTAAACATGCCCCGCCCACCAAAGTACGAAGTATTTTCTTAAAGCTAATCCCATTGAGGTAGATAACACAGTTTTACCACGGGTCTCTTTAATGTGTGCCCTGTTGTGTTTTTAAAATTACAACACGTATTAACCAGTCTACGGGCTGAACTTCCAGTACGCGACCCAGGCGCCAGTGCAATGGGTATGATAACTCATCTTGAATAAGTGCAATGGCATCAATTTCAATAGGTGATGAAAGATCGATCCATTTCTTTCGTTGTTGAAGGATATGCAGAAATCCATCGTTAACTCCATCGTTTCCAGAATTGATGCATTAGTTACACTAACTGCCAACGTTTAACACGATTAATTTTTGCATTAGTTAAGTCCGGTCCAGAAAAGAACGTTAAAGGAACTAAAGTTTAAAAGTAGCCGGGAGATAAAACACGCATTTCATTGGGATCTGAGCTAAGCAGGGTTAATGGCCGTGAGTTTAAAATTGTTTCGATTAGGATGAAGACGGTATGGAATCTTTCAAAAGTGAGGATTTGATCACCAATAACATGTGTTAAATGTGTGCTGATTTACTTTATACCAGCCTCCCATATTCCACCAAAATGTGGTGTAAATGGGGGATTAAACTTTCAACGAATTTGTTCAATGTCTGCTGCTAGACGAGCGAATTTCAATAATTGCCGGAAAGCACCGACATAGTACAACAATCGTTGTGGATATCAGAGTAAGGACCACGAGGTGCGTAAAACCTACACGCAATGTAGCGTGACTAAAAAGGCATCGGTTGACAAATTGGAAACAATTTCTAGATGGAGAGCTTGAATCGACAGACAAACAAACAAGCATAAATATATCATCAAGGTTTTGACACCATGAACACATTTCATGGTGATCGTAAAGGGACCACCAAAATTGGTTCCAACGACTTGAAACGCCTCTAAAACTGATGGAAACGAAATGATGGCAAATCTCCCATCGAAGGTTGTAACGTCTGAGGTTGGCATGAAAGCATTTGTGGCACTGAGATAATTATTTTTTAATAGCCCGACGAGGCGACAAAATCAGAAGTTCTGGAGAAGCAAATAATGAAGAGTACCGAATCCAGGATTAAGATATCTCCTATGTGTATCCTCAATGATTAGACCATTTAAACGATGCTGTTGAGGTAATAATGCAGGAAATTTTTGTTCAAAAGGTAGTTTGAAACACCGTAGACGGCCGCCCACCCTGGGGATTTCATGTTCGTTGATCAACAAGTTTCATTTACGCAAAGGTTTTGAGTATAATTGATTATATTTCAATTGATCAGATATCAGATTTGAAGACTTGTGCCTGGATCAACTTCACTATTTTTAAAAGAGCTTCAAGTGCATCCATGTTGCGATTAGATATATGTTTGCAATTGTGTGCAAAACGAAAAATAAATGTAGTGACGTTTATAATGGTTCTTGATGAAGACATCCGAGCTAGTAATTCATCAATACAGTGTAATTAACATTCGTCACAAACGCTTGTGTGACTCTCTCCTCTTCACGGGGTGAATCAGAAGCGATATGAGAATCAGCATCCGAAAAAAGCCACTTTTGTAATAGTAACCATGGTGGCCCTGACCATCAGACTGGATGATTGACAACTTGATATTGCAATAAACCGCGAGATGCACAATCCGCCGGGTTGTCTGACAAATAAATATGATGTCAGCTGCGTGGAGGAACACGGGGTCTGCTTTTGGAGAAACCGATATGGCGTAAATTTCAATTAACAGAGTAAAGGCTATCACGAACAGCATAGAGCTCATGGAGTTGTTTATTTTGTGTCATTTTTCCTATGATTACATATTACAGGAGCAAAGTTATCCAAATGAAATATATTTAAGTAAACCGAATCCTCTTAATACCTAAATGAAATATCAAATGACATTCGTCTTCTTCTACTTGGCAAACGCACGGTCGTTGCGTTTATGCGCGAAATTGCGGGAAACATTGATCTAATAGATAATGTGGACGGTGCCTAGAGAGAGAGGGTGCGTGTCAAGATATAGAAAGAAGAAATAATACCCTCGTATTTTCCTATTTATAGAGACTAAAGTCATATGACATTAGCCTTTTGTTGCCTTTTCTTTCGTATGGATTACAGTACGTCTTTCTATTTTTTATGTTGGTTCTCTTCAGCTCATTCAAACTGTTTCCAAAGCTCCGTCCATCACCTATTATTAGGTCAATGGCGGGAAATGAAGGCGAATCTATAAGTCGATGCCCTAATGTGGTTCGGACTCCACAAGAAACTGTAGAGCCTCGTCTGTCTTTACTCGATACAAAATCCTAGGATTTTCTGGGAGTTACTTCGGTGAAGAGGCAATTAAGAAAACATTTTTTTTTTTTTAACGAAAACGGAATTTTTATACAAATTAGTTAATCCGGCTCGAAGGACCAAAACATGTTTTGATGGAAATTTAAAAAACGTATTAGACATGGGCAATTGACTTAACAGTTTTGGAGAGCTGGATCACGTTGAATTCATTTCACCGAAAATCATTGCAGCTGGAGGTTGTCCCTAGTTCAACTTACCGTTTACTCGGCTGTGCATGGCACCGCTGTGTTAAATTTGAGCATCTTTCGGTCCTATAAATCAACAAAAAACACAAATTTTTCTCGGAGATAATTTATGCTCCACTATTCTTGAGTCATATTAGGAGAGAGAGAGGGAGGGAAGAACAGGGGCAGGCTGGCTTTAAACAAACCATATAAAAAATGAATATGTACAGGGTGATCAGCTAAAAATTCTGCATTTTAAATCCATTTTTTTTCTTAAAAATACAGCTAGAAAAAAAATATAAAAAATGGATCGATGGCATATTTTATCAAGTTTTCGTATGTAAGTACTATGAGTTTGGGTCTTTATGAATATACCCCAAAAAATCACATTTTTTTAAATGGTTTTTTTTGTATAAAAATAAATGATTAAAATGCCCTTATTCCGTAGAAGAACGTAATGATCTGTTATATGTATTTTTTCTTTCGAATGGAAGTAACTAAAGCAAAACATGTATACCGAAGGAAATATCTCCAAGTAAGATGCCCACATAAAATTTATTTTGATACCTTGTAAAAAATATTAGAAATCAAAAGAAACTATAATGCAAATGAAGAAAACAACCAAATGTTGTATTATATTTTACCGAGCAACCCTCAAAATCTATTAGGAATGGAGTACGAGATCTTGAGGTGTCCTACGGACATATTCAAAACAGTGGCGTGTCGTAACTTTTATAAACGGAAAGCTGTTTCAAGATAAAGACCTTATTTAAAATTTAGCGGGATTCTTCAGCTTCATTTTGCAGATTCATCAATGATGTCATAATAAAACTTTTGCTCTAGTGGCATTTCTTGAATTAGTTCCTTTGCTATGGACAACAGTGCTAGATTAGTCAATCTTTCTTGACTGGTAAAATGTCTAATGCAGTTTTTATTTCTTTTTAACGCGGAAAAACTACGTTCGGTCGATACACTTGTGGCGGAAATAGTGAGAGTTAATTCACATAATTTAAGAATTTCAAGGCAAGCTTAATTTGGTCCACAATCATTATCGAATTTCCATAAATCACAAACACAGCAAACACTATTTTTATTTATACCTTCCGATGCGTTATATATCACTGAGAGTTCGGATCGCAATGCAAGAAAATCAAAATATTGTAAGTTTTTTTCAAAGGATCAAAAACACCTTCCGAAATTGTAGTAGTATGGCCATTAAAATTTGTTAACTCTAAAAATTTCAAGTTATTAAAATCTTTGAATCTGGTATCCGTATGTGTAGAAATATTCGCAATTATTTCTGAAAATAATCTCCGATAACACATTTTCTGCTTTCCTACTATATCAGTACGTACTCTTTTTCTTGGTGGTTAAGTGGTGGTTATCTTCCATTTCTCAAGTTTATTCCATAGGAGCTCAAATTGTTCTTTCTTAGATAAAACAACTGATTTGAATTCCTGGATCTTTTTTTATGCAAAATTTATATCACTCGATATATTTTGTAAAACTGCAAATACGTTATCGCAAAACGGAAATATTTCAGAGAAAAGTAGATTAAAATTAGTGAAACACACGACATCTCTAAATCTTTTAAGAATTTCGCGATATTTTTGTACTTCTTGATTATGTTGTTCATGGCTTATTATCAATTGATTATCCAAAGCATGCCCTATTCTTGTTTTACCGAAAGTTTTTTCTTTAATAATGGATTAAATATGTGTTATAGACGACGAATGTATTTTTATTAATTTGTGCAAATTATTTAAATCGGAAAATAATTTTTTTTTTCATATGAAAAAGAAGTCATGGCCAGTAAAATAAAAGCGACTTAGTTGCAACCAGTGAGCCATTCACATGTCTGATAATTTTCCGTTTGTAAATGTCCTACATATAATTTAGTCTGTTTGGTTAACTTTGTTAAAGCTGGAGTTAGCCTACCGTTTAACCCTATAAGTGGCTGAGTCACTTAACTAACCACTATTCAAAAAAACCGCGCTGTTTTAAAACTTATGATCCTGCCGTCGTCCTGTCGTATAAAGCCTGTACTAAAACGCGATACTAAATGTCCAAAGTTACACTCACAGAACAGAAAAAGAGTTACACTCAGCTAACTACACTAGGAGCTGCATGCTAAAACATATACAAATGAACAGTATAGTGACTTGGTGCATTTAGTGCATGTGTCCGTTAGAAATCATTTGTTTTTCAATTTTTGAGTAAACAAAAAGGTAAGAAAAATTAACTTTATATTATATTTAATTACATAAGATGATTCAGTGTATCATATTTTACAATTTTACATCTTATGAAGTGAAATAAAACAAATTACTTCTACAAACAAAAAAAATGTTTGATTCATAGCAATTTTTGTAAATTATAGGGTAGTACCGTAATATGAGGTTACATGAGACACTTTTTAAAGATTTTGTTGAATAACTTTGGAAAGAAAATGTTTTAGCAATTAAAATTTATGCAATGGGTTCATGCATATATTGAGGGATCATATACTAATGCCAAAAAAATAGATTTTTTTTGAAATATTCCGATTTCTCCGCAGGTTCTTTGTGTCTCACTTTAATCAAGGAATGGGGTAACATGAGACATTGGGATATTTTTGTGGATATCAATAGTTATACTTTGCTGTGGTAACTTGAGACACTAAAAACTAATAATTTATGGCTCAGTCACCATTCCTTTTGAAAAAATAAGTCAAATAAGTCAAAAAGAGATTGAAAATCTTTATTAAACAAAATAAACGAAACAGATTTGGCATTAAAAATAAAAAAAAAATTATACATAAAGAAATTGAACAACACAAGTTCTTAAATTATGAACACATGTAGGAACTACAGATTAACATTACCAGAAAAAATATGGCGACCTCTACTAGCAGTTGGAGACTCCAGAATATTAACAATTTGCTCGAATTGGATGGTGATAATATCCTCCACAGCAAGATATACAAAACTTCATAGGGACTCTTTGTAGCGTCGTAAACACTTTATTTTATAGGACTTTTTATTTATTTTCAAAATCTTTGCCACAAACTTTTTTGTCGCACATTTTCCTTGTTCCTTCATTATATATGAATGATAAACATATTTTCTTTTACATTATTTTTAGTTACGGGATGTTCCAATACAGTGTTCATCATCGGAGGAGGAATTTTCTTGGTGCTCATCCTGCAATTCCTCAAAATCTTCGGGTTCCACCTCAGCTTCAACAGTTTCCCCGACAGTTTCTCTAGTAGATCTTATGTCATCTCGGATATCACTGACAGTCACTGCTTGCCCTGGTCCAACATTGTGCTTGCGTTTATTCCTTACACGTTCCCTAGTCATTGTCACTGGAAGGTTTCTTCTAGTAATTTCTTCAAACGCATTCCCCATATTATCGTCATTGGGTACAGGTTCTTCTGGAACGAAGCCAGGTAGTCTTTTAAAGACTTCTTGTCTATTGACTGGAAAAAATCCGGCCTTTACTTTATTCACATTTTTATTTTTGAGGTTGTCCAACGTTCTTCTCAACATAACGGGAAATTGAGTTTTAGGATACACCCCCTATTTCTTGTCTTTCACTCAGTTAAAACTTTTCTCCAAGCTGTTTTAAGTGGTTTGAAGAATGATACATCTAGTGGTTGACAAACATGTGAGCTATTGGGAGGCAGGAAAATGAACATAATGTTATTGTTCTTACATTCCTGGATTATCCTAACTGAAAGATGAGAGGCCAAATTGTTTCCGACAATTGCTTTCTTACCATCGCGATGTCTAAAGTATAGTAGGATAACTTTAAAATACTAATCCTCAAAAATTATATTGTCATACCATCCCGTTTTGGAACGATTATAATAGCAATTATCAGGCCCTCCCATTATCCACTCTGGGTATAAATGTTATGCTTTGTACACCACATAGGGTGGTAATACATTACCGGAAGCACTAACGGTAAACATGAGGGAGGTAGAGATCTTGAAGTGATCCGTAACCCTCAAAACTCTTTTCGCTCCACGACGGACAACGACCTTTATCTGGCCTGGATCGTCCGTGAGGTTTGTCTCGGCATAATTGGGAAGATTATCTGGATCTAGGTCAGAAATACACTTCCAAATTATTGCAATATTCGCTCATTTCAACGTGCGTAATTTCACTTCGACATCGCTTTATATTTTGTCCTAATCGAACGGTCAATTCTTTATGCCTTTTCAAAAAGGATCTGGCCCAATCTTCACCAGATAAATTTTCTTTGAACCTTTTCTCCACGATTCCTTTACGATTGAGATAACCCTTCACCATGACTCGAATGTCCATGTTTGTGAGAGGATAACCCCAATCAGCTGCTTTGTTTATTGCTTTCACTATTGAGTTTTCCTCGAATTGACGCAAAACAGTTTGTCTCCGAGGTGTATGAACATTTAGTCCACGAAACTTTCTACTCAATGTTACCCTCGGGACCCCATATCGCTCTTCGCATAGGGACATAGTGCTATTGACAACATGTTCTAGAGCTTGTTGTAAGTTTTCATATGGATAATCAAGATATCTGCGTGCACCAAGTTGTTTTTTATACCTTCGAGGCATGTCCAAGTTACCCTGGAGAATACGAATTTTTACTTATCTCGCTGTAACATGCTCTTGATAAAATTAAATAATGAGTTCTCACCTGGAAGCCTTTCAGAACCTTGTAAGTAAGAAACGGGATTCTCAACTTTTCAACATTATAATCGTGTTCTTCGTAACAATTAAAATAACTATGACTTTCTGCAAACTGGGATTATTGATGGTTATTGATATGGTGTTTATTAGGTTAGAATCTAAATGTTGGATCTGGCTTTGCATGAAGAATATAACTCAAATATAGACAATATATTATACGTAATTAGAAGTTGAAAAATTAATTCATAGATGGCAACATTAGGATGAAAGTAGTGAGATTAGCATTTATCCCAAGTTACCTCATTTAACCCCTTATTACGGTATTTGTTTATTATTTTTTAGACAAAAAAAGGACCATGTTATAAAACCAACATTATTAACACATTCTTTTATATATTGCGATGGTTTAAAGCTAATTTTTTACTTGTAAATCATTATGGCTTAAATAATATACAGGTTAGATCATAACAAAGTAGTAATAGAGTGCAAAAAAGGTAGAATTTGGAAATGTTTTTGTAACTACTTTTTCTTGAAAAATGAATATTATGTCTGAGGATTTTGCTTCTTGAATAACTTTTACTAAAAGTAAAATGTAATTTTTGTTCTACAAGATGTTCAAAAAATAAAAACCGTTATCTCTAAAGTTTTGAATTATATTTTATTTGTCTTTACAGATTATGGCAAAATGAAACATATTAGATCTAGAGTTTTTACCTTCTGACGATGCATTCTATCTTTTTGAAGGTATCTCTGAAGAGCAAGCAGTAAATTTTGAAGTCGAAGAAGACAGTGACGAAGAAGATACCTAATATAACAACATACAATACATTTTATGAAAGTGGGCGTTCGTCCAATGTTAGTTACCACAGTTGCCCTAGAACACCGAAATCATTCACCGTACTTCGTCCTCTGATTACGAATGTCCCGGATAATCGAAATATACAAACAAGGCCTCCCATCGCAGTTGACTTAGAGAATAACCCTATCGACAGTGACGATTCTGACAGTGACCTGGGTTATATGCCATTAGAGTTTGAATTGTTATGTTAATTTTGTAAAGTGGTAAAAATAGTTATCGCTAAATTACACACATCACATTCACATAATATAGTTTCCGCCATTTCAGAACTATTTTGCGAAGTTGAGGTACCTGTGTCTCCATTACGCTTAGCATGTAAGCTGACTAGCCACAGCTTACATCCGCACTATTTTTAAGTTTATTTTTAATGTTTCTCGCGATTATAATTGCACCATATTTTAAACAATCAATAATTTCAATATCCACAGTCAATATAAACACTAATAATGCGGAGCAACCACCAAAAAAACATTTTAAAATAAACTAAACGTATCGAGTGTACATCTTAATATACGCTCGCGTTTACTCACAAGACGTTACACATTTACCGTATTTAAGTACAATGTGAGAAATTTGCTTACACTCGAACAACTTACCTCGGAGCCGTTCGAGCGGTATCGCCATCGCATTTTAAAACATTTGTTTTGACACATATCGAGTTCATAAGCGCTGTCGAAAAAAGAAATTGAGAGCAATAAGAAAATAAATAGTATATTTTATTATTTTATGATTCTTGTAACGAAAGTTGTGCTTCCCTAGCTTCCATGGAGAACCATTAATTCAAAATGCATTCATGAAAAATAAATTTAAACCCTATAAATTTATCGTGGTTCAAAAATTGAGTGTTAATGACTACGAAAAACGTATGTATTTTTGTAATGAATGGACCAAGATATTAATTTCATTGTAAACATATTTTTCACGGGCCAATTTTATTTTATCTGAATTATTTAATAGAATAAAGAAAAGTATTGGATTTCTAAAAAATACCCACCAAGTAAATGAAAATCGACGACAAGGTCGTCAGTCTATAGGGTTTTGGTGTGAAATATTAAATAATACAATTTTTGAGCTGATTTTTTACGATGGCGGTTTAAACTGAAGATACAAACAGTTTCTGGAATATGAAAAAAGTGGTTTATGGATAATCTTGATTTAAATAATTCTGAATAGGTACTCTGGCAGCAAGACGGAGCACCATGTCACTCAACTAGTATAGGGAGGTAACTGATTTCTTAAATCATAAAAGTCAAACATGGATAGGCAGAAGTGACATTATCCTATGGTTTCTAGGAAGCCCGGATGTAACACCCCCCGATTTTTATGGGGTATACTTAGAAATAGAATATAGAAAGATATATTAATAATTAAACTAAAACAAAAAATTTAAAGAGAGATCGAAGATTTAAATAATAATCCAGAAATGTTTCAATAAATTATTAGAGAAAATTATGTAGTAAAATTAAGGCCTTGTTTGGAAAATAATTGTGGAATTTTTGAAAACATAATACCATAATGCTTGCTTGTTTCTTTGTTTGTTGTAATACATATTTAAATTGTTATTGTTACTAAAATGTCAGTTAAAGTAAACTTGTTTTTTTTTACATTTATATATGTATTTATTTGAATAACTGTTACTTGAAAATCAAATGCATAATTATCACCTATTAATTTATAATGGGGAGGAAAAGTTATCCAAACTTGTCAGGGTGCCCCATTAAAAAACGTGACTATGTAGCGCTCCCTGTATGTTTATTATGATACACACAAACACATAGCACATATCCAAACTTGGTGAAATATGCTACCGATTTATTTTTTACATTCTTTTTTTATATTGTTGCATAAAGATTCTATCATGTTTTCGGTATTATTTTGCAACAATCGTTGTATGGTGCTCTGGGATTCGCTAAGGCGCCGGGGCGCCTGGGATCGAAAGGCGCAGAGGCGGCGCCCCGTAGCCCCCGGCCCAGTCCGCCCTTGGTGAAGAAGACAAAATGGAAAGATGAGCTAACTGCCCTAATTCAAATTTAAACCGTTAAAAATACAAATAAAGACTTATTGCAACTTATTTTGGTCCAAAACTAAATTAAAGAAAAAAGCAAGCGAGCAGAGACTAGTAGGTAGTCAATTCTTGAGATTTTCTGTTCAAGGCGTTCTCAGTTCTCAGTATTAAATAAGGGAGAGTATTATGACAACATTATACTTTTAAATATTTTATTTATTCATTTAATCTGTAATTTCACAAAGTATGTCTATAAGAATGTGCTATATGTATAAAAAATTATTAGAATAGAAACTTTTCAACTAAAAATACAGTATACCGTTTTAGCTTCACTAGTAAATAGCAAATGAGAAATTTATACATAAATTAAAAATTGGGACTAATGTATATTACACATTATAGACAATTAGTACACCAAAACTAAGATAAAATATCTGAACATTCTGAAGTCAATAGTATTATTTTATAATAAATTATGAAATATATAAAAACATTTATAAATATTCTTGATATAACTATGTCAACTATAAAATAAATTTTAGTAAATAGTTCATCTTAGTACAAATATATTCCTGGATCCGCATTATCCTCTCTTTGGACCATTTTATGCCCGGGATCCTTTGATAACAAGTACTGACGGACATAAAGCAGAACTATGCTACCAATATAGAAGCATAAAGGTATGATGTTTATCCTAAAAATAAATAATAAAATAAATATATTTAGTTTTTAATTAAAATACATCATTTGGTAATTTTTAAATATCCTTATCATATACAGTGCGTTACAAAAGTATGGAAGTCTCCTACAGCCTCTATCTATACTTTTTTTGAAAAATGTTTCAACCAAAAGTTGTTTGACTGATCATTTGCCGTATTCTAAAGTATCACTTGTTTCAAAATCTGTAACGTCACGCGATTGGTGAGTTCATGTTGTTCCTTTTTTAAATAGCTACCCATATTTTAGACTGCGGTTTTGAAAAGTACACGAAATTTAGAATTCAACCATTATAAAAAGTTGACATGTTACATAAGGTCATTTTCTAGAAAAACAAAGAAAAAAATTAGTCTTTTTTATTCTGATGTAAAAAAAAACTTTTAAGAAAAAAGTGATAAACTGAATAAATAAATAACCTGTCACAATCTTGTGTAAGTGTCCGTATTAATGCTAGTTATTTCAGTTATAACGAAAATGCTTTCAACAGAACGTCAAATAATCGAGATTCTTTTGATCTTAGTAGATGGTGATACAAGACGGAATTTTAATGTAGTATATAATATCCAGAATGAGAGATACCTAAATCCTGAACCTACATATATCAGCAAGAGCACCGTCATATTAAAAAGGTAGATACGAACTATTTTTAATATTCATTATAATACTGATTTACATTTTATCTCCAAGGTTTCAAAATACTGGATCGGTCGAATTGTATTCAAAAATGGATGTTCAATGATGAATTGAACATAATATTTTGACAGGATTAGAAGAAAATCCTCATTGACCCCCTCCTTTTATTTTTGCTAATATTAATATATTTTAATTTTTCAAAAAAACAGGTATATCACTTAAGATGAAAATTCAAATAAAAACTTTACTATCTTAGATACAGAAGAAAGAAACTTTATTTGTAATTTTTGAATACATTAATTTGTAGTTCGAATAATATACAGCAATATTATTCGTATTTTTTAAAAATAGGATACCCTATATATTATTATATTTTTGGAATACTTGAGAAAAATGCTTTTCAAGAATATAAACATGTTGGGGTGTAATATCAATATCTCATGAAATACTGTAACGGCCGCCCCCCCCCCCCCTCTGTTGTTTCGTCGTGGGTTTATTGTTTGTTTATACTCTGGTCACTACGGCACCAGTGTGACATCCCATTCTATCCTCGTATATATTGATTTTATTAATTTGATTATTCCTTTTTGATAAGTCTTACCTTGTCGTGAAGCGACAGGTAATACTTAATCAATAAATTGGCATATTTCGTGATCGTCTAGTTTTAGTGGTAGGACCCCAAATTTGTTGTGTGATTGTAACCTTTTCAGATACGTTTATAAAGTTTGGTATTACTTTGTTTCGCTTATGAGATTTAATTTGATTACCAACTTTTACCCATTATTATGATCCTTAATCTGCACTGTACTGGTATGTGTTTTAACAAAGAAAAATATAAATAAGATTTGACTTTATAATTATTATTACTAATTTGCTTAGAATTCACTTTTGTACCTGAAACTAGAAATAAGTCAAGGAAACTCAAATAACGTTTTAACAGATTTATCTCAGTGCATAGACAACTGTCTACAAGAAGTACATTACATTTATCTAGTTCAACTTGCAATGCAACGAAACCTTGTTACATGCGGTGGAAACTTCCGCTCCGTAGTGTGACATATGTAAAACCTTACATATGGTAGAAAACTGTCCACAAGAAATACATTTAACATTCGTCTGGTTGAATCTGCAATGCAACAAAACCTTGTTACATGCGGCGGAAATTTCCGCTCCGTAGTGTGACGTGCAAAACCTCACATATGGGTGCAAGAAAAACTTTTCTTGTATGAAGTACCCCCGAACGTCCTCTGCCACAGACAGACGCAGACAACCATGCTTTAACTGATCTCACGGACACGATGCTGCAGTGCAACAATACTCTAAACACAAATAACGCTGCCAATTAATAATCGTTGGGACAATTGTCCAATTGTTTCTTGGGTGTGTCGAATGCATCCCGCTGTCAAGGCTTAAACCAAGATGAAACGAACTACCCCGTAGAGTTTTGTTAAAGTGGTTGGCAGACGTCAATTGCATTCAGCGCACGCGTACGGTAGCTATAGTTATAAAACATTAAACGATACTTACTGTGTGCCCAACATTGGACCTCCTGTTGAGAGACAAGGCCCACTGGTGAACACCTCAGAGGGTGGAATGAACTTAGCATGTTGTGTTATCTTCGTCTGGTCATGCTAATCTAATAGCCGACAGCTCGGGCTCCTCTCACAAGGAGTGAAATTTGATAAATTTACCTACATTGCAGATTCAACGGAACATGTATTATTTACATAATCTTATTCTGACCTAACTTGATCGGGCAAATGAACGAAAGTTCCAACTACTACTAACTGATCGTATCTGAATTAATATTGACTGTATTAATTATTAATAAAAACAAAGGTATTGAGAAATGCATTCAACAAAAAACCTATCTGTAAATCATTTGGTACCACCGGTCAAATAATTAACCGCTAAACCCTCAAGCATATAGGGTCGTACTTTGATTAACATTGCCATTTCACTTGTAACAAAAGAAATTGATTTAATTGAATGCAATTTAGTGAGCTCGAGTACAGAGAGAATGGCAACAAGATATAAAAAATATTTAATGCCATCCGTACCCATTCGCGTACACTCGAAGAGTGATTTACTCCCCGCGGGATTTACTCCCCCCGGGTGTCTCCATGCGGCGACGTCGGTGGTTATTGGCCGCTAATTAAGCGCGGCTCCCAGTGCTGGTGGACAGTTATAACTCCGAGACAGGGCAAATCTCTTATTTCCCGATTCCGGAGAACCCAAGTGCGAAGCTTAGGGCTGTGAGAGAGTTGACCTGGAGTACAACTATGCCACGGAGAGCTGGATAATCTCTTCGAACCCGATTTCGTAGAACAAAAGCGTATAGCTTAGGGTTGTTAGAGTTGTGACCACGACTCTACGCCATCTCGCGTATTTATATGATTTCTCCTGAGGGAGTTCGTTGTTCAAGCCTGTGAGCTTGACGGAGATAGCCAAACGCTAACTGTGATCTTCCAACGAACAGGGCCCGCTTTAGAAGCGGACAAGCCGAACCCCTGTCCGGGGCGGCAAACCTTACGGCGGCATTTTCGCCCCCTGAATGTGAACCAAATATTGATAAATTAATTATTCTCAATATAAATTTTACACTACTTGTTGATTTTTTCCCTAACTAAAACTAAGTACTATGAAATTTACATTTGATCTTTGCGGTTTGTTATGTTTTAAAGCTAGAAAAATATTAAAAAACACGTTTTTAAAAAAAGCATATTTATTTTTGAAATAAAACAAGACGTATAGTTAAAAGACGCGCATGACTCTGTATGAACTTGTAGGTAGTTACTTGTTTAAAATAGGAATTGCAAGACATAACATGCATGGAAATGTTTTCACGCCTTACTATACAAAGAGTCATCTAAGCACAATTGTGTTATTATTGCAAATGCGTCGGTGCCGGTGATAACATATCCTTGAAGTAAGTTTATAAATATTAAAAATATTTAACAGTTTAGGTCGGGATAGTGACTTTTGTGTGTTTTGTCAATTTATAAAGGTAGGTAAGTACTTCTGCGAATACCTATATTAAGTGGTAAAGATTTATTTTCAAACATATTTTCCACAATAAGTACTTATACATTTTTTAAATAGTTTCTGTATGTTTGTTGTGACGGATTTTTATTAATTAATTTGGGGTTTTCTCCGCGAAAAAAGGAAAACAAAAAAATCCATCTTAAAAATTCAAACATTTTAGATATTTAGTTTTAAATATTTAGTTTTTATATGTTCGTTGTGATGATTCGCAATTTGTCCATTTTGTTGGGATCCACCACACCTAAAAAAAATCTTTGAAAAAATCCTACTAATTAATAAATTATAATTTTGTGTAGTAATAAGCCAATGCGTTGCATAAAAAGATAAAAGAAGAAAAATCTTCAAATACGATTAGTCGGTGACGGTGGCTTAGTCTATAGTTTAAAAAAATGAAATGCCTAGTTTTAATTACTAAAAGTATTAATTATTTTTTTCAAAAGGATTGAAAATTAGTCCGAAACGTTAAAAAATTCGTTTTTATATTTAAAAATAGTTTAAGTAGGTAATTAAAACTAGGCATTTTATTTTTCAAAACTGTGAGACAGACTTAGTCACTGACTAATTGGATTTGAAGATTTTTTCAATTTTTATTTTTAGCAACGCCGTGGTTTATTTTAACTAGCGTATTTTGCATTGTTTAATTTGTTGTTTTAGAATGTCTGACGCGCGAAGAAAATTGTCCTTCAGTACAAAAAGCGAAGGCTAGAGAAGGAACCCAAAAGCAAAACAAGCTGGTGCTCTTATTTACAGGGTAGGTCCGGTAGTATCATTAGTACCAAAACAAATATCTCCAAAAATTCAGATAAAAAGGAAAACACGGAATCATCAGAGTGTTGGTGACCAAGACCAATCAATACACGATATTTCTAAACCAACTTTGTCACCAAATGAAAGCAGCCTACCAACTGACACCGCCTTGGCAATTACAAAAGGCACCCTGGCTAGCACTAGTAGCACTCTACCTCTACAATCTGACCCCACCATACCACCCACGGAATGCATTGTACAAACTTTAGGTACAGATCCAGCATTGTGGCCCAGAATTTTAGGAGATGCCGAAAGAAGTTTTTTGGTACAAGGTTCACCTAAACCATTGTTTAATTACAAATTTCCTTATGATGGCACTGGTCGAAAATTTAGCGCAAATAACTATTTTCGAATTTTAAGAAATGGAGAGCAAGTTATAAGATACTGGCTAGTGTACTCCACTTAAAAAAAACTACATATATTGCTTTTGCTGCAAAGTTTACGGCCGTGTGTCAAGTTCCCTTTCAAAAGAAGGTTTTAAAAGCTGAAAGCACATCGTTGAAACTTTGACGAAATTTCTAAAAATCATATTCAGGCTCAAAAATCCTGGCTAGAACTCAGTCAAAGGTTGAAGTGTTGTACAACTATAGATGCAGCTGCCCAAAGAGTTATTAACGCTGAAACGAGTCACTGGTACGAGGTGCTTCTAAGGATTGTAGCGATTACTAAAATGCTCGGTAAAAGTTGTTTATCTTTTCAAGGTACAAGCGACAAGCTCTTTGAACATAACGGCAACTTTTTAAAAATAGTTGAATTGCTATCTAAATTTGACCTCGTCATGGAGGAACACGTGCGTAGAGTGCTTAAAAAAAGAGGAAACCAAAGCTCACTATCTTGGAAAAAATATTCAAAACGATATATTAGACTTGCTTTACAAAAATGTAAAATCGCATATTATTGCTGAAATAAAAAAAGCGAAATACTATTCCATAATATTAGGTTGCACTCCTGACGTTAGTAAGGTGGAGCAAATGACCCTGATAATTAGATATGTTTCCATCAATAAGTCTGATTCTGAATCAAATGATGTCGAAATAAAAATCTACGGAAGCTTTTTAGGTTTCTTACCTGTGGAAAGATCTACAGGAAGACAACTATGTGAAATTATAATTAAAGAGCTTCATGAAATGGGACTTAATGTGCAAGATATAAGAGGGCATGGATATGATAACGGGGTTAACATGAGGGGCAACAATGCAAAAGTGCAATCTAGAATTAGGAATTTAAATCCACGAGCATTCTACGTTTCGTGTAGTAGCCACTCGCTCAATCTAGTGGTAAATGGTGATCTCAGAGTTCCCATAATAAAATTTGTTGTTTGTTTCATCTATATTAGGAATACCATTAAATGATTCAAAACTTGTTAAACCCATGACGTATTCTAAATCATTGTTTAGAAAATTGGTTATATAAAATCACTGCTAAGAATGGAACTATTTCAATCTAACACAAAAACGTGTGACCAAGACATAGTTATTACTGTGGACTACAGCTGTGAAGTGAATGTATTTCTAAGTTCACATATATTCATGTAAAAATTTTAAACAGAGATGACCGCAAATAATTGAGTTAAATCCCTGATATGAATCATAATTATAAAAAATTTTGTTCTTGCTACCGTCACTACAAAAATATCTAACTCTAAAGGATTCCTCAAATTACCATAACTATCAAAATACATGATACCATTGTTACGCTTAACGTATGCAGTCCAGTGTGTTCCATCTCTATTTTTATCATCGAGATTTATGACACATTCAGTTTTATTAATTTTCCATGGTAATTCATTGCGCATGTGCACTCCTCGAAAATGCGGTATGTGCAGCATTTTCACAAATTTTAGCAAATCAGTGTTAGTCAGCGGTTTATGCGGTAGCTTTATTGAAAGTTTTTTGAATATAGTTTTAAGTATAACCCTAACCATTTTTTGTATGGTCTTAAGAATAAACCCTTTTCTACAGCTAAATTTTCCATAGTTTTATTATGTCTTTTTTCTTCTTTCAACTTTTCTGTCGCAGCTTCAGCCTCATTAACTGCTTTATCTATGCCAGCAGCACCTCCTCCAATACTTCCAAGAACTCATAAAGCTGCAAAAAGCGGTATTAGCGGTAGAAAACCACCGGTTTTAGGTATAGGTATTATTCTCTTTCTTGGTGGTAGGACATGTTTCTTTTTTATAGATTTAAGTGCTACTGATGCAGCTTTCAGTATATTTGATATTCCGGTAATGCCTCTAGAGGCTCTTTTAACAGCCGCATTAAATTTCATACAACTTCCTAACACTTTCCTCTTTTTTCCTTCTTGTTCGTCTGTTCAATCGCCTTTTTCGATTACCCTTTCCGAACTATGTTTTAAGACCCATTATACCAGTGATAACTGCAGCTGCTCACCTAAAGTAGCATCCGTTGCTGAAAGTCGCGATTTTTCGTCTTGTAATAGTTGTCTGTCGGTCTCGTGACGTTTACTAATATCTTTATATTGTGAGTAGGCTAAGGCATGCTTTTTGCAGCTTTCATCATGTCACCTCTAGCAAGTCTCTTGGATAATTTAGTTCCAGACCCACAAAAATTATATCTGGTATATGTAATTTAATTCGTAATTTATTGATTAATGTATTAACTATTTCAGAACCTCTTCGTTCGCCGTGTTTACCATGAATAAAATTTTTATGTTTCAAATAAATCATTTTATACTTTCTTCGACAAAAGTAAAAATAATACTGATTATTATTTGAAAAACATTTAATTTATAATATAAAAGCTTTATTAAATTGATGCGTTTAGTGACAAACGCATTACAGTTGAAGTCACTAGGTATTTTAAGATGAAATTTGAAAAACAGAATTGTTTATTACCGATATCGAATTATGATGTCAATACTGCCACAAAGCAATTCCAAATGCATAGTGTACTACTAGGAAATGGTTGTAAGCGCCAGCTGACAGTTGGTAGATCGGGTTATGGAAAGACAAACGTTATGGTAGGTTTGACACTTCATCCGAATAGATTTCGTTTCGAAAATATCTATTTATACTCAAAAACTCTTTCGCAACCAAAATATGATTATTTAAAATCAGTAATAAAACTGATTAAAGATATAGGCTATTTTGAATATGATGACGGCAATCAAATAGTTAGTCCCAACATTGCTAAATAAAATTCAATAATCATATTTGATGATATGGCATGCTGTAGCCAAAGTGTAATCAGAGATTATTTTTGTTTTGGGCGACATAGAAATATCGATTGTTCTTATTTGTGTCAAACTTATACTTGAATACCAAAACAATTAATAAGAGATAATTCAAACTTATTAGATATTTTTCAGCAAGACAATGAAAATCTGAAGCATATATATGATGAACATATAAGTAGTGATATGAACTTTCAACAATTTATCGAATTATGTGCACAAAGTTGGAAAGATAAATATGGATTTGTAGTGATCTATAAGGAAAGCAGTATCAAGAAAGGACGTTACAGAAAAGGATTTGATTGTTTCATTCAGTTGTAAATAATATAATCACTGCTTTTGCAAATTGCAGTTAGTGTGTGTTCGTATATTGCTTAATAAAGTTCTAAGTGAACTAGAGTATGGATAGACGAGTAGCTATCGAATTATTATTAGGAAAGCTGTACGAAGTCTGAAGTTAGATATATCTCGATCTGAAATAAATTTAGGAAAAGTGTATATACCAATAATACAACTTTTAACCAAGTTAGTTTCTAATATTGTTAAGCAGGAATCTTATCAACCAAAAGTAGAATTTATAACTTCCAACCAAAGCCCCTACAAAAGCAAAAAAGTCCCTCCACAGTAGTTAGAAGAAAGGTTCACAATTTGAAAAAATCACCAAATCGCCAGAGAGCTCGTATTTTACATACTGCTGAAACCGTTTATCAGATGACAATGAGAATGGCACATTACAAGAAAATGAGATCAGTGACATATATCTAGATGACACTAGAAATCAAATTTTAAATTGTGAACCGTTTACTATATACTTAGGCCAATATAATTCCCCATTATCTCGAGTTTATGTGGAAGATATGATAAGAGATGCAAATGATCAATTTGATTTCAACACTGGTAATAAATTCGATTTGGTCACAGACAAATTTACCATTGGAGATTCGACTGTAGAATTCGATGGACCAAATTTTCTAATAAAAGATATAAAGTAGATAGGGACTTCAATATTATGCGAGTTACTATTTAAAAAAGAACCGATTGGATATACAGAAAAGGATAAAATGAATATATAGATATTCTACAAAGAAAAAAATACTTTACATCGAAATTATAACCCCAGTGAGCAACTGCATAGTACCAAAGCCAAAAAGTATGTTAAAATTATTAAACCAATTTTACCTAAGCGAAGAGGAAAAGGAATGATTTTAGAACTAAATGTAAAACCGATAGAATATAAGTAGTTTGATGATTATAATAAAATTGTGGATAGGTTAAAAATGCTAGTGGCCTCACAATTAGCCAGTCATACTGGTCACAATAATGAAATAGTACTATTATTGAAGAACTTCGAGAAGCCAACATTATACGATAAATTCAAACACTTATATAAAACGCAATATTTTTCCATCGTCACTCTCCATATACACATACAATGACCATAAACAAATTTGGAAGAAAACTGTATAACGACCATGTGCATGAAGAAGAGGAAGCAGTTTCAGCTGTGGAGCCGTTTTATTTAACGAATTTTTTTTATATAATTCCATTAACGTTTACGATGTCTACTATAGGTGGTGCATATATATTATACCAGTCAATCGAAACATACTAGTTTCCATTAGATTCAGCAGTTTTAACAAAAGCCGTGGTAAATCTAAACAACGTAAACGTTTTCATAAACAATAACGAATATAAAATACCCAGATTGGAAGGAATCAGGGGCGTGCGGTGAGTTTTGATACAGGGGAAGCAGTTTGTGATATAGAGTGATGGGTAGCGCGAGGCCCCGAACGAAGCGAGGCAAAAAATTATTTTAAGAAAAAGGGACGTGGCTTCCGTATACTCATTTTAAAACAAATGTCGAAAGCTGCAAAGTTATGATATCTAGAAAAAAGTACACTTGTAGGACCGCCACTCCTCAATAAACATAAAACATAAAAAACCACAAAAATTAGACAACCCCCGATTCCAAAGCCGAAGCTGCACGGGCGAGGGTTACACTTATGAAAAAAACGCAGACACACAACCATATCCACCGACATTGCCAGCGCCGGTGGCGAGGATTGAACCCGCAGCGAAATAGAGAGTTTGTTAAGTAGTTAACATGCACATACCTACCTCTTTTCAATGTAGTTTAATCCGCCTCTCTTTTTTTGCGATGTCGGAAATAACTTCGTCGTAAAAGTTTGAATTTTTGGACATCTTCACAAAGTCACTTTCTATTGTTAACAGAGACAATTTTGAAAGCCGCTCTTCACTGGTTAAATTTCTTGAAAAAGTTTCTATTCTCGTGTCCGTTTTGATGATTTTGAAAAAAGGCAGCCATTCCACTAATACTTGAAAAAAACACTTTGCACTCTTTAAGAAACGTTGCAGATTGAGCTAGAACTAAATTTAATCGATGCGCAAAACAATGTACAAATATTGCATTCTGAAAAGTCTCTTTTACTTTGGCGTGCAGGCCCCCCCAATTCACCAGCCATTACAGCGGCCCCATCATAACTTTGGGCGATAAGTTTGGCACCACACTGTAGATCATCGACTATCTGACAAACTATAGTACATAAAGCTACGGCCGTTCATGGCGTTGCTACGTCTAAAAATCCTAAAAAGCGCTCTTGGAATTTCCCATTTGGATTTATGTACCGTACTACGATTGACAACTGATTAATATTCGTAATATCGGTTGTTTCATCTAACATAACTGCACCAAAGGAGCTTTTTTATTTCTTGCTTGATCTTTTCTAAAACAATATTGCTTATCGACTGAATCAAATCATTTTGAATATGATTTGATGTACCGCGAAATATCGTGGAGTGTTCCAGATGGTTACTTAAAATTGTATCGTATTTTGCTAATAAATCAACTAAATTGATAAAATTGCCCCTATTAGCAACGCTTCGAGATTCAGTATGACCTCTAAAACTAAGTTCATTTTCGCCGAGAAACCAAACAATATCAATAAGTCCTTTTAACACTTTCTTTCAACTGCTGATCTAATGAATGCCTCAATTCGTGATTTTCCAAATGTTTATTCTTTTAGTACCGCTCCCAAATGAGTTTCACACTTACCATGCCTTTTTGTCACTTTGTGAATGTTGTTTAAATCTGAAAAGCCATTTTTATTCCAAACACCTTTTTCATTTGTGAACAGTACACATGGCCAACAAAACAATTTACACAAATTTTCACAACCCCTTAACCACTGATTAGCACTGTACACTTCAATATTAAAGTACCTATAGCATGATTTAACTTTCGTTTTTAAGAATTTTAATCAGGTGTTGGTTTCCCATTTCTAATAATATCCAGTTTATCTTGAAACGAATATGTTGAAAATCCCCTTTTCAACAAATTGCACACCACACAAACGCAAATAATATTTTCCACAGTGCTAGAACCAGCTTCCAAATTTAATAAGTAATTCTAAATCTGCGTACACGCGCACTAATATTCAACGTTTTAAAAATCACTTGTCGCCGCATCACAGGTTTAGAAACACCAAAAAAGTTTTTACAAATATAGCACAAAAGCTGAGAATAATACTAGGAAGATTAATATTAAGTATAATATTAAAATCGATATTAAAATCGAGATTAAAATCTATAAAATAAAACGTATTACGATGCTATATAGCTCAGATATCAAGATTATGAAGTGGGGATGGGATGCATTTCAATAAGTTACCTACTTACCAGAGACAGTTGTCTCTGCTTACATATATCGAAGTTGCGCGAGTTCGTGTTGGCTGAATTAATCGAGTGCGTCATCGTTACGGTTTTATCGTGCAACATTATATCAGCTGCTGAAAAGCAGGGCCGTATCTATTGAAATTGTGTAAAAGTAAATTTTAATGATTAATATATGTGATAAATAATAATTAGGTTCTATTTATGTGTTTTTTTATAATAATCCCAGGGGAAGCACTGCTTCCCTTGCTTCCATGGACCGACCGCCACTGGAAGGAATCATCTTAAAACAAAACGACCAGATCAAATTTATAAGACAAGACAAATTAGCATCAATAACCCTATTATTTGCAGAATTTTATTTGAAGTGTTATTTAGCATAAATAATACTGCAGTGTATGACAACTTTCATTTCAAATCTATACCTCACAGATATAAGTAAATATGATCATAGATAAATTTGGTAGAAGACATTATTTTGCAGAATTATCTGAACGTTTGTCACATTCTAAAGTAAGCGGTAATTTCTATAACGTAATTTTAACAATAACTGGAATAGGAACTTACGCCTTTTTGCAAACAAATTATTTTTTGTTTAATAATAGTTTCACCTATCGCTTTCCTCTACAGTCGGGTACTGTTAATTATATGAGTATAGTCCCAGAAGATGGAGTGGATATACTTGTAAATGGTTTGAATTATAATAAGAATAGTATATTAGGACTAGAATTGAAATATAATAGTAAGCTGCAGTTTTCTGTGCCTAGTGGAAGGCAGCCTTTATATGTTTAATTTGTCACTAAATGCCCCATCCTTAATAGGATGGAGAGAAAAAGTACAAGCATAAAACGTGAAGTTGTAAATGAACTACATAGACCGGCAAGAAGAAACTTTAAACGTCGAAGGGTAATAATTAGAGCTGTCCGAGGTCACCTGGCCGACAGAGCCGTCATATGACTCATATGTTTACATCATATCATAATACTTGAATAAGTACAGTAAATGGAAATAAATTTTAACAATAATGTTACATTTTATAAAAATTTGTATAAAACTCACCCTTTTAAGCAGATTTATGAAGTAGTTTGGTTGTCGTCATCACAAAGTGGGGAAGATCTACAGTATAATAGCATCAGGTATGTTTCTACAGCTGTCTCCGTCAGCGATGTTCGCTTTGGTGAAAAAATATGTTTTGCATTTTGAAAATGACCATTCGACATCTACGGATGTAATACAGGCATAAGTAAAACAATCTGTGAACTCACTTAACGAAGTTGTAGATGCACCATCACAAATTTGTCTTAATTTGGTAAAATCGGGATTTCTCCGTAATACACTCTCGAATTTTTCAATAACAGGCTTATTTTTTGCGTCATTTATAGCCTGTAGCTGTGTATTTACGTCGTCCACTATTTGCAGCGATTCTACTAACGACAACGAACTATTTTGCAATTTTTCTATTGCGTCGTGTAGTCCTCTATAATTGTTATTAATAGTTTTTAAATCTGTTTCAAGGGAAACGTCTTGAAAGCTTGTCTGGCTTTCCCTAATAGCTGCAGCCTCGTTAGGGTTGAACTGTAGTATCACAGCTTTTATTTGTTGAAAATATTCAGCATAATAAAAAGCCGCTTTCAACCACGTTCTCCAACGTGTAAGAATCGGCTCTGGTGGTTCAGGGATACCAGGACACTGTCTGTGAAATGCTCGAAGCCGTTTAGGAGATTTGAGAAAAACTTTTTTTTGTATTTGCTATTAATGCATCTACCTCTGGAAAACATTTTCGAATCGTTTCTGCCACAAGATGTAACGCATGCACTTTACACGTAACATGTAAAAACCTACAATTGTCTCTTTGAAAAGAACGGCCTACCATGCGCATTGTCGCAGCACCATCAGTCACAAACATCAATACTTGACTTGTTGAAAGTTCAAATTTTTCGAATGTCTCCAACACCCCACGCGTAATTATTTCACCAGTACACGCAGTTAGTCTTTTACTAGCTAGTAAAAGTGGAAATGTTAGTTTAAGAGGGTCCAGTACACGTACTATAATATTTAAAATAGAATTTTTTTTACAATCTGTCGTCTCGTCAATACATAACCAGAGCCGTGTATTTTTTAATCCACATTTAATCCTATTTACAATGTCTTCACGAACAGCTGGAATATATCTACGTAACGATGTACGACTTGGTAAGTTCACCTGGGGATTGTATTTATTCCAAAACTTCCGAAATGGTTGTTTATCCAGTATGTGTAGCGGAATATTATAGGCTATTAACATTAACAATAAATCAAACATAAACTGAGTTGTCAAAGGCATGCCATTTTTTTTATTTTGATGTTGCACGGTGTTGATATGACGACGACAATCTGTTTTGTGCCAGCACATTAAGTCTTGATTACAAACTTTACAAATTATTTTGCATCCGTCATAGAATAAATCCGGAAATTCACAGATAAATTTATTCACTGTGTCCGCGTACGGTCGTTTTTTACCCTTTGGCGCGTTTGACATTATGTATAATTTATAGGTACAACCTCACGCATCAACCTTTCAAATAATACTGCAGCGTAAATCACTTCTAAATCGGCACGTGTGACGCCATCGCAAGACCGTGGCTGTACTCCAGCCACCTCGGACAGCTCTAGTAATAATTAAAGGATTGAATTTGTTTCAGGCGGATATTGTAGAAATGATACCTTATGCTAAAATTAATAAAAATCACAAGTATGTCTTAATTGTCATTAATACGTTTTCTAAATTTGTTTGGGCATTTTCAATAAAAAAGAAAAAGTGCCAAGGAAGTTACAGATCCATGAGTAAATTATTCTCAAAACTAAAAAAACGTCCCCAGAAACCTACAGACGGATATGGAAAAGGAGTTTTATAACAAGGAATTTCAGGAGTTAATGAAAATCTATAAAGTTAATCACTACAGTACTTTTTCTAACGTTAAAGCGTGTATCGTCTAGCGAGTCAATAGAACCTTAAAGAGTTTAATAAGGAAAGAATTCAGCGTTCAAGGTAATCACAAATGGTTGGCGCTTTTAAAAGAAAAACAAAAATTATCGATTTCTTTTCAAATTATGATTGCAATCTTTTTCAAACATCTTTTAATACCACTTTAATTAAAGGTTCCCTATTATACCACCAATCGATCACTAAAAATACTAAAAAAAAATTGTCTTTAATCACTCGTTGTTCATTTTCTATTCATCGATCCACCTCTTCACTCTCAATACATGTCATCTAATCATTTCACTCCCATTAAAAAAAAAGTCGGAAAATGCTATGAAAATTCTTACAGAAAAAACAACTTTTTTTTCAATCCGTTTTATATTCAAAGACTCATCAGACTATATTATTTTAATAACTATTTTTGATATCAAAATTTCAAGAAAACTCGTACGTCCCCCAAAAATATTTATACATTTTACTCATTTTTTATATTTAGGTACCCAGAACTGATATTAACACGGTTCTGTTTAGAAAAAAATCTTCTGATGCGATATTACATTAATACGCTATATTACACTTTACCTCGTTTAAATTCCCATCCCTACATTATAAAAATATATTTTTAATCAATTTTTATTTTCAACACATTGCTTCTATTTAAATTTATATATACAACTTAAATAAATAATTACAAAACCTAATTTAAAATTATCTTATTACCACTACTATTATTACAATGTAACATTGCTAATTTCGGGCATTAAGATACCTCGGAGCAGATAAGTTATTATTACTCAGACCAGGCAAATGTATATTACTTGATCCCGGTATGTTAACATTACTTGGTCCTGGAAATCAATATTACGCGATACGGCAATGGCGTCTCTGTTTGACTTGTCATGACAACAAGTACATTATTAAATATGATTTGAACGAAACAACTACTACTTCTATACACTGTATATTCTCCTACTTTTAACGATGTATGGTACGAGACAATTTGCAATACCATTTATACATGCATAAACATTGGAGGGGACAATATTAGGCACAAGGTCAGCTACATTCACAAGGTCAAGGATTATTTCGTTCACCGTCAAGGTTACAGCTCAAGGATAAGGTTGAGTTTCAAGGTAAAGAGTGGGGGGTGGAGTTTCAAGGCCAGGAGTGGGGGTGGAGGTCCAGAATCCCCCATTATTCACTACTAAGAAGTTTCTCCAAATTAAAATTAATCAAAACCTTTTTACGCTCAACTACTATGAAAAATCGACTAAACGGCTTGGCCATTTTAGCAATTGAATATGAAATTGCTGATCAAATAAACTTAAAAGAGGTAATAAAAAAATTTGCAGAATTAAAAGTGAGAAAAAAATATTCTTCTGATTATAACTCAAACAAACAATGTATTGCTGTGGTTCTATGTATCTACCTTTTGTTTTCTATTTAGGTTTTAAGTATAAGTGAGAAAAAAATCTGAATCATAATAGCGGTAAAATTGCACCCTGTATGTTTAAAACTACGTAAATATTTTTAAAATATAACAACTAGGTATCTATAAGTACTGCAACTCTATTTTATTTTAATTTATACTGTTTTGTACCAAATGTTAGGTTTTAATACTTGTTTCTTTTTTAAATATACCTTTTTATTGCAAATTAAAACAATCTTTTATTAAGAAAAAAATATCTTTAAAAGGAGCGGCAATTTGTTTTTTATCCGGGGCTTCGTAAACGCCAGAGCGGTCTCTGCAACGAAACTATAACTCACAGTACTTAAATTGAAAACTGACATAATGACGCCATCTTTATTAGCCTTCGACCCTATTCTTGGTAAAATCTCTTACAACCCTACGTGTTTACGTCGGTTTGTTTATGTTACATGTTCTCGACTGGAGAACTCTTTGAGATTTTGTACAGTTTTGTCAACGTTTTTAAATATTTAAATGAATACTGTGTGTTCTTTTACTAGATGAATAATTTAGACTATAGTTTGAATACATACGTTTTTCTGCCAAACTTATAAGAAAATGGTTTAACTTTTTTATGTAATAATTAATTTGAAATTTAATGAGATAAATGCTTGGAAATAATTTAGTTTTATGTAAAAACATAGGAAATTTATCCACGATGAAGCAGCTCAGGGCTGGGGTGCTTCAATACAGAGTGCTCAACGTTCCAAATTTACCCTTCAGATGCAATAGCCAATGTAACAGATTATCTTTACTATTAAAGATACGAAAAAAAAAACAATCAAATAGGTTTTATTGTATATCGTTTGGAGTACAAATTGATATATTTAAATAGTACACAGTGTGTTAGGAGTTCTCCTGAGTAAATAAGGTTGTATTTTTTATGGAACACATCTTACAGATTTAAATATATTTTTTGATATTACACCCCAACATGTTTTCAAAAGCATTTTTCTTAAGGATTCTAAAAATATAATAATATATAGAGTGTTCCATTTAAAAAATAAAACATTATTTGACCAGGGAAAATTTGAACATACTGCATAAGTTTTGAATATATTAATTTGTAGTAATAGATCAATATACACCAACTTTCGTATCAGACTTTCTTCTGTATCTGAGATAATAAAGTTTTTATTTGATCTACATCTTAAGTGGTACACCCGCTAGAATTTTTCGTAGTTTTCAAATAGGTACATATGCACAAAATTGTTCTTTTATTCTGTGTACCTATGCCACAGTATAAGCCTATGCCATTATATTTCTTCCATCTCTGAAAATACATAGGGGGCAAAATATTTCTAAATTTTGGAATAAAAATATAACCATTATATGTCACTGGAATTGAAAAGAAACAACGAATTCACAAATATAAAAATACATTTTTTATTCCGTTTAAATTTTTATGATTCTGTTTAAGTTTTAATGTTCTACTAGTCTGTTATTTTGCAATAATAACCCTATTTTGGGATACACTAAATGAGATATAATGCCCTAGGGCGTTATGATTATCCATAGGGCATTATAAAGTTATAACACATTAACATTTTTACTACAACACAACACAAAATAACTAAATGGTGATGGCGTTATTGACAAACAAAATGTGTTGTGTACTTACGGCGTTTACAAACAATTTTGATTATTACTCTCTTTTAAATTAAATCGTCCTGAACATAATACATGTCAAATTAATCAATCGTAAATGGACACTTACGGTAAATGCCAAAGAATTTTCAAATTAAATAACAAACTATCAGGACATTAAACGTTGAAGACACCACAGGTATTATAGGATAATGACGTACGGGCCAGATGCCATCGGGAAACTGCCGACCTCAGTGCGTTATTATCCTTGATACCTTAATAACTGTAATATATTACCATTAATGTTACTCTGATCGAAATTCAAAATATTGCACAAAAATGTTTCTCATGACAGTTTGTAGCGAAATAAAACTATTTTTTAAATTTAATACATACTAGGTATTTGGGATGTTAGATACACACAAAACAAAATAAAAAGCAAGTCACATCGAAGTGTTTTTAAATAAAATGTACCTAATCATAAAAAAATTATTTCTAACTTACCAGTAAGAATATCCTAAAGACGCCGTTTTGTCAGAAGTCATCTGTCCAGTTAATGTATTAAAAATGCCGACATCATGGAATGTTATTACTATGTGCATTATTCCCCATAAAGTCATCGATAGTATCAGACAGCAAAGTGCTGCTGCGTTGTATATATACAAACCAAATATACTAAAATAAACTTGAACAGGATTAGATACTGTATTCCAAAGGGATAAAGCTGTAGCTACCACACCAAAGATTATTGAAAATATAAGGAATACAATTGTTGAAATCCAAACTCCAGCGTTTATGAATTTTTTTATTACCTATAATTAAAAAATGTACATATATGAACCATCATTGAAAACATGAACTTATAAAGCCATTATAATGTATTTTCGGAAGGAACCAAGGAACCAATTTGATCAAAATATAAAATGCGTTCGAGCTGAACTGATGTAGAAAATCTTAATTCATATTTTGATGTTATTAAAAAAGTTCTGATACAAAGTGTTTTCAATTGTGATGAAGCTGAATTTACCGACGATCTGGCAAAAACTAATAACGGAGTACGCAAGTCATTTTCTACTGAAAGTTGTACATTAATATGTCACTTATGATTTCACTTTTCCATTTCTTTCACCTAAAGAATTTGTGGCAGTTTTTTTTGCAGCGTATTTCAACTATAACTACCAATAGTACCAATACACTATATGACTTATATACAGCTCTGCAAAATAGTATTATATCTAGCAAGCTGTTTTCACCATCCACCATTTCCCACGTTTATTCTTAATTTCATTCATCCTTGCTCGGTTTCGTCATATAAAAATACTTCTTCTTATTATTTAGCGAACAGATTTGAGACAAATGAATCAATGCAACCATTTTAAAAATATCTGCTTCTTTTTTATGAGTTTGACAGTGATTTAAATTTGTAAATAATTCTTTGTAGACCGATTCAATTTAGGATTTCTTTTTTTGGGTTTGAGGTTCTAAGTTAAAGAAAACTGTTTAATTAATTTACCGATGTTTCGGTAATTTTATTACCATCCTCATCAGAGCACTACAAAATATAAAATTATGATAAAAAATATTCATATACCAATAATTTTGTTCTTTTTAAAATTGTGTAACTAAAATATGCATACATATAATATTTACATGTACATATACACATGCATATACAATATATACACATAAACAAAAATGCCGCCCGACGGCATCTTTGTCGGTTATTTTAATGGGGGTTTTACAATTCTTATACCTCTGAAATGAACTACATTATACCATTAGGAAGAGAATATATAGTGACTTACCGATTTGAGGAAAATTACTAATTAATTAACTTACTGCTTTCATCGGAACTTAATGTTGCTATTGGTCTATAAGAGTAGGTGAAGGCTCGTTGAACTGATGGACAATTACTGTTGTCTTGATCTGCACTTGGATCATTATTGTATAGTTGTTTTAATAGAGTATATCGCTCATCATCGTTTTTACCACACAATAATGCACAAACATTTTCTTTCATCAAACAAGTCACTAAAAATAACATCATGATTAACCGAGACATACATAATGAAAATCTATAGATGACTGACTGAACAACAGCAAGAAGATTAAACTAACAAGGAGTGTTTAATCCCCATTTAACAATGTAAGCAAATTAGAAAGAGACAGATAATGTCAAACTGACGTCACCGGTAGACAATGTAAACACAATGGCCGTTTGTTTTCGTTGTATTCATAGTGGCAGGTTGTGTAATTTTTAATTACGATTTTACTGTCTTATGTTAATTATGTTTATTAACTTATTATTACATTTAATGAAAATACCTAGAAGTTTTAAGTTACACATCATAAAAGACAGACTTTAGTGCATGCACAGTAGTTGATTTATACCGCCCGACTCCTCCGACCTTGATCACATACGTATACGGGCATATGTTTCAAGGTCTTTGCGCCGCTGATTGAATGTCTATGACACACGTGTACGCGCGCTTTTGTCAAGGTCGTTGTTTTCTATTCCTCCGACCTCGATCGTACACGTATTAAGGTCGCAGCGTCTCATGCTACCACTCGTGTGGTTTTGAAGGTTGTTTTTACAGTGTTCCTATATATGAAGGAGGGGAGTTGGATGGAAATTCATTCTTGAACTAATTCTGTTAGAGTGCAGTCACAATGTATACATGTAGTGCTTGTGGTATTAGTTTTACACGTCGTGATAATATGCGACGCCATCAGATGCGTTCTTGTAAAAAGTTTAAAGATGATGGGCCACCAACAAAAAAATGTAAACATAGCGACGCGCAAATTAATTCAAAACCATCAACCTCTGCAGATGTACAAACGATTCAGCCTCACACATCCGCAGCTGCATTAAATACATGTTGGTGTTGTAATGTAACGATCGCTGCAAATCAGATGCATATTCACAGAAGAACGTTACAACATAGAACAAATTCATGTGCTCCACTAAATGACGGTGTACAAGTTGTTCGCAGTGCTTTGAAATGTAGAATTATAAGTTATCGTGTACAAAGTGAAAATAATCATACTGATTATGTAATGTTTTTTGGTGAAATCAAGCACAAAGTTCTAAACGTGCTTAATGAGATGGTAAACATTCACAAATCTGTGAAAGTGAATATGGAGGCGTTTGGTAGATACATTATACAAACACAGGATGTTTCTGATATCAAATCATTTAATACACCTAATATAATTGTTGATCAATCAACTGACTTGAGTGCTGTATATGATGTATTTGTAGAAATGATGAAAACGCAAACAACTGAATTTCAAGAACGCGATTCAGGTAAAATATCTTATAGTCTTCAAGTAAAAGTGTATTATTTATTTATTTCTCTTTTTAGGGTGGGCTATCGAGCGAATTATGTACCTTGAAGTTAATATTAACAAGTTTAGTCCCATGCGCGGATCGTCATATATAAAGTTACCAAGATTCGTTGCACGCAAGAATGCTGTGGTTAATGTTGAAAATAAGGATGAATTCTGTTTTGCTTGGTCTATAACGGCAGCACTCTACCCAGCGATGACGTGTGAAACAGAAACAACATCATATCCCCACTACTCGCGTGTATTAAATTTAAAAGGTTTGAATTTTCCAATGAAACTGTGTGATATTTATAAATTTGAGGAAATGAATAATATTTCCGTTAATGTGTATGGATTAGAGACTAAATTTAAAAATAATAGAATGACGTATGAAGTTGTTGGACCTCTACACTACTCTAAGAAAAAACTGCACATTCACGTAAATTTATTATTAATTTCTGAAGATTGTGGTGACACACATCGATGTAACAATGAATGTGTTAACACTCACTACTGCTGGATAAAAGATTTATCTAGATTAGTTTCAAGTCAGATTTCCGCATATAAGCATAGAAAATATTTTTGTGATGGTTGTTTGTTAAATTTTAATAGTGAGCGAGTGTTAATGCAACATCAGAGACATGATTGCAACCATTTATATACAACAATACCTTCAACTCAATCGCGAATCGATAAATTTGGCAAGGAATGCCCTGAAAATGTATTAAAATTTGAAAACTTTGAGAGACAAATGAAAGTGCCATTCGTAGTATATGCGGATTTTGAGACTGTTCTAAAACCCTTGGATACATGCGAACCCGCGCCCTCACAGTCTTATACAAATAGAACACATTTACATGAGGCGTATTCTTTTTGCTATTTAATTAAGTCATCATTTGACGATACAATTTCGAGGTTTCAAATTTATCGCGGTTCAGACGCTGTAACGGTTTTTTGTTTCGCGTATTGAGGCTGATGTGAGAGAGTTGTACAATACTTATTTAAAGGAAATAGTTCCAATGCATCCTCTCACAAATGAAGAACATGAAAATTTTGCAAACGCAGTTGTTTGTGGTATATGTGAGAAGCCTTTTACGGAGGGTGATGTAAAAGTGCGGGATCACTGTCACATAACCGGAAAAGTCAGGTTTGGCGCCGCTCACTCAGTATGTAATTTAAATTATAAATTACCAAATTTCATT